>BSBK01008463.1:5000-248750 GCA_027943335.1 Chamaecyparis obtusa | reverse complement strand
CATCGGGTCCCTCAAGTCTCATATGAGAACTATCTGAGTGTCGTATATGCATGAAGTGTAGTATGAGACCTTGTAGAAACTCGTATGAGTTTTGGTGCCAGTCTAAAAACTCGTATGGAAAAGAGTGAGCATTTTTCACGTCCTTAGGTCAAAAATTGAATTTTTCTAATTTTATAGGCTGATAGCTTAGTCATTAATGCACCGTCTAAAGTATTCAATTTCTCATTTTCCATGCTTATAGCCCTGATTTTTGACCAAGTTACTAATAGGGTGTCCTTGTTTCTGTGCTGTGTAGGTTTTCTATCCAAACGTACATGTCCATATTTCTCACCCCGGCTACCCAAAGACTATGTGTAGCACTTCTTAACCCACTGAGAGTACATCTAGCTACCTATGGCTTCAAGTACTTGATTCAGTTACTTGGCATTCGAGTAAACCATGGATTGATTACTACACTTGTAGAGAGGTTTAATTCTGAGACCCAGACCTTTCATTTTCCTACTGGAGAGATCACCATTATACCAAAGGATGTTTATAGGATACTTCAGATACCGTTTCATGGTCCTGGTCTTGATTATATCAGTGTGGGAAATTTAGGTCTGCATGCTTTTAGGACTCTATTCGGTGATGAATACTAGTTAGCTCAGTCTATTTCATGGGAGACTCTTGTACAAAGATACACTCAAACTCATAGACTAGAGTGCATCTTAGCAGGGATGATCAGAGGAATCATCATGTCAGATCATTAGCAGAATGGTCTTCTGATGGGATGGGCCCTGATAGTTGCACGCCTGATGGCTAGTCCTGCTACACTGGGATGGGGTCAGTGTTTATTATCCCATATGTTCAGTGAGATGCATGAGATTGTTTACCATGAGGGTAAATCATTTTCTTTAGGTGCACTTGTATTACAGATTTGGGCTTGGGAGCACATCCTGATATGCTAGCCCATATGTTGTGATGAGAGGCAACCACAGTAGCCTCTTATTTATAGATATTCTAGTTACGTCACATAGGTACAGATGGGTTGTACAGAGTACTGGAGGTATGTATTAGATGACATAACTTTCATAATTTGGAGGCCATATTTATAGTTTGAGGTGTGGCCAGCTTCTTGTGCCCAGTTTGGTTACTTCTGTCAGAGCCGAGTATTGATAGGATGATCCACCACTATCTGGAGAGGTTCTTGATCACATGGGTATGGAGACAATATGGCATTATACTGAATGCCCCATAGGAGTTTTTCCACTTACACATGGCTGGTTCAAGAGCTGGGGTTAGGATGGATGGCTCAGTTATCATATGCACTATGCAGTTAGGAATACATTGGGTATGCTGCCAGAGATTAGGATTATAGGCCACAGGTAGTAGATGCTGGAGTTACTGATGCCTTTATCACTTGGTTAGAAGAGCATCTGATGAGGCATTTCTCTGATCTGACTGAGCTAATTCCTATCATGGATGACATTGAGGATGTTACAGGTGCCGCTATGAGTAGAGGCCAAAGACAACGTGATTGTACAGATTCTAGTGGTGCATCCTACACCACCTAGGCCTAGAGCAGTGATGACCTCACCAAGGCCATCATGACAGATGAGACCACCATAACCACATACAGATCCATTGGTCAGACCCTTAGTTTTGCATTAGAGACATACCAGAGGTGAGAGTGGTACACTTGGTGGTGTGGGCAGTGTGGATGAGCTTCTAGGAGCACAACAAGATGCTCCTATGGAGGAGGCTCAGGATGCTCCTAATTTTGATTTAGGTGCAGAGATCTGGCACCGTAAGGCATGTAGAGGAGCTGGTGTAGAGCAGCCCATAGAAGAGCTTGCAGAGATAGTGGTAGCTGAGGGTGATTTGGGATTGAGGTAGAAACCTCAGGAGATTATTAGGCAACTCTGGTTGTAGATACAAGATTTGAGGTTACAGAGTGCCACTTTGGAGGTTTAGCTGAGAGAGTCTAAGAGATAATGACTGGAGCAGGATGTGGATGTGAGGAAATTATAGGTAGAGGTTACCCATCAGACTAGTCAAGCCTCATACTATGTGTCTGTTCATTACTTGAGGGTTCCTACTTATCAGAGAGTGCCTTATTATTTTGAGTATATGCTTGCTTCTAAGGGAGGTAGGGCACCACAGGTTGACCCACCACCAGATGCACATGCTGGAGGTGCACCAGATGTAGAGGACCAGGCAGACATCTGATCTATCAAGGTGTTCTAATTTTTTCCATTTTTGTCTATACATTGATCATATCTGATAGCTTAGTTGAGCTCATTCTTTTGAATACTGTGCCAGTAGTGCACCCCCATACTTATCCTGATTTTTTGATATATAGATATATATATGAGATCAATTTTTTTGGTTGTGACTTCATGTGCACTCTTCATTTTGGTTTATGATGTAATATCATGTGATGCAAATGTTTGAAATGCTTTGATTAATATAGAATGTATGGATTTATGCAATGCAATGATAGATGATAGATGAATAAATGCAAATGTATGTTTATGGATGCACATGTATATATGAAAATGGATTTATGAAATGCTTATGATATGCAATGTAAATGTAGCGATACACATGATATATTTTGCAGGACATGATGAAGACAAGTGCTCAGTCATTTGTCAAAATGGATGTTTAACCCAAGATGGTGACTGCTTGCTGGTTAGTTTTAGGGGACCTTCATACAAAGCTTAGCCCTTGTTTTAAGTTTAGCATAGTTTTGGAGAATTGTTTAGCATCAAGCTGGATTTGAAATCATGAGATAAATACAATCATGCAAAGTGCAAAATGTAAAATGAAATGCACCTAGGACCTAGGACCTAGTCATTGATCATGTGTCAGTCATTTTCATCACTGAATAAATCAATACAATTTTCACTAGTATAGGCAACTATGAACATATGAATATTGATTTTTGTTTTATTATGTCAGATTAGATATAAGCATCAAAGCACAAAAGCCAGGATAACTTGAAAATCATGTCCTTTTGATATATCAATTTGTATAAGCATCATAACATAAACATTGTGATGACCTGAATACGCCTTGTGGACAAAAAAACCAAGTAGTTCAGGAGATCATTCTCATTATCAAGTGAATTTACCCGCAGTGACCCTTTATCATTCACATCCTTGGATAATTTTGCATTTCACAATAGAGAAGTAGAAATCACTCAAAAGAAAAAGCTAGATCAAACTTCCTTGAAGCATCCGAGTATCGATCGTCGAGGTACACATGGCCATCCAATACATGATGGAGGCACTTATAGTGGACACTAATTCAATCCATAATTTCCAAAGTTATTAGATTTTCACTCAAAGAAGAAAACAAATAAAAGATTATGCCCCCACTCATCACCCTCTAAATCCTATAAAGGACATCATCGAGGAGCTCGAGGGGACAGAATATGCAAAAATCTCAATGTGAATTAGTAAGCATACAAGGAGATAAAAGCATGTGGAGAAAAGATTGTTTTCAATTTCTATTGTTGTTCGTTGTTTGATTGCAAAATCCTTTCTTGGTGGGGAGACATGCTAACTGACTCAGATATAGCTTTGGAAGGACCTTGACTAGAAATGACTTGTCTAAAGATACTGAGGACTTTAGGATATGATGCTGATTGTTCCCAAGTTTGGAACATTGATAGGATACCGATGCTTTTGCTGAATGGTTCTCAGACTGACTTTATTGAAAACAAGATGTGAAAGAAACCGGGAGATATATACAAACTAAAGCATGAATGAAAGCTAGGAAAGACCAAGATTGCACTGATAGATGGAGCATTTTGAACAAGTGGTGCCCATTTGTCGGGTTTTCACCATTTTGGTAGAGATTCTATTTTTGCTACCAAGGCGCATGTTTCCAAGTTTTCCCCAAGGCACTTTTTCTTTTTCTTTTTTTTTTTTTGTATTTTTCATCTTTTCAATTTTTTTTGTATTTTTCCACTTTTTGATTTTTTTGTGATACATCAAGGTGCCTATTGCTAGGTTTTCACTAGGATGATAATTTTTTAAGGACTTTTTCTGATTTTTTCAGGACATTTTGCCATAGACTGAATATCTTAGGCATAGAATTTCTTCAGATGGAGAATGTTGATTGGTTCTTGGAGCTTCTCTCCTTTAGTCGTTGAGAGTTGATAGGCTCTAGAGCTGAAAGTAGCAGTGATAACAAAGTGACCCAACCAGTTGGGTTCAAACTTCCCCTTGCACTCTCAATGTGATTGATTTTTAGGATTTTCTCTCAAGACTAGATCGCCAACCTAAAATTCTCTGTGTCTGACTTTCTTGTTGTAGCCTCTAGACATTCTCTTATGATATACTCTGAGATGATTATACGTACCTTGTTTGTGCTCATCTAGTAGTTTAAGTTCTTGGAACCTAGACACTCTTTAATCATCATCAGTTACTAGACCATGCATTCTGATTCTTAGTGATGAGATTTCAACCTCAATAGGTAGTACCGCTTCAGACCCATAAACTAAAGTGAATGGTGTAGCCCCAGTGGGCATTTTGATACTTGTTTTGTAGGCCCAAAGAGCTAGATTGATCATGAGATGCCAGTCTCTTCCTATTTTTTTAATTGTGCGATGTAGAATTTTCAACAAATTTTTGTTTGATGCTTCTACTTATCCATTCCCATGAGGATAGTATATGGACAACCAATGTTGTGTAATCTTTAATTTAGAGCACAAGGAATCTAAGTCCTTATTCTTTAATTGGCCACCATTATCTGTGACTATCAAATGTGGAATTCTATACCAACATATGATGTAATTCAGGATGAACATTGAAATTTGCTTTCCAGTTGCTTGAGTTAGAGGAACTACTTCTACGCATTTTGTAAAATAGTCTGTAGCTGTAATGATATGGGTATACCCATTAGAAGAATGTGGATGTATAGCCCCTATGAGATTAAATGCCCATTTTTGGAAAGGCCATTGCGTAGTAAAGGGAATCAAATCTCTCCCTGGTGCATAAATTAAGTTACCATGTACCTGGCACTTTTGACAGTTCTTAGCATATTTGATAGCCTCTTTTTCCATTTCAAGCCAATAGTACCCAGCCCTAATAAGTTTTCAAGCTAGTGTTAAACCATTGGAATGTGATCCACATATACTTCCATGGACTTCCTCTAATGCTTGTTGAGACTCCTCACATCCTAAACACCTAAGAAGTGTACCATCTAGACTCTATTTGTATAGATCATTACCTATGATGAGATATCGTGATGCATTTTGGATAAGGTATTATTTCTCATGGCGGTTGAAGGTATCAGGGATGATTTGGTCTTGAAGGTAGGAGAAAGGGTATTTGTATCTGGAAGAATCATGATCAACAATAGTACATATCATGCGAGTTTTGGGGGAATCATATGCAAGAAATGATAATGCTTCCACCAGGAACTTATAATGTAGCTCATGTTTGGGCTGCTATAGTAGAGATGATAGTGTTGCCATCGCATCGGTAGGCTTGTTCTCTATTCTAGGAATCTGCTCAAAAGTGACTGAGATGAAATAATTCTTAAGGTCATCAACCATGTGTACACACTAAGATGTGCACTTATCTAAGCCTTTGCTTCCAAGGGAATCCATGAATGGGAATCCTTGAAAATTGACCTAGAGCTCCCTAGGCATGGAGTGCAAGGATATTAAGAGTGCTCTCAGCTAGAGCTATTAAGCCTATGACCTTGCTAGTAAACCACACAATGAGAGATTCAATGGAGACAAGGGCAAGAATGCCAATATCCTCAAGAATCAAGATGAAAATGAAATGCAACTATGCTAGAAATGAGAATGCAAGCTAAGCTATGAAAGGAAAGATGCAAGTGTTACAATCCAAGCTAATTAATCTATGTGAGCTAATCTAGAGCATACAAATGAAGCTAATCTAGGAAAGCATAAACATGAAGCTATGATGCAAGAAATGAAAGGTGGATGCAAGAATGTTTTCAAAAAGCTCCAAAGTCTCCAAGAAATCCTGCAACATAAGGTTAATATTCAAAAGATTCATCCTAAAATGAGAAGAGAGCTCTCCTTTTATAAGAAATGAGAAAGAATGGACCATGGAGATTAAGAGGCAAAAGATTTAATTAACGGTGGAGCTTGAAAGAGGAGAAATCCATGTGCACAAATATCCTCCAATGGAAAAATAAGAGTTGACTTTTGTGTCCATATGTGACAAAAAGTGCTTTTTTCTTTTTTATAAAATAGGAATAATGCTTTATTTGTGCAACTTAGGATAAGAGGAAAAGTGGGGACTTTCTTTATTTAATAAAAGAGGAGGAAATTCCTTTTAATTAAATAAAGACTTAGGATAAGATGGTTAGCCCATAGAAAATAGTCGAATAAATGATAGAACTAGGATTTGATCAAGAATAAGCAATTGATGATTTAGCAAAAGGGGCTAATAGTCTAGATGACCATTTTTAGATGATTACATTTGCCCCTCTTTGACTAATGTGTGATCGATATGGGAACACATTACGTCAAAGAATAGATCAGCTAAGAAGGTAATAGATAGAGATTTGACTCCAAAGAATGAAGTGCAGAGAGAGAGAAAATCTTGCATGGTCAGCCTGGTAGTGACAATACTGAACACTTAGGAAAGAGATAGACAGTATCAGAACTCAAGATGAGAACTAACATGTCAAGCACAAAGATAGATCGATCAGAGAAAATGAAATGGTCAAGCATATGCTCTAGAGAATAGCCAATAGGATATGATGTGTCTGCCCCCTCGGGATCAAAATTGAAATCAGGTAGAGGGAAGGCAAAAGAAAGAGCAATGATGAAGGATGCTCCCCTTAAGACCACAAACACATAACAGAAACAGAGAAATAACAATAATTTGCAAGAACAAAAAATGGGCTTCTTATTATCTCCACAAGTGTGGAATTCCAAATTTCAAAATTACAATATGTAAAGCCACATGGGCATTCCCTTTACAATATTATGTAGGAAAAAGCCTCGAATTTATTACCCAGATCTACCCAGAACTGCCCTAGACAACACTATGGGCCTTCTTTATATAGGCAATTTCCATTGCCCGAGAAGGTTCTAGAAATTTAGCCCTAAGGGCCGACCAAACTTAGAATTATTTTATTTTTCATTTTATTACATCAAAGTTGGCTCAAAATAACTTTTGAAACCAAAACCAAAATTTTGAAGGAAAATTATTTTTTGCCATTTTAGGTGACCCAACTTTTGGAGACCATAAGTCATCACCCATTGACCCAATTGACTATTATAACCCCATTTCAGAAAGGGCACGAGGAGCTCTACAACGCTTGAATCAAGTAAGCTTCATTCGACTGAAAATTCAACCTCATCTGGGGCCTCTAAAGCCTTCAAAATTGAGTTCAATGTTTCTGTACCCTGTTTCCAAAACTGAAAAGTTTCAATATCTTCAAAACCAGACTTGATCTAGCAATGAAACTTTACAGAAAGGCTCGTTGTCGTAAATTTAGTTTTAATAAAATTTAGACAACTACACATGAATTTAATCACATTTTTGATTAAATTAATTTTGGTTTTAAAACTCTAAGTTTTTTTTAATTAAATAAATAAAAATATTTATTTATTTAAAGTTTTAAGTCGTTAAATTTAATGTTTTTCTTAGATTTTGGTTTTTACTTTATTTTATTTATTTTTATTGTTTTTCAATTTTAATAATATATTGATAGTATATTATTAAAATTCTAAACATTTTTAAATATTATATAAAATCTCAAAATATTAAAATAAAAATCATTAATAGAGGTTTTATATAGTATTGTATATATTTTTAATGTTTAGAAGCTCAAACATTAGTCTTTTAAAAATAAAAGGAGGTCATGTTTTGAAGTTTTCAGGATTTTTAAGAGAAATTACATGTTTTATTACATGTAACACGTGAAGCAACACACACTTAAAGAAAACTCCCAAAATTTTATTAAAAGGTCAGACTGTAGTCATGCCTTTGCATGTTTCACAACATGTTAAATAAAATATTTGTAATATTAAAAAGCCCGAGCACCTACTAAAGTTATCAGACCTTTTTATTATCATTACATGTTGCGAAATATTAAAACTTGCAAAGAACTTCCAAAAGTCCCGATAATATTATGCAATCAGGCTTTTTCATTACTGTTACATATCGCAATGCAAAGCTCTATTTTTTTGAAAACTATCGGGTCTTCATTTTACTATTGCAAGGCGAGCCAGACTTTGTTTTTTTTGAGCCTTCTGCTTGCAACTATGAGTTGCAGAGAGTGCCGTATGAGGACTCCTAGTCTTCAACACTGCTTTGATAAGAAACAACCAGTCCATGAGCCTTTAAACATCTTCAATCCGCCTCATTGTTATTTTGAAAAACCATTGATACAGGTCATTTTGTCTACAATCTTCACTTGGCTCGCATTCAACCTCAAAGAGCAAGTCTTCCTTCATGTCTTTTTTATAGAGGCCAAGTATTCATGACTTTGTGTTTTTCAATCCAATGGTCGTTTAAAAACAATGCTTTCATTTTTGTTTCTTAATAAAAACATGATTGATATGAAACGTCTTAGTATATCTTTTCATTTACCAGTCGCATCTAGGGTTTTTGTTTGATCATCTTATTCATTTTTCTTATTTGTCATTGCTTCTTTTTGCAAACGTTTTACTAGTCGCGTCTAGGGTTTTATATTTCTTTGTCAAAAATAGTATTTGATTGCATAGACTTTCATAGTCTTGTTTATGAAAAATTCAACATTTGAAATCTGCAAGAAAAATATAAGTTCTTTCTCAAATTTTTGTAGTGACCTCATACTTTAATAAAATTTTAAGTCTGTAAAGGATTTTGACTGTTCTTGCAAATTTCAATCTTCAAAATCATATATATGGTGTGGGAAATCAGAATATCCATAGTTTGCAACCATAGCCAGAAATTCCACATTCATATCATTACTTTGAGAAACATGAAGTTCCCTTTTATTTCATTTCCATGGAATAAAATTTGCAATACAATATTTGAAGAACCTACATACTAATACCTTGCCAAATTTAGTATACCTTCATATTTACTATGCAGCGTTTCTCGAAATTCAAAATGTAACCCCTCTGAAAAGTTCCATTTTATGTTTGCTTTTCAGGATTTTTCATGCCCATTGCATTTTTCTTCGCATGTCATTTTACATGTAATGAAATATGTAATCACTTTGAAAATCCCCGATTACAATCTTGCTCAAATTCATTAATTCCAAAATCAGGATTTTTGAGACCCATTACATGTACTGTTACATGTAATCAAAAGTGAAACTACCCTGAAAATCTCCACTCTAAGTTTTCCCAAATTGGAGATTTTTACACCAACTGCATGTACTGTTACATGCAGTCAAATGTGTAATCGCATCTAAAATCTCCAACAATACCCAAGTTGAAAAAGCAATTCCAAGTGCAAATCGGGAATTTTTGACCCGATTGCAAAATGAACTACATATGTAATTACACATGCAATCCTAAGTGGAGCTGGGTTCAAAAACCCCGATTTCACTTAAAGACCTATGTTTTTCCCTTGGAGTAGGAACTTTTTGGACCGACTACATAAAATATTACAAGTTGAACTACATGCAGTCAAATCTGTAGTTTACCCAAAAATCCCCGAAATACAATATTTTCCACTTTTTGCTTTATCCAGTTTCAAAATTGGAGTGAGCCTTAATGCCAACACTTTCTTGATCTTTTCATCTTGATAAAATAGGTGTTCATCAGATGATAGAAGAGCTAACCACTACACGAGGAAAAATAATGAAATTCAAATTCCATAAATATCTGACTTCTGTTGTTCCTACCTCTGTGGTCTCAAATCTGGATGAGATCAAAGATACGGAAGTTGGGCATGTGGATATGACTGAATTTGTTAAAAGGATAGAGGTTGCAAATCCAAAGGATGAGATGCAAAAAATTCTCAAAATTCATATACACCTACTCTCAACTTTTCCTATAGCAATATTGGAACCCGAGTTCATTATGGCATGTGTAGCACATTTTGACAAAGAAACTAAGACAATCAAGGATTCTAAAGGTTAGATTGTTATCACGTTAGATGCAGAAGCCATTGATAAAGTTTTCCAAGTTCCTTCCACTCTGGTATATGCAGATATCACCCATGAGAAGGGTTCAGAGTATGACAATAAAATGGAAGATGATTGCAAAATGGAGATTAATACTGTCTGGTTCACTAAACCAAGGCAATCAAGCTCAAACCGATGGCCTGCAACTTTGTACAGAACTGAGTTCAAAGAAGATATCAATGATATGATCACCCTTATTGGTAGAATGTAGGGTTTGAAGAAGTCCAATGTTTTCAAGCCTTGGATGTTTCAGTATATTGCCATCATCAAGAATGGAAAGCAAAAGATTTTCTAGGTAGAATTGGTTAGTGATTCATTGTGTGAGAAATTAGCAGAGGTACCTACCACTCATACATTTTATATGAATTCATATCTTGTGTACATTACTGCATCCTTCCAAGCATTACTAGGGTTATCCTATGAGGGAGATAGAAGCAGGTTTCTAGTATGGGGGTACTACAGTCAATTACCCATGGTTACAAGGAGACATCATTATCGTAGACTTTAGGATGCCTTCTTCAAAAATTTCATGTGTTTGTTTGATAAAACACTTGAGAATAGAAGGGTTTCAGAGGCAGCGTGGAGGAAAGTCAATGAATATGGATGTATGTTCTTACAATTTCTGACTTTCACCTACATGAGAGTCGGATGTTTTGATGATCATCCTTATATGTTGCCAAGGTATCTAATTGGTAAGATTGTTCTAATGGAGTTGGGAAGACAACTGATGTATGTACATGCTAAACAATCAACATCTCATAAAGCTGGGTTTGCAATTTCAACTCAGCATCCCTTGGTAATTGGTAGGTATTCACTTACTTCTATGGTAAAGGCTAAAGCAATGGAAACTGAATTGCAAGAGATTAAACTGAAAAGGTTCATGATCAGAGCTAACTTTGATTATCAGGGCATGAGGGATAAAATTAGAAGATCTTTTACTCATGTTCATCATATTGAAGATGTTTGGATAGATCTATGTACAGATAAGGATATTAGAAGGATGGACTATAGTAGGTTATCCTTAGAATAGATCATTGATATGGATCTTGCTGACATTCTAGAAGGAATGGAAGATGATGGAGACATATTAGATCCAGAATACCCGGTAGCAAAGGTTGCATCTCAGGACCTCCCTTCAATCCAATGGTCGTTAAAAGAAAATTTTTCCATAACCGACAGATTTTAGAGAATCATGTGTAATACTCATGCTTGGGTCAAGAATGATGGTATTAAGATGAAAAGATTTAAATCAGGATTAGATGATGATACAATTGGACCTATGGGCCAAAAATTAGAAGTGAAAGGTAAGAGAAAAGATAATGCATCTTCATCAGGGACCATAGTAAAATTGAAATTGAAATCAAAGGAGAAAACCCAAGAAATTTCTGGTAAAGAAAAGGTGGTAATACCAAAAAATCTTGAAGTTGAAGATGATCAACAAGAGGATGAAGTACAAGTACTTCTAGAAATACCAAATACACGATCTACCCCTACAGAGACTACATAGGAGTTCATTCTTGCAGATGCACCTAGTTTCATAATTGATTTTGATGTTGATTGATTTTCAATAGTATTGACTCCTATTTCGAATATGCCACATGACAACATGGTTGGTGTTTTCTCTTATGTTCCTCACTCAGGTACACTCATGATTCCTTCAATGGAAGGATATTCTTCTCTTAGCGACTTTGACAGGTTCATGTCAGAATCAATGTCACATGTCACTACAAGACCTACTCGTGTTGCCATACAAAATGAGACACTAGCCATTGTAAGCATCACAACATGTACTCAATCTAACATATCACAAGTTACGTTTGAAGAAACTCCTAGTATTTTATCAGATGTTCCTTCATGGCTCGGTGCTGCTGTTCCAAAGAGAAAGAAGCATGAAGTTTTACCAGATATTTTTGACTTTGAGCAACTGAAACAGGTTAAGGCCAAGGGTGTTAAGAGGTCCAAAATGGTTTCAAGGGTTATAATGGACAAGAATAAAACTAAATATGTGGAGATTGTGGAACCTCTTATAGAAAAACCCTATGATGAGATGTAGTTGGCTGATTTTAAGATCACCAGGTTAGATTTGGGTAAATAGACACATGTTGGATTGATCAACGATGGTCAAGAGTCTATAGAATTGCTAGCACAGGAGTGCGATGAGCTTAAAAGGAAGAAATATCAGCTCAAGGAATAGAATGAATTACTCATGGCAGTAATTCAAAAGGTTACTAGAGTTTTAGAGCAGGTTGATCCACTAGTGTCTTCTATTGTAGAAGAATCTGTTAAATAGGTTGAGAGAGCTGGAGAAATGGCTACAACCATTAATACATGGGTGAACCAAATGATGGAAAAAGGAACATAGTTGATAAAAAGTGCACTCCAAATGATTAATTATGCTAGAATGGTGACATCTTAGTTAAATGAAGTTTTAAGAAATTTCAGTCAAAACTTGGAGTCACTTGGAAAAGATTTGGAAATTTGGAATAAGTTTTCAGATCTAAAACTGGAGATGCTATATGAGAATGGCGTAATACCTTCTCATGAGAACTACATTAGATCCAAAGAGCTATTGGTTAATAGAGGCCAAGTCATTGAAAACCTGGTAGAAGATCTATAGGTAGCCATAAAGACGTGTGCTGAAAAAGAGCAAGAAATTGCTACTCAATTTATGAAGATTTCATGCACATTGATAAATAATGATCAAAAGGTGATGATAGAAGATGATACAATCTCAGAATTCCTGTTAATGGTTCATCTTGAGCTTGAGGCAGATCATTTTACACTGGCTTTCATTCACAAGCTCGCGGATCATCAGAACTCACTCAATCTTCTTCAAACAATTCTTGAGGATAGTGATGCCGCAATTTCCAGATGCTCAAATATAATTCTCAAGACAACTGTGGTTGCAAACAACACCATTGTGCCAAATCTGAATGAAATTCAAGAGAGCATTCACAAGTTTCGGATTTTCATGGCACTTAATGAAGAAGATTGAAAAGAAGAGTGCTTTAGGCACTCAAATATGTTTTTCATTGCTTTCTAGGATTTTAGATATGCATTGTTATTTTTAGTTTGACAAATTACATGTAAAGCATAAAATTACAATTACATATGTAATGAAACATGAAAAGCAAAAATTTGCAATTACTTATCTTGCTACATGTAATCACATTACAAAGGACTGTGATGTTGAATAAGTCAACCTTAGGTAGTTAGTTTTCCATATTTTTCTCATAACCTCTCTCCTATAAATACAAGAGGGCTCATTGTAAATATTTATCTTTATGCATTGCAAGAAAACTCTGGAGAAATTGTGCAAGTTCAAACTTTTCTTTAATTTGTGCAATTTGATTTTTGGAGTGAATAAAAAGCAAGTGTTTTCAATCTTTGAGTTGAGGAGACTTGTGAGATTACTTGTGTTGATATAAAGAGATCCTTAAATCTGATTTTTTGTAGACTCTGTGCTATAATTATCAATTTGAGTTAGATAAGAGTGAATTCATAGTCTTTGAGCTGTGATTCATACCATTATTAAGAATAGGAAAGAAGCTTCATGTGTTTAAGTCTTTGTGCTTGTCATATTGCTGCTTTATAGTTTAAAATCTCTTTAAGATAGTGTATAAGTCTATGAGATTATATATATTCCTTAGTTTATAGTTAACTGGTATGCTTAACAATTAATCTTTTGGTTAATTTTAAGTTTATTGGTATTATTGCTCCAACTAGTTCTTAAAGGTGAAATTATAAAATTTTATCTTTGTGCAAGTGAAATCCTTCCTGAAGAAAGAGGAAGTGATATGCGGAACACCCAATTTAGATTAGATTTGAGTTTATTGTTAGGTGTTAGTTGAATTAGTTGCAATAAGAAGGGTGCCTCCCCTAAGTTGAGAGGAGAGATTATTTCTCACACACTGTGCCTAGATATTCCATTTTGCAAGTAGTGTGTCTATGACTACCTACAAAATATTTAGCCAACAGTTTTTGGTGACTCTACTGGGGATATCAAATGCATTTGGGAGCCTCACGCTTTTGTTTGAAGTTGTTATTTTACCCATTATTTTTCTAATTATTCACACTATAGGGTTTTCGTGTATATGAACACCATCCTAAAGGAGAAGATTCCAAAGGTGCTGCTTTGAGTTGGTCTCAAAAATTTAAGCTTGATTTTCTTATCAATAAAACTACTCTTGAATGAACTACCAGTTATCCACCTTCAAGAAAAAGGAGTCCCGTTCCAAGTGAGACTTCACTATTCTTCCAGAAACCACTAGTTTCTTTTTCTTTTCCAAAGATGGCTGCTACAGGTCCATGGGGGACAAACTTTGGTCCTTTAAATCTTAATCCACCTTTGCATCCACTTCCACAAGGCTCTCGTAAGAACTTTCCCAAGTTCTATGGTGATGGAAAGAAACACCCAGATGAGCATATTAAAGCTTTTTATATTGCATGTGGTGTGTTGGGTGTTGAACATTAGGATGTTTCAGTAAGGCTCTTTGTTGAGATCTTACAAGGTATTGCAGCTGATTGGTTCTATAATTTAGCTATAGGAGCTATTGTTGACTGGGATTCCTTGAAGACTAAGTTTGAGGAACATTTCAAGCCTACAGAGGATGAGCACGTACTACTTTCTCAACTTACAAAAATGAAGAAGGATGCATAAGAGGGTATGTGCAAATTCATGGACAAGTTCAACAAGTTGGCAAATCAGATTCCCGCTTCCTCTCAGCCCACCCCAGAGAACCTGAAGTGTTTCTTCATAAACATGCAACTCCCAGAAGTTAGCTTCTTGTTGAGAAGAGCTGTTCTAACAAATCTTGCTAATGCTCAAACTTTGGCAACAAAAATTGAAGATGATCTTATCATGGCTGGTAAGATCTGAAAGGATCATCCAAAAGGGAACTCTTTAAATGATGCTTCCACTTCAAGCAGTACAGATCCTATGGTCCAAAAGCTAGAAAATGAGTTACTTGCACTCAAAAAGCAAATATCTCAAGGGTCCTTTGTTGCTCCATACAAGGACATTCCACGGAGGACATATCCCAATGCTGCTCACAATTATGCAGCAAAGAATCAAGCAAAGCTTCCCCCTCCTCTGGAGAGGCTTGCACTTGAAGCCCCTCCAGGAAACCAAGCCATGAGATATTATGAGCATGATCAATCTAGTGATGTACTAGATGATAATCAAATGGAGGACATTTCTACTTTGTATCATGAAAATGATGGAGCAGTTGATGACTCTAGCATTGGTTATGTACACTATGAGGACAATGATCCAGAGGAGAGTTTTGGTCATGCTTATGCTATTATGACACGTTCTCAAACATAATTGGCACATCAAAAAGATGAAGCTTCCAAAGCAAAGGTTGATGTGAAAATGCCTATCACTCTTGCAAAAAGAGGAATGCCACTGCCAACTCTACCCAAGGATGTAGCTAATAATCAAGTAAGTACACCTACTCCTCCCCCTATTTCATATAGTGTACCTAAATCTAGTACATCTAATCCTAAGCCTCAAACTGAAATTTTTTCTTCCTTAGCAAGTTCCTTTCAAGCCTTTGATATTATTGATCATGCTAGGAAGACCAACGTCCAAATGTCTGAGGTAGAATATCTACAAGCGTATCCAGATCAACTGGAAAGGCTTACCAAATTTGTCAAGGAATCTCAACCTACCCAAACTCAAATCGCTGCCCCGGAGCCCAAGAGTTTTCCTAATAACCTTGTTACTATCCTGTCATCTATTCCCAGAAAGATAGAACCTTTCTATATTTCCTTGCTCATTAATGGTTTTAAGCTTAGTAACTGCATTATAGATTCCAGAGGTTCTAATAATGTCATGCCAGCTAAAGTGGCTAATGCATTGGGTCTTACCTTGACAAAGACCTTTGGGAATTGCTTTTCAATGGAGAATAAGAAAGTGCCTCTTTAGGGGAAAATCAAGGATGCACAGTTTGCATTCGCGTCTTTCCCAGAAAAGAAAATTAAGATGACTGTCTTGGTGGCGGATGTCCCTGCCTCCTATGGAATGTTACTTGGTCATAATTTCTGTAAGGATGTAGGCGGAGAGCTTAATATGGATATGTCAGAGGCAAGAATTCCTATCAAGGGTGTTATGCAAAAATTGCATCCTGAGAGGGAAACCAAGTACACAGTGGTCAAGTCTAATGACCCTCATGCTTAGATTTTGTTTGCGTCAGCAGGAATGGGAAATTATTACTTTCATGCTGATGAAATTTTACAATTTGCACAAGACTAGACTGATGGATCAGAAGGTTCTTCTTGTTTTTCTGATACTGACAGATTTGTTGATGCAAGTGAAGATCAAGAGAATGATCTCACTTCTAATGAATCCTTCATCATGGTTGCAGGTGAATCTTCTACCATGGTTGAAAAGTTACAAGTCCTACTCAAAACCATACAAATTCAAGTATTAGCAATTCTAATGATGTTTGGATGTTGGAATTTGATGGGAGCTGTGCATCTTTGGGGTCTGGTGTGGGAATAGTTTTGATATCTCCAAAAGGTGAATTCTTTCCCTTTTCCTTCAAATTGTAGTTCAAAAATACCAACAATACAGCTGAATATGAGGCCTTGTTGTTGGGTATTGAAATGGCACATAAAAAGGGAATTAGAAATTTACATGCTTAAGGTGATGCCGAGTTGGTAGTGTGTCAAGTTCGTAATCAATATCAAACTAGAAATGAGAGGTTAAGACACTATCACAACTTGGTGTGGGATTGTATTGAGCCATTTGATGCTTTCAACATTTCTTTAGTCCCAAGAGAGTATAATGACAGAGCTGATTCTCTTGCTGCATCAGCAAACTTGTTAATTCCTCATAAAGATTTTGTTGATCATCTTTATCAAATTGAGATGATTTTTAGACCAAGTGTTTCAGATAATTTAGATCATTGGCAAGTCTTCAATGATGACAAGTAGATCATCAATTTCCTTGAAACAAAGGATAATTTTGATGAGCTCTACTTTGAGGGAAGTGAGTCATCATCTAGAGAATCAGTCCTAGATATTGATCCTGAAACTGGAGAAGAATTTATTCAATTGAAGGGAAATAAAATTCCTAAAGGCTTAGTTTCTTTAGAGAAGTTGTTTGACAAGCATGGTAGATATGTCAAAGAACAACAACAATCATGGGCCAATTTTACCATGGAATATGAGAAATACAACCTCGGATCAGAGGCTGATCCAAAAATGGTGAACATTGGAAAATGTTGCACTCCAGTAGAAAGGGAGAAATTTATTTCATTATTGCGTCAATACATTGATGTCTTGGAATATTCATATGATGACCTCAAATCATTCCATCCAAAGGAGGTACAACATGAAATTCCTCTCAAGCTTGGTGCTATTCCTTTTTGACAAAAGCAAAGGGAATATAATCCAAAAATCTCAGGAACAATTCTCTCTAAAATTTAGAAGATGCTGGATGCTTGGATTATCTTTCCTATTCATCATTCAACGTGGATAGAAAATATAGTTCTAGTGCATGAAAAGAATGGAGAAATTTGCATTTGTGTGGATTTCAGGAATCTCAACCAGTTGTCACTAAAGGATAATTACCCACTTCCAGTAATGGACCAAGTTTTGCAGATGGTGATAGGCTCTGAAATGCTGTCCATGCTCGATGGTTTTTCTAGCTACAATCAGATTGAATTTAGTGAAGAGGATCAACACAAGAATACATTTACAATGCCATGGGGTACTTTTTCTTATCGTAGGATGCCTTTTGGTCTTATCAATGCTGGAGCTACGTTTCAGCGAGCAATGAACCTTGCCTTTCAAGAAATTATTGATAAATTAATTGTTGTTTATTTAGATGACTTGACCATGTTTTCCAAAAAATGGCAAGATCATTTTTATCACCTTCAACAAGTTCTCGAAAGATGTAGGTGACATGGTGTTTCTCTTAATACCAAGAAATCAGTTTTTGGTGTAACTGAAGGAAAGCTTCTGTGTACGAAGAATGAAAAATTAAACAAGTATTAATCCAAGAAAATGAAATGTTGGAAGATTTTACCAAAACCAAAGGAGAGAAGATTTCAAGATCAACCACAAAGTACTTCAAGAATCCAACAATGAGCCAAGAGATTTTGGTAAGGGGAAAAGCAAAGAAAAACCCCTTTGTGAATAAGAATATGGCAAAAAGCCTAAAAGATGAGAGCAATGAGCTCAATACAATAATGAGAGCAATGAGAGATTGAGAGAGAGGAGAAGATTATACAAGAAAGTGTGTGAGAGACATCTCTTAAGTAGAGATGAGTGGAGGAGTTTGCACGTAACTCCCTTCTCCTATGGATGCCACATTCATAAGTGTGTGAGGCCAAGTGTGAGATTCCTTATAAGGAGGAATAAACTAAATTACAAATTAAATATTTGTCCTCACATATTCTACTAGAGGACAAAATAGAATGTAGGAGAAAGAAGACAAAAAGAAATATATTAGGATACCTTGGCTTATATCCTAATATATTAGAACAAGAAAAGAAAAATGTCTAACCTTGGTTTATAAATACACCAAGGAAAGATTACAAATTCTAACAAAGATTACAAATTATAACCTTGGTTTATAAATACATTGATGTCTTGGCATATTCATATGATGACCTCAAATCATTCCATCCAAAGGAGGTACAACATGAAATTCCTCTCAAGCTTGGTGCTATTCCTTTTTGACAAAAGCAAAGGCAATATAATCCAAAAATCTCAAGAACAATTCTCTCTAAAATTTAGAAGATGCTGGATGCTTGGATTATCTTTCCTATTCATCATTCAACGTGGATAGAAAATATAGTTCTAGTGCGTAAAAAGAATGGAGAAATTTGCATTTGTGTGGATTTCAGGAATCTCAACCAGTTGTCACTAAAGGATAATTACCCACTTCCAGTAATGGACCAAGTTTTGCAGATGGTGATAGGCTCTGAAATGCTGTCCATGCTTGATGGTTTTTCTAGCTACAATCAGATTGAATTTAGTGAAGAGGATCAACACAAGACTACATTTAAAATGCCATGGGGTACTTTTTCTTATCGTAGGATGCCTTTTGGTCTTATCAATGCTGGAGCTACGTTTCAGTGAGCAATGAACCTTGCCTTTCAAGAAATTATTGATAAATTCATTGTTGTTTATTTAGATGACTTGACCATGTTTTCCAAAAAATGGAAAGATCATTTTTATCACCTTCAACAAGTTCTCAAAAGATGTAGGCGACATGGTGTTTCTCTTAATACCAAGAAATCAGTTTTTGGTGTAACTGAAGGAAAGCTTCTGGGACACATTGTGTCAAAGGAAGGTATAAAGATTGATCCTGAAAGAGTAAAATCAATCCAAGGTCTTATGCTACCCTTAAGTAAAACAACAGTCTACTCTTTCTTCAGAAAGGTAAATTTCTTGCGAAGATTTCTTCCTGACTTTGCTGAGAAAACTCATCATATCATTGATATGATGAAAGGTAAAAATGTCTTTCGATGGAGTCCAGAAGGAAAAGTGGTGTTTGGTGAGATCAAAGAAGCAATCACGCAAGCTCTAGTGTTAGTTTGCCTAGATTACACAAAGGATTTCATCATGTATAGTTATGCTTCTGAGCATACTATGTTAGCTATTTTAATGCAAAGGAATGATGATGGAGTTGAGTCTCCCATCTTGTTCATGAGTTGTCCATTAAAATCTCATGAGCTGAAGTACACCCAAATGGAAAAGAATGCATTTTCTATTGTCAAGGTAGTAAAGCATTTTAGGTTCTACATTCTAAATTCACATGTCATTGCTTTGGTGCCAGATACGACAGTCAAGACAATCTTAACACAATAGGATTTTGGTACCAAAAGAGGAAATTGGATAGCTAAGATCCAAGAATATGACAGGGAAATTAAGCCCACAAAACTCATTTGTGGAAAAGGTTTATGTTAGCTTATGGCTGAAAATAAACTAGCTAAAGTGAAAGTGGAAATTCCGCAATCTCTTCCAACTATTTTGTTCATTAGCACAACAGATGAGTGGTATTCTAATATCACTCATTTTCTCACATATGACGAGTGTCCTCCACATTTTTCATATAAAGAAAGAAGATGTATTAAATTGAAGGCTGCAAATTTTATTCTTTGGAATAATGGTTTGTATAAGCGAAGCTTAGATGGGACATTTCTTCTTTGTGTGGATAAAGTGCAATAGGTACGATTGCTTGAGTCTTTTCACAACCTTGCATGTGGTGGTCATTTCTTTGCACTGGTCAAAACACATAAAATCCTAAGGGAAAAGTATTATTGGCCTACCATGTTTCAAGATGCGTACCATTGGGTGTGAAATGTGAGTTGTGTCAACAATTCGTAGGTAAGAAAAAAATTGCTGCTCTACCATTAAAGCTGGTAGTAATTGAGGAACCGTTTCAGTAGTGGGGACTTGATTTCATCAGCGTAATCAATCCATCGTCAAGTAAGGGACATGCATATGTTCTTACTGCAATGGACTACTTCACCAAATGGGTGGAGGCAATACCAACAAAAAATGCTACATCTCAAGTGGTATGTGATTTTTTGAAGGAGAACATCATTTCATGTTTTGGTGTTCCTCATAAGATTGTCACAAATAATGCAGCAGTGTTTTCATCACATGACATAACAAGTTTTTGTTATGATTTTGGGATCACTTTGGTGCACTCGTCTGACTATTATCCTCAAGGTAATGGTTAGGAAGAATCTAGTAACAAGAACCTGGTTGCAATTATCAGGAAGCTGGTAGATGAAAATCAAAGATCTTGGCACAAGGCATTGTATGATGCATTGTGGGCTGATTGAATCACACCCAAACGAGCAATTGGTATGTCACCTTTCCAATTTTTGTATGGTGTGAATGCTAAAATTCCCATTACTGTGGAGCTCCTTGCTCTGAAGTTAGCCAAGGCCATTGAAGATGATACTTTTGAAGGTGGCTTGGACAAGAGAATCATGTTCCTGTCAGCATTAGAGGAACAACGCACCCAAGTGGTGGATTGCATTGTGGAACATCAAAAGAAGGTGAAGGTACTCTTTGATAAGAAAGCAAAGCAAAGAGAGTTTCAGGTTGGTGATCGTGTACTACTTTGGGATAAATGAAGAGAACCCAAAGGTATGCACGGGAAGTTTGATACTCTTTGGCATGGTCCTTTCACAATCCATCAAATCTCTGGTGAGAACATTTTCTTGTTGGCTTTTCGAGATGAAACACCATTTGCGTTGCCCTATAGTGGACAACATCTGAATTACTATTTTGAATGAGCTCCAGATAAGTACCATTGTACATATAAAGTCCAAGTCTTTGAGTCTTTTTTGTTTTTGAGTCTTTTATATCTATTTAGTGTCTTTTGTCATTTTGGTCACATGAATCTATAGCCCAATGGAATGGAAGAAGGCACTTAGAGAATTGGATTCTACATCTCTTATCATTTTCAAGGATGAACAAGAGACATTCCCCAGTCAGAGTCATTTGTTGTCATAAATTTTGTTTTAATAAAATTTAGACAACTACACATGAATTTAATCGCATTTTTGATTAAATTAATTTTGGTTTTAAAACTCTAAGTTTTTTTATTTATTAAATAAATAAAAATATTTATTTATTTAAAGTTTTAAGTCATTAAATTTAATGTTTTTCTTAGATTTTGGTTTTTACTTTATTTTATTTATTTTTATTATTTTTCAATTTTAATAATATATTGATAGTATATTATTAAAATTCTAAACATTTTTAAATATTATATAAAATCTCAAAATATTAAAATAAAAATCTTTAATAGAGGTTTTATATAGTATTGTATATATTTTTAATGTTTAGAAGCTCAAACATTAGTCTTTTAAAAATAAAAGGTCATGTTTTGAAGTTTTTGGGATTTTTAAGAGGAATTACATGTTTTATTACATGTAACACATGAAGCAACACACACTTAAAGAAAACTCCCAAAATTTTATTAAAAGGTCGGACTGTAGTCACGCCTTTCCATGTTTCATAACATGTTAAATAAAATGTTTGTAATATTAAAAAGCCCAACCACCTACTAAAGTTATTGGACCTTTTTATTATCATTACATGTTGCAAAATACTAAAACTTGCAAAGAACTTCCAAAAGTCCTGATAATATTATGAAACCAGGCTTTTTCATTATTGTTACATATCGCAACGCAAAGCTCTATTTTTGCGGAAACTATCAGGTCTTCATTTTACTGTTGCAAGGTGCACCAGACTTTGTTTTTTTCGAGCCTTTCACTTGCAACTATGAGTTGCAGAGAGTGCTATATGAGGACTCTTAGTCTTCAACACTGCATTGATAAGAAATGGCCAGTTCATGAGCCTTTAAACATCTTCAATCCGCCTCATTGTTATTTCAAAAAGCATTGATATAGGTCATTTTTTCTGCAATCTTCACTTGGCTCGCATTCAACCTCAAAGAGAAAGTCTTCCTTCACGTCTTTTTTATAGAGGCTAGGTATTCATGAATTTTTGTTTTTCAATCCAATGGTCATTTGAAAACAATGGTTTCATTTTTGTTTCTTAATAAAAATGTGATTGATATGAAATGTCTTAGTATATCTTTTCATTTACCAGTTGTGTCTAGGGTTTTTGTTTGATCATCTTATTCATTTTTCTTGTTTGTCATTGCTTCTTTTTGCAAATGTTTTACAAGTCGCATCTAGGGTTTTATATTTCTTTGTAAAAAATGGTATTTGATTGCATAGACTTTCATAGTGTTTATGAAAAATTCAACATTTGAAATCTACAAGAAAAATATAAGTTCTTTCTCAAATTTTTGCAGTGATCTCATACTTTAATAAAGTTTTAAGTCTGTAAAGGATTTTGACTGTTCTTGCAAATTTCAATCTTCAAAATCATATATATGGTGTGGGAAATTAGAATATCCGTAGTTTGCAACCATAGCCGGAAATTCCACATTCATATCATTACTTTGAGAAACATGAAGTTCCCTTTTATTTCATTTCCATGGAATAAAATTTGCAATACAATATTTGAAGAACCTACATACTAATACCTTGCCAAATTTAGTATACCTTCATATTTACTATGCAGCGTTTCTCAAAATTCAAAATGTAACCCCTCTGAAAAGTTCCATTTTATGTTTTCTTTTTCAGGATTTTTCATGCCCATTGCATTTTTCTTCGCATGTCATTTTACATGTAATGAAATATGTAATCACTTCAAAAATCCCCGATTACAATCTTGCTCAAATTCATTAATTCCAAAATTAGGATTTTTGAGACCCATTACATGTACTGTTACATGTAATCAAAAGTGAAACTACCCTAGAAATCTCCACCCTAAGTTTTCCCAAATCGGAGATTTTTACACCAACTGCATGTACTGTTACATGTAGTCAAATGGGCAATCACATCTAAAATCTCCTACAATACCCAAGTTGAAAAAGCAATTCCAAGTGCAAATCGGGAATTTTGGACCCGATTGCAAAACAAACTACATATGTAATTACACATGCAATCCTAAGTGCACTTGGGTTCAAAAACCCTGATTTCACTTAAAGACCTATGTTTTTCCCTTGTAGTAGGAACTTTTTGGACTGACTACATAAAATATTACAATTTGAACTACATGCAGTCAAATCTGTAGTTTACCCAAAAATCCCTGAAATACAATATTTTCCACTTTTTGCTTTATCCAGTTTCAAAATCGGAGTGAGCCTTAACGCCAACACTTTCTTGATCTTTTCATCTTGATAAAATAGGTGTTCATCAGATGAAAGAAGAGCTAACAACTACACCAGGAAAAATTATGAAATTCAAATTCCATAAATATCTGACTTCTAATGTTCCTACCTCTGTGGTCTCAAATCTAGATGAGATCAAAGATACAAAAGTTGGGCATGTGGATATGACTAAATTTGTTAAAAGGATAGAGGTTGTAAATCCAAAGGATGAGATGCAAAAAATTCTCAAAATTCATATACACCTACTCTCAACTTTTCCTATAGCAATATTGGAACCCGAGTTCATTATGGCATGTCCAACACATTTTGACAAAGAAACCCAGATAATCAAGGATTCTAAAGGTCAAATTGTTATCAGGTTAGATGCAGAAGCCATTGACAAAGTTTTCCATGTTCCTTCCACTCTGGTATATGTAGATATCACCCATGAGAGGGCTTCAGAGTACTACAATAAAATGGAAGATGATTGCAAAAGGGAGATTAATACTATCTGGTTCACTAAACCGATGCAATCAATCTCAACTCGATGACCTGGAACTTTGTACAAAACTGAGTTCACAGAAGATATCAATGATATGATCACCCTTATTGGTAGAATGTAGGGTTTGAAGAAGTCCAATGTTTTCAAGCCTTGGATGTTTCAGTATATTGCCATCTTCAAGAAAGGAAAGCAAAAGATTTTCTAGGTAGAATTGGTCAGTGATTCACTGTGTGAGAAATTAGTAGAGGTACCTACCACTCATACATTTTATATGAATTCATATCTTGTGTACATTGCTGCATCCTTCCGAGCATTACTAGGGTTATCCTATGAGGGTGATAGAAGCAGGTTGCCAGTATGGGGGTACTACGGTCAATTACCCATGGTTACAACGAGACATCATTATCGTAGACTTTAGGATGCCTTCTTCAGAAATTTCATGTGTTTGTTTGATAAAACACTTGAGAATAGAAGGGTTTCAGAGGTAGCATGGGGGAAAGTCAATGAATATGGATGTATGTTCTTACAATTTCTAACTTTCACCTACATGAGAGTCAGATGTTTTGATGATCATCCTTATATGTTGCCAGGTATCTGATTGATAAGATTGTTCTAATGGAGTTGGGAAGACAACTGATGTATGTACATGCTAAACAATCTGCATCTCATAAAGCTGGGTTTACAATTTCAACTCAGCATCCTTTGGTAATTGGTAGGTATTCACTTACTTCCATGGTAAAGGCTAAAGAAATGGAAACTAAATTGCAAGAGATTAAACTGAAAAGGTTCAAGATCAGAGCTAATTTTGATTATCGGGGCATGAGGGATAAAATCAGAAGATCTTTTACTCATGTTCATCATATTGGAGATGTTTGGATAGATCTTCGTACAGATAAGGATATCAGAAGGATGGACTATAATAGGTTATCCTTAGAACAAAACATTGTTATGGATCTTGTTGACATTCTAGAAGGAATGGAAGATGATGGAGACATATTAGATCTAGAATACCACGTAGCAAAGGTTGCATCTTAGGACCTACCTTCAATCCAATGGTCATTAAAAGAAAATTTCTCCATAACTGATAGATTTCAGTCAATCATGGCTAATACTCATGGTTGGCTCAAGCGTTATGTTATGAAGATGAAAAGATTTAAATCGGGATCAGATGATGATACAATTGGACTTGTGGGCTAGAAATTAGAAGTGAAAGGTAAGAGCAAAGATAATGCATCTTTTTCAGGGACCACAGTAAAATTGAAATTGAAATCAAAGGAGAAAACTTGATAAATTCTAGGTAAAGAAAAGGTGGTAATACAAGAAAATATTGAAGTTGAAGATGATCAATAAGAGGATGAAGTACAAGTACTTCTAGAAATACCAGATACATGATCTACCCCTGCAGAGACTACACAGGAGTTCATTCTTGCAGATGCACCTAGTTTCATGATTGATTCTGATGTTGATTCATTTTCAATAGTATTGACTCCTCCTATTTTGAATATGCCACATGACAACATGGTTGGTGTTTTCTCTTATGTTTCTCACTCAGGTACACCCATGATTCCTTCAATGGAAGGATATTCTTCTCTTAGGGACTTTGACAGGTTCATGTCAGAATCAATGTCACATGTCACTACAAGACCTATTCCTACTGCCATACAAACTGAGACACCAGCCATTGTAAGCATCACAACATGTACTCAATCTAACATATCACAAGTTACATCTAAAAAAAACTCCTGCTATTTTATCTAATCTTCCTTCATGGTTTGGTGCTGCTATTCCAAAGAGAAAGAAGCAGGAAGTTTTACCAGATATTTTTGACTTTGAGCAACTGAAATAGGTTAAAGGCAAAGGGTGTTAAGAGGGCCAAAATGGTTTCAAGGGTTAGAATGGACAAGAATAAAACTTTATATGTGGAGATTGTAGAACCTCTTATAGAAAAACCCCATGATGAGATGTAGTTGGCTGATTTTAAGATCACCAGGGTAGATTTGGGTAAACAGACACATGCGAGATTGATCAATGATGCTCAAGAGTCTGTAGCATTGCTAGCATAGGAGTGCAATGAGCTTAAAAGGAAGAAAAATCAGCTAAAGGAACATAATGAATTACTCACAGTAGTAATTTGAAAGGTTACTAGAGTTTTAGAGTAGGTTGATCCACTAGCATCTTCTATTGTAGAAGAATCTGTTAAATAGGTTGAGATAGCTGGAGAAATGGCTACAACCATTAATACATGGGTGAACCAAATGATGGAAGAAGGAACAAAGTTGATAAAAAGAGCACTCCAAATGATTACTTATGCTAGAATGGTGACATCTTAGTTAAATGAAGTTTTAAGAAATTTCAGTCAAAACTTGGAGTCACTTGGAAAAGATTTGGAAATTTGGAATAAGTTTTCAGATCTAAAATTGGAGATGCTATGTGAGAATGGGGTAATACCTTCTCATGAGAACTACATTAGATCCAAAGAGCTATTGGTGAATAGAGGCCAAGTCATTGAAAACCTTGTAGAAGATCTAGAGGTAGCCATAAAGACGTGTGCTGAAAAAGAGCAAGAAATTGCTACTCAATTTATGAAGATTTCATGCACATTGATAAATAATGATCAAAAGGTGATGACAGAAGATGATACAGTCTTAGAATTGCTATTAATGGTTCATCTTGAGCTTGAGGTGGATCATGTTACACTGGCTTCCATTCACAAGCTCGCGGATCATCAGAACTCACTCAATCTTCTTCAAACAATTCTTGAGGATAGTGATGCCGCAATTTCCAAATGCTCAGATACAATTCTCAAGACAACTGTGGTTGCAGACAACACCAGTGTGCCAAATCCAAATGAAATTCAAGAGAGCATTCACAAGTTTCAGATTTTCATGGCACTTAATGAAGAAGATTGAAAAGAAGAGTGCTCTAGGCACTCAAATAGGTTTCTCATTGCTTTCTAGGATTTTAGATATGCATTGTTATTTTTAGTTTGACAAATTACATGTAAAGCATAAAATTGCAATTACATATGTAATGAAACATGTAAAGCAAAAATTTGCAATTACATATCTTGCTACATGTAATCACATTACAAAGGACTGTGATGTTGAATAAGTCAACCTTAGGTAGTTAGTTTTCCATATTTTTCTCATAACCTCTCTCCTATAAATACAAGAGGGCTCATTGTAAATATTTATCTTTATGCATTGCAAGAAAACTCTAGAGAAATTGTGCAAGTTCAAACTTTTCTTTAATTTGTGCAATCTAATTTTTGGAGTGAATAAAAAGAAAGTGTTTTCAATCTTTGAGTTGAGGAGACTTGTGAGATTACTTGTGTTGATATAAAGAGATCCTTAAATCTAATTTTGTGTAGACTTTGTGCTATAATTATCAATTTGAGTTAGATAAGAGTGAATTCATAGTCTTTGAGCCGTGATTCATACCATTATTAAGAATAGGAAAGAAGCTTCATGTGTTTAAGTCTTTGTGCTTGTCATATTGCTGCTTTATAGTTTAAAATCTCTTCAGGATAGTGTATAAGTCTGTGAGCTTATATATATATTCCTTAGTTTATAGTTAACTGGTATGTTTAACAATTAATCTTTCGGTTAATTTTAAGTTTATTGGTATTATTGCTCCAACTAGTTCTTAAAGGTGAAATTATAAAAGTTTATCTTCGTGCAAGTGAAATCCTTCCTGAAGAAAGAGGAAGTGATACATGAAACACCCAATTTAGATTAGATTTGAGTTTCTTGTTAAGTGTTAGTTGAATTAGTTGCAATAAGAAGGGTGCCACCCCTAAGTTGAGAGGAGAGATTATTTCTCACACACTATGCCTAAATATTACATTTTGCAAGTAGTGTGTCTATGACTACCTACAAAATATTTAGCCAACAAGGCTGATATGACTGAGATGAACCTCCAACTATGAAATCAGAACATTCTGAGATTACATGACCAACTTACTAAAAATACCAAGTTTCCATAAATAGCAGCTCTACACAAGATAGCCCTTACTGAAAAGAAACCAGAAATATTTTTGGGACGTGCAAGATTTCTCTTACACCCAGGATGCTTTTGCATCAGACACCTGGGTAATTTGAGAAGTGACCCTATCAAAACTCAGGTGTGAAGAGGGAAAGCAAGATGATTAACATCCTACTTTGTCAACCATGATGAATCTTCAATAGGTCATCCTTTCCACTTGACCAAATATTATTCATATGTCCTGTTGCTTGTGCTTTTGCCAACATGACTATCCAGTATATCCTCAATCTCCTTAGTATCTGAACTAGTTGCTAGAATACTCCACTGTGCTACCATGATCTCATCTTCAACACCTCCTTCATGATACTCTATCAAATCTAAAATGTTAAACACTGGTGAAATATTCAGCTCAATAGGCAATTCTACCTCATATGCATTTCCTGAATCATGCTTCTTCAGTATCTTACATAGCCCAAACTTCTTCATTTTCAGCTTGTTGTATGTACCAACTGGAAATTGCTCCTTCCGCAAATGAACCATGACTTCATCTCCAACCTAAAATTCTTTATGCCTCCTTTTCTCATTTGCCTTAGCCTTATACTATGCATTCATCTTGGTAATATCCTTCCTTACCTCCTCATGGATGTTCTTCAAGTGTTTTGCAAAATCCTCAGCTTCAGCACTACTTATTTCTCATTTATCTATCTTTCTCAATTCAGATGCATTTCTGGGACTGCTACCATATACAATCTAGAATGGTGATTTACTAGTGCTTCTGTTAATAGAATTATTGTATGCAAATTCTGCTTGTGGTAAAATCAAATCCCATCCTATTGGCTTATCCCCAACCAAACATCTCAGCAAATTCCCCAAACTCCTTTTCACCACCTTTGTCTGTCCATCGATCTGTGGATGATGTGATGAACTAAACTTCAAATCTATCTTCAACTTCTTCCACAATGTGTGCCAGAAATATCCAACAGACTTAGTGTCTCGATCTGAAACTATGGTCTTTGGCAAACCATGTAGTCTCACTACTCTGAAAAACAATTTTGGTACATGAACAACATCATTAGTTTTCTTGTAGGGAATAAAATGTGCCATCTTTGAAAATCTATCAAACACCATAAAAATTGAATCATGTCCCTGCTGAGTCCTCGGTAAACCAAGAACAAAGTCCATATTGATTTACTCCCAAGGCTTCTCTGGTATAGGTAATGGTTGATACAACCTTGTATTATGCTTCACTCCTTTCACCATCTGACATACTCTGCAATTCTGTACAAACTTCTTCACATCTTGCTACAACTGTGGCCAATAATAATTCTCACTAACCAAAGCAAGGGTTTTATCACGACCAAAATATCCAACCAATCCTCCACTATGCTTGTCTTTGATGATATTCTCCCTCATAGAACTTTGTGGAATGCACAACTGACTCCCCCTGAATAGCATATCATCCTGAATGATAAAATCCAACCACTTTGTTTTGTCTAGAGTAATAGGTTCTTTACAAGCTTTCCAAGCTTCACCAAAATTAGGATCCTTTGGATACAAATTCTTGATTTCCTTGAACCCAACCACCTCAATCTGCATCTTTGTCAGCAATAGTTGTCTTCTGCTAAGTGCATCTACAACCCTGTTAGACTTTCCACTTCTGTGTTTCAAAACAAATGTATAACTCTGCAAAAACTCAACCCATTTCAAATGCCTCTGATTCAACTTTCCTTGACTATTTAAATATTGCAAACCTTGATGATCAGTATACAAAACAAACTCCTTAGGAAGTAGATAGTGTCTCCACTTCTTCAATGCTTGAACTATAGCATAAAATTCCTGATCATAAATAGAATATTTTCTCTTGGCATCATTCAACTTCTCACTGAAATAAGTAAGAGGTTTACCTTCTTGGCTCATAATAGCTCCTATTGCAGTACCACTAGCATCACAGTCTACTTAAAACACCTTATTAAAATCTAAAAGTGCTAAAACAGGCTATTCTGTAACTTTCTGTTTCAACAGTTTAAAACTCTTATCTACCCCATTAGTCCACTTGAACTTTTTTTATCCCCTCTCATTGTTTCAGTCAAGGGTCCACAAATACTGCTAAAATTTTTGATAATTTTTTTGTAAAAGCTAGCCAAACCATGAAAAGACTTTAGCTTAGTAGCACTCCTTGGAGTAGGCCATTCAAGGATAGCTTGTACTTTCTTTGGGTCCATTTTCAGACCTTCTGCTGAAACTACAAATCCCAAATACACTAACTCCTTCAAAAAACTGCACTTCTTCAAATTAATCAACAATTTCTCATCTCTCAGCTTCTCAAACACCAGACAAATATGCATCATATGTTCCTCCAATCTCTTGCTAAAGATCAAAATATCATCTAGGTAAACAATGACAAACTTACCCATAAATTCTTTCAAAACCTCATTCATGAGCCACATGAAAGTGCTCAGTGCATTGGTTAGCCCAAAAGGCATGACTAACCACTGATATAGTCCTTCTTTTTTCTTGAAGGCAGTCTTCCATTCATCTTCTTCTCTAATCTGAATCTGGTGATATCTACTCTTTAGATCTATCTTTGAGAAATACACAACCCACTCAAATAGTCCATAATATCATCCATTTGTGGCAATGGAAACTGGTACTTGATTGTGATCTTGTTTATTACTCTAGAATCTATACACATCCTCCATTCTCCATTCTTCTTTGGTGATAATACCACTAATAAAGCACAGGGACTCAGACTCTCTCGAATCAACCCCTTCTACAATAACTCATGTACTTGTCTGTTCAACTCTTCACTTTCTGCTGGTCTCATTTTGTGTGCTGCCTTGTTTGGCAAGTTGGCTCCTAGAATCAAATCCATCTGATGACTGATCTTCCTTACTAGTGGTAATCCATCAGGTACATTATCAGATACAATATCTTGAAACTCATTCAACAAATTTGCAACCTCTACAGGTACATCCTCTACTTCCTCTTTACCAAATTTTGGAATTAAAGTAAAACACACATGCTCATGCCTCATACCATCTAGGAATTTTCTTCCATCAACAAAATTTATTCTTACATTACCACATACCTTTTCTTCGGTCTCCTTCAATGGCTTTAACTTATGTTGCACTCCATCCTTTGTTAGGGAATATGTATTCACATGACCATCATGTACAACACATTTGTCAAACTGCCATGGCCTACCCAACAAAATGTGACATGCATCTATAGGTATGATATCACATAGTACCTCATCATGGTACCCACCAATTTTGAACTCTACTAGGTACTGCTCATTGATGATGACCTTGTGGTCATCCTGCACCTAGGAAATCCGATATGGATGTGGGTGTTTCTGCCTCATGAGCTTCAACTTTGTCACCATCTCTTCTGACACAAAATTGTCAATGCTTCCACTATCAATAATCACATCAAATCATTTACCCTCACACTTGCATCTAGTGTGAAATAGGCTCCTCCTTTGTTTAGGTTTATTCTCACCACTCAGTAGGAATCTTCTATTAATCAACGTTTCTCCTCTTTTAGCATCTTCAGAATTTGAGGATCTGGCATCTTCATCTACATGTGCCACTCTAGCCTGGCCTTCATTCCTCCTATCCATCCTTCCTTGGAATTGAGGACATTCAAATGCCCTATGACCTTCTTCTACATAGTGAAAACATGTTCCACGGAAGCCTCCTCTTCCTGAACCTTGTCCTCTTCCTCTTCCTCTCTGATCTCTATTGTTCTAATCTTGGGAATGATTGGAATTGTTTCCCCTCTAATTTTGACTGCTACTAGCCTCATCCTTCTTTTTTAGATCTTTATTTCGGCCTCCATATGACCATCCACCAGATCGTCCACCATGACCTCTTCCATTTTGTCTACTCTCTAACTTCTTGTTCAGCTTTTCCTTCACTTTTAGGGCAAACTAGTATGCCTCTTCAATACTATTCATTCAAACTAAATTCAACTCCTCTTGAATTCTTGGCCTCAACCCATTAAGGTAACAGGAAACTTTCTCCTTATCAGCTTTTGCATGGCCTGTTCTAATGAGGATTCGATAGAACTCCTTTGTAAACTCCTGAATAGATCTTCTTGCTTGCTTCAAACTTTGCATCTTCTTCAGTAGGTCAAGCTCATAATCAACATGAATGAACTGCCATTTCAATTTATCCATGATTTGATCCCATCTTGTGATTTTATCTTTCCCTCTTCTATTTTGCTCCAATTGAATGTCTTGCCATGATATCTTCGCACGACCTTTTAGTTAGGCCTTTGCGAATTTGACCCTATCAGGATCCTAAATATCTTCATACTCAAAATATTCTTCACATTCATTGATCTAGTCGATCAACTCCTCTGGGTTAAGATTTCCTAAAAATGTAGGAACCTCAACCTTAGGTCTTTTCCCAATCTTGAAAATTGCCCAAAAAAGTCTTTCTTCCTCCTAGTTCACAATTTTGACTTCTGCTTCTTGATCTTGTTCTTCGGCTTCATCCTCGCTTTCGTCTCTGACATTAAGATTCATTCATCTATGAATCTCTTCTTGCAATGCTCGCACTTGTCTCTGGAGCACTCTAACCTCAGGTGTTACAACACTAGCTCTTCTACCACATTCCCTTCATGGAAGCATTTTCGTGATGCGCACTGAAACCCCAACCATGGTCCTAGTGCAAACTACCTCACAATCAGTGATCTGTTTACATAGAAACCCTAACACACAGTCCTGGTGCAAATTGCCTTACAATCGGTGATCTATTTACACACTCAGGAACTCCTGCTCTGATACCACTTGATGAAGGATGCTCCCCTTAATACCACAAACACATAACAAAAATAGAGAAATAACAACAATTTGCAAGAATAGAAAATGGGCTTCTTATTATCTCCAAAAGTGTGGAATTCCAAATTTTAGAATTACAATGTGCAAAGCCACATGGGCATTCCCTTTACAATATTCTGTAGGACAAAGCCTTGAATATATTACCCAGATCTATCCAAAACTTCCCTAGACAACACTACAGGCCTTCTTTATATAGGCAATTTCCACCGCCTGAGAAGGTTCCAGAAATTTAGCCCTAAGGGCCGACCAAACTTAGAATTATTTTATTTTTTATTTTATTACATCAAAGTCGGCTCAAAATAGCTTTCGAAACCCAAATATAAATTTTGAAGGAAAATTATTTTTTGCCATTTTAGGTGACCCAACTTCCGGAGACCATAAGTCATCACCCATTGACCCGATTGACTATTATAACCCTATTTCAGAAAGGGCACGAGGAGCTCTACAACACTTGAATCAAGCAAGCTTCATTTAGTTGAAAATTCAACCCCATTTGGGGCCTCTTAAGGCTTGAAAATTGAGTTCAAAGTTTTTGTACCCTATTTCCAAAACTGAAAAGTTTCAATATCTTCAAAACTAGATTTGATCTAGCAATGAAACTTTATAGGTAGGCTGATATGACTAAGATGAACCTCCAATTATGAAATTAGAATATTTTGAGATCGCATGACCAACTTACTAAAAATAGAAAGATTCCATAAATAGCAGCTCTACACAAGATAGCCCTTATTGAAAAGAAACCATAAATATTTTTGGGTGATGCAAGATTGCTCTTACACCCATAATGCTGCTACATCAAGCAACGTGATCAAATCACTAGAAATCATAATCGAAGATGAAAGATGATAGGATAACCATGAAGTAGTGAAGATATGCCCCAGTCAAGACCTTAGAGAGAGATGAATTAAATGAATGAAAGACTAGAAGGGTGAGAGAGATGGAGATGAAGAAATGAAGATGCCCTAATGAAGATCAAAGGATCAGGCCTCAAATGGTCAGCCAACTACACAAAAGAGGGTGAAATAGAATTTTGATGATCAAGGTGAACTTAGATTTCAGTTTTGATCCTGAAATGAAGAGAAAATGATGTGATATGAAAGACAAGAAGTGAAAGATGTGATCAGGAAGAAGTGAAAGGTGAGCGTAGTTGACCGATAGGTGCACGAAAGATGAAAGCAGAGCTTTCTCCATATGCAAGATGCAAAACTAACTAACATGAACCTAAAAATGTAAGCTACTATGAAAAGTGGTTTACTTGCAAGGTCACAAAGCCATTAGACTCTAATATTCATCATCAAGCATTATTGGTAGCGTCACAAGATCATACAATACACACTAGTATGACTATGTGAATCTGAATATGATCTATATCAGATAGATATGTGAGAATCCCATCTAGGCATCAAAGACATATAGGTCAAGATGACCAGTGTAGTGAGATTACCTAAGTTTGATATAGCAAGATTATGCTCACATCGAGACATAAGAAAGTCAAGATGACTATAAGCATGCACTTGTGGAAAAAAAAAAGTCAAGGATAATACCTTGTAGATCCTAGAGTCAAGTGGAACAAGCATAAATTCTCATTACAACCAAGATCAAAAAAATATACCCATAGGTAGAAAGCAAATAAAACATGTCCTCATGCCCTAGTCTTCTAGCTTGACATCATTGAAAACTATTAGGGATAGAACACTCATCAAAGAAATCATCATAGACAACACACAAAGAAATGAAGCAAATTTTAGCAAGTCAAGTGTTTAAGTGTGTGTGTGTAGGTCATAGAGTCAAACTTTGAGTATCGCATCTGCTAGTGAGAAATATTGCATCATTCGAGACTGCAGATAGGATATTTGATAAGTGTTGAGAAACACTCAATGCTAGGAAACTGTTGAAAAACACAATTGGGGTGGTGTTGAAAAACACCGTTGGAACCAAGAGGCCCAAGAAACCCGAACGCACAAAGAGACCCAAGATAAGCTAGAACAACATATGCCCCCTAGACTAAGACAAGAGTCAATTCTAGGCTAGGAGAGGCAAAGCAGAAAGTGGAGTGGAGGAGTGCCACGCAAGACTGATAGAAATAGGTGCAAGGGTCTCAAGCAACACTTGTTTCCAGGTTTTCACCACTTGATAGATTTTTTTGAGGATTTTTTTCAATTTTTTTGTGTATTTTTGCTACCAAGGTGCCTATTTCAGGTTTTCACCAAGGCACTTTTTCTATTTTTTTCGAATTTTTGAATTTTTTGATATTTTTGGTGAGACATCAAAGTGCCTATTGCTAGGTTTTCACTAGGATGCTCATTTTTTAAGTACTTTTTATGCTTTTTAGGATTTTTTCAGCATCATATATGAATTTTTTTTGAGATTTCTTCAGGATCAATAAGTATGTACAAAGAATGCCCCCAAATTGAATGGACATCAAACTCCCAAGAAAGATCACATCATGTAGTCCCAATGTCTAGGAAGGTGGAGAACAAGAGGGATTAGCAAGCTAGTGGAAGAGCTAGAAGATAAGAGAATGAAGGAGAATGAAGGGAAGAAATCCCCAAGGGAAAACTCCTCAAGAGTACCCAAGCTAGGGAAAAAATGTCATGTAAAGCACATTTGGACAAGCAATGAAAGGTCAACATAGGATAAGTCACAAAAGCATAGTGCAAAAGAAGGAAAGGATGCAGTCCAAAGAAATAGATATGTCAAGAGGCTTCATAGCATCGTGTTTTACTCTTTTTTTTAATAGATCAAGACCAAAGGGGAAAAGGATAGCAAAAGGATAGAATGAATGGAGGAAAATAAATATGAAGGCTAAACATGAATGGAAAGAAAGTAAGATCATTGTAATATAGCTCACAAGATAGCCAAATATTGATGTATAGGTCAACATTGTCAAGATCAACGAGAGAAGACAAAATGAATGAAATATGTAGAAGAACTATGCAAGATGCCTAATTGCTAGGTTTTCATCATGGTACTTATCCAAGGTGCCACAAGGGAGTGGTTTTTCACCATAGGATGAATTTATTTCTCTTTACTTTTGCTACCAAGGTGCCTGTTTCCAATTTTCCACCAAGGCACATTTTTAATTTTTAATTTTTAAAAAAAAAATTATTTTTGGAAGAAGGCAAGCTTTTTAGATAATGCTCCTTGAAAGGATAAACCAAGATATGCAAAGGATTCAAAATGATATGCTCAAAGATGCTGATAGGGAAAGGAAGATGGAAGAGAAAAATGGAGGATAAGGTTTTATGTAAAGCAAGTGAGGTTGGAAGATAGGAGGAATAGGAAAATGAGGAAAAAGGATAGAAGATAGAAGGATAATGAATGGAAAAATTATGAAAGGGTAGATGGAAAGGAAGGAAAAATCAACATCAACTAACACCTTGAAGGGTGGTGAGAGGATGGAGGAAATGTGAATGAAGGAATACGAGAAGGAATATGGTGAATGTTTAGCAGAGGTTGCAGTTCAGGCACATGGAATGGAAAAATGTTTTTGGAAGAAGATGAAGTGGAAGCCTTTGGAAGCTTGAATGTCAAATTCACTTGTTTCTCAACATTAGAATCTTTCAAGAGAGATTTTGGAATCCATATAGTCGTAGGCTTTTCATTTCTTTTTGATGATCTAGAGAGGATATCTTCAATGATGGATTTTGGAACCCATACTTGTCTTGTAGTTTTCTTCTTAGATATCTCTTTTGACTTTATGTATCCATGTCGATTAGAGGAGACATGGTGATCTTTTTTTTGATGAATTCTTGTAATGTTTCTTTTTCTTGTATTGAACATTCAAGTTACTTCCAAAAGACTTGGGTCTTGTGGAAGAAGAAGGATAATATGACTGGTTTAGATTAGTGGGTGGATGAAAAGGATTCAAGGGTATGAATCTATGTTGATCTTGAGGAAAGAAAGGAGATGGAGGGACATAAGGACCCAAGATGGATGATGAATTAGGAGAGTTAGGAAAGAAAAGTGAAGGGACATAAGGGCCCAATATGGAAGGAAGGTGTGAAGCCCTTAGTATTGGTGGAGGAGTTCCAAGGATGGATGTGGAAGATAAAAAAGGATAATCATGAAGTTCATCAGCATCTATATGACAACCAAGGACATCAACATCTTTAGAGTGAGCATTAGGATTTGCAATAGGATCATGAAAATCTTTAATAGGAGAAACTTCTTCGATAGGATTGGTCAAAGCTTGCGAAGACTTAGGAAGAGTAGAAAGTGGAAGCGAACATGGAGTGGTAGAACAAGAAGATGGAAGACTTTGATCTTGACAAGGAGCTTTGGATAGCATAAGCATATCATTTTTTTCTTGATTTTCAATAGGCTTAATATTGGAAGTAACAACACCATTTTTAATAACCTTAATGGAAGTATCATCTTTGGAAAGCACAAGTGGAGTAAGGTTATTTTGATAGTCAATAAGCTCAATAGTGTAAGTAGTAGCTTGATCTTGCCTAGGAGAAGACTTAAGACATGGTGGAATGAATGGGGAAGGGTGAAAAGGATGAAAATAACCATAAAATGGATAAGAGACATCATGAAAAGAATTGGATGACATGGAGGGTTCTTGATCTTTCTTTATGTTCTTTTCTTTATTTTTAGCATCCTCTTGACATGAAGCCACTTCTAAGGACAAGGAAGCATGTTGGAATTGTATGGAAGACTTTGGAAGAGATAGTGAATGACTAGCTGAAGTAGGCATTATAGCGCATAAAGGATTAGGCTCTTTAGGTTTAGCATTATTGAAAGTATTTGCAGCCAAGTGAAGGTTAGCTTGAGTTTCTTTAAGAGGTAGCCCTTGAGGATAACTATGGGGAATTGCATGAAAAGTATTAGGAATTTCATTGGATGAAGGATTTGTGAAAGGTTTGGAAGACTCAGAAGCTTTAGAAAGTGTATGGTTATTGGAGGAAGTAGAGGATGGAAGGGAACCATCACAAGACAAAGGTCCATCATTAGCATAATCTTGCTTGAGAGAAAAATCTTTATCTTCAGCATGAGGGTTCTTAGAGGAAGGATTCTTATAGTATTGACATTTCATGTCAGCGTGGTACATTTTATATTCCTCAACAAAAGTGGATGCATCATCTAGGTATTGTTGACAGAAATCATCAAAGTCTTATTCAAAATCAAAATCATATGGATCACCATCACAATCTATCAAATGTGATGTCCCATTTCTAGTAAGCACGAGCACATGACTAGGAGGACTCTTAAGAATAGAGGTATCATAAGGACTATCATATTTCTCATCATGGTATGTATTGATAAGAGAAGTAAGACTCTTGGGAGGAGTAGAAGAGGAACTTGATCATGAAGAAGAGGAAAGTGAAGACCTAGTAGAGGAAGAAGACTTGGATAATGAGGAATGTGAATAATATCTAGAAGAGTCATGATAAGACTTGGAATGTGAAGAAGAATGAGAAGACTTAGAAGATGAAATTTTTTTGGAAGGAGGTTGTGACAGGATCATGTCTATGATCCTAGCAAAGGCATCTGATTCAAGCATCTTTTCTTTTATTCTTGTCTTAAGTTTATCATCCATGCAATATCTAGAAGGACTATTGGAAGAATAATACTCTTTGAATTGAGCAATGAGTTCAAGATCATCTATTCTCAAGAGAGGTTTCATAATAAGATAGTTGAAAGTCATGGTTCTAGAAGAGGAGGAATCAAGCATGGAAGAAATGAAGAGATGAATAGAAGAAGGTAGACTAGATAATGAGAGGAAAAGAGTCAAGAAGACATGAAGAGTTTAGGAGGAAGAGGAAGAAGCATGAAGAAAGAAGAGAAAGGATGAAAATGGGAGACTAGGAAGACATGGGAGATGTGGAAGAAAGGTGACCAAGAGTCATTTTGTGCAATTTGATACCATTTGAGTTCATTTGGATGTTGAGCAACATGTCACGACACCTAAGATCCAACTTGGACTGACCAAGGAAGACTGAGAATGGCAAGAATTAGCTTCAGATTGCAAACAACTGTGAGACAATAAAATAAGTTTGTGCGATAGTTTCTAGGCAAGCAATGCGACTCTTGACTAGTGAATGTGAAAAATTCAAATTTGAAAGAAATTGGTCAATGTTTCAGTTTGGCAAGTTCAATTTCACAGTTCAAAATATAGTAATAGCGGATAATAGACAAGTTTGCAAATAGTAGGTGATCAAACATGTCATCAAACACTTGTGCAAGAGCAAAAGAAACCTTGCCAAGACAAACAATTGTGATATCAAAATGAAAAATTCTATGAGCACTACCGTGATGTTTGCATGTTTGAGAATGTTTTCACGAGTAGATCACATTGAGAACACTTCAAGAACTTACTAGCCTAGAAGGATAAAGGCTCAATACTTAGCAACTTGGCCCACACTTGATGTTCTATCACCTCACACAAAGTGGTTACCCACAATAGATGTTGGCTTTGTCATGGAAGTACCAATGGCACAACCAAAGGAACACAGATGGTGAGTAATCTTGGGGTGATCTGAGTTAGTCCACTAGGATCAATCCTTGCACCAAGAAGCTAAGTGGAAAAATAAGGTGGCTTCTATCTATGGTTCTTAATTAGGGCTTCCATTCATAATACTCCCCTTTCTCTCCGAAGGGAATCCTTACCTTGCGGCAAGTAACGGACCTCATGGCCACAAGAGTACCTTAAGCATTCTTGCTCAACATTTTCCTCATGGTCACAATCTCACAAGTACTCATATTAAGTGAAGACAAGTACTACGTCTACCAAGGTTTTGTGTCCTTGATAGCCTTGAGTTTATAGTGGGTCGGAATAGCTAGCAAAAAGCTTGTCCCCACTTGGGTCATTCCTCTTGATTGCTCAAAAGAAGGCCCGCTAAAGGATTCTAATCTACACAATGAATGGATCAACTTGTGAGGTTCAAGGTTTTTGTTTCACCACAAGGGTGAAGAGCATACTCCCCTATCTCAAAGTTTCTCCCAAACACACCAAGAAAAGGTTCAATTACCCTCTTGCTTTTAAAATCTAAAAGTGGGTCAAGATTTCTGGTTCACCACAAGGGTGAAGAGCATACTCTCCTACCACCAAAAGATTCCTACAACAAGATCTTAAGTGCCTAGTAAATGAAACAACTAGTATATGCCACACTCAAAAGAAAACAATTAAGCAAGCAATGATTGGTTTTTATGTGGTGGGAAGCCCTACAAATACCGTTAGTAGCCCTTGTGCATTTGGAGCTTTGAGGTTCTTTTTAATCAAATAAGAAAGCAATGAGAGCACCTAAAAGCACAACTTGTTAGTCCCACAATGAGTTAGCACATAAAAACCAATAGTAATCTGCAAATAAGCCTCTATTTTACAACAACAAATCAGAAATCCAAAAGTAGGAAAACTGAAAATAGAAAGCAAACTAGCAAATGTGGAAATAATTTAATAATCTGATAGAAAAATTAAACAGAAAATACCAAGCGGCATTTGACAGCTAATATGTGTCATTTAAAAGCTAGTAGGCATGATCAAAATACTCATAGGCATAATCAGATTGTTCATAGGCATGATCAAAATGTGCTTAGGCATGATCAAAATGTTCACAGGCATGAACAAAATGTGCATAGACGTGATCAAAATGTGCATAGGCATGATCAAAATGTGCATAGGTGTGATCAAAATGTGTATAGGCATGATCAAAATGTGCATAGGTGTGAACAGAATGTGCATAAGCGTGAACAAAATTTTCATAGGTGTCATCAGATTTTTTGTAAGTGGTGTCAGAATGCTCGTAGGTGGTGTCAGATGTCTCATAAGTGGTGTTTCTCTTGTTTGCGCAAAATTGATGAAAAAGTGACATTGAAAATATACAAAACTTGATAAAAATGAAGAGAATGAGGCTCAAATCCCCACGGTGGGTGCCAAAAATGTACACACTAAGATGTGCACTTCTCTAAGCCTTTTCTTCCAAGGGAATCCATGAATGGGAATCCTTGAAAATCAACCTAGAGCTCCCTAGGCATGGAGTGCAAGGATATTAAGAGTGCTTTCAGCTAGAGCTATTAAGCCTATGACCTTGCTAGTAAACCATGCAATGGGAGATTCAATGGAGACAAGGGCAAGAATGCCAATATCCTCAAGAATCAAGATGAGAATGAAATGCAACTATGCTAGAAATGAGAATGCAAGCTAAACTATGAAAGGAGAGATGCAAGTGTTACAATCCAAGCTAATTAATCTATGTGAGCTAATCTAGAGCATAGAAATGAATCTAATCTAGGAAAGCATAAACATGAAGCTATGATGAAAGAAATGAAAGGTGGATGCAAGAATGTTTTCAAAAAGCTCCAAAGTCTCCAAGAAATCCTGCAACATAAGGTTAATATTCAAAAGATTCATCCTAAAATGAGAAGAGAGCTCTCCTTTTATAAGAAATGAGAAAGAATGGACCATGGAGATTAAGAGGGAAATGATTTAATCAATAGTGGAGCTTGAAAGAGGAGAAATCCATGTGCACAAATATCCTCCAATGGGAAAATAAGAGTTGACTTTTGCATCCATATGAGACAAAAAGTGCTTTTTCCCTTTTTATAAAATAGGAATAATGCTTTATTTGTGCAACTTAGGATAAGAGGAAAAGTGGGGACTTTCTTTATTTAATAAAAGAGGAGGAAATTCCTTTTAATTAAATAAAGACTTAGGATAAGATGGTTAGCCCATAGAAAATAATTGAATAAATGATAGAACTAGGATTTGATCAAGAATAAGCAATTGATAATTTAGCAAAAGGGGCTAATAGTCTAGATGACCATTTTTAGATGATTACACCATGCATTTGTATGGAACTAGTTTCTCATCTTTTGTCTGGTATACATCATTGACCTAGTGTATGACTAACTGTGGGTCTCTATGAATGTGTAATTTTGTCACTCACCACTCAATTGCTATCTTCATGCCATTAATTAGAGCTTCATATTCAGAAATATTGTTTGTGCAAGGAAACTTTATTCTGAATGCTTTAGGTATTGAGTAACCTTGTGGTGTTATGAACAATATGCCTACTCTAGATCTATTCTCTATGTAAGATCCATCAAAGAAAATACACAAAGTCCTAGAAGATATGTGCATGATGGATGAATTAGGAAATTCCATTTGTAATGGTGTATCATCAAACATTGGTGCATCAGCCAACTGATCTTCAATGACTTGGCCCTTGATAGCTTTCCTTTCAACATATTCTATGTCAAATTCACTCAATAGCATCACCCATTTGGATAGTCTACCTGTGAGGGAAGCTTTTCTTAATAAGTATTTCCATTGATCTATCTTAGCTATCAATTGTGTTGTATGAGCTAACATGTAGTGTGTCACTTTCTGTGATGCAAAGATTACATATAGACAAGCTTTCTCAATCATTGAATATTTCTTCTCATAAGCTACCAATGTTTGACTAATGTAGTAAATAGCTCTCTCTTTCTTGTTTTCATCATGTTGTGCACGTAATGTCCCCAGTGATGTCTCTATGGTGGAGACATACAAAATCAATGGCTTCCCTTGAATAGGAGGTATCAAAATAGGAGGATTTGATAAATATTGCTTGATGTGGTTGAAGTTATTTTCACATTCCTCATTCCATGCAAAAGTAACACCTTTATGTAATGTTTTTGTAGAAGGTTGTGATATATCCGCTAGCTAAGATATGAAACATCTGATTGATTGCACTCTCCCTTGTAAGGTTCTCATTTGACTGATATTTTTAGGAGGTTTCATCTCCATGATAGCCTTGACTTTAGTAGGATCTACTTCAATGCCTTTCTTTGAAACAATATAGCCTAGGAGCTTCCCAAAAGTGACACCAAAAGCACACTTTTTAGGGTTCAATTTGAGACTAAAATTCTCCATTTTATCCAGTATTTTTCTCAAGTCATTCAGATGTTTAGATCTTATCATTGATTTAGCTAAGGTGTCATCAACATAGTCTTCCATAGTTCGATGCATCATATCATGGAAGATAGATGTCATAGCTCTTTGATATGTAGCACCAGTGTTCTTAAGACAAAATGGCATGACATTCCAATAGAAAGTACACCATGCACATGTAAAAGTTATTTTCTCTTGATCTTCTGGAGCAATTTTGATTTGGTTATATCTAGAGAAACCATCCATTAAAGAATACATTTCAAAGCTTGTAGTCATGTTCACTATCATATCAATGTTTGGTAATGGAAAGTCATCCTTAGGGCATGGTTTGTTTACATCTCTAAAGTCTGTGCATACTCTTATAGATTTATCTGGTTTTGAAACTGGAACTATGTTTGAGATCCATGCTGCATAATCTATTACTCAGATAAATCCAGCTTTTAGTAACTTTTCTAGCTCATCTTTGACTAGGAGTGCAACATGTGGGTGCATCTTTCACAACTTCTGTTTAATAGGTTTGACTCCTAGAGCTATAGAAAGATGATGCATTATTAGATTTGGATCTAACCCTGGCATATTTGAATATTTCCATGCAAAGTTGATTTTCTTCTCTATTAAGAATTTGGTAAATGCTTGTTTTTCTTCATCTGATAAAGATTGAGCTACATGAATTAGTTGTGGTTCCTCTGCTATACCCAAATTAATAGATTGAGTTGGTTCTATCAATACTGGAGATCTATCATATAAATGACTTAGAAGGACATCAAATATCTCATCCTTAGGTGCCTCAGAGAGGTTTTCACCTTCATATACATCTTTTGTTTTTACTATTTTAGGTTTTGAGACTGCCACAAAGTAGTTTTCACCCTCAGAACTCTTTTTCTTTTTGCTTTTGTTTTTCTGACTGAGATATTTGATATCTGACTTTGTCATGCTAACACTAGGTTCACTGATGGAAGTTGTCATAGGTTCTACTGCATTGAGGTAGTAGGCAGGAGCGTAGTCAATTTGAAAGGTGTGGATATCTTGGTTTGGATCGGTAGATGTTTGGTCAATAAGCTCTGGATGTTGGATAGTCAATATAGGGGAGGATTGGGAAATAGTTTTCATGCATATGGTGTTATCATCATTGGTCCTAACCTGACTCTTGAATTCAAAGGTGATATCATTACTCAGAATGTCTAGTTCATGAATCATTTCAATGTCATCATTGGATTCCACTTCAGCAGTAGATGGATCATACTTGTTAAATTCATCATTTCGCTCTAGACTCACATCGGATTTAGGTTAATATTGGTGAATGACATCAATGTGTTTTTCTATAATAAGCTCATCTTCTTTTGGAATAAATCCCCATTCATAGTCATTTGATTCATCCTTTGATTCCTCATCTAGACCTTTGGGAAATCTGAGAACATGTGTAAAGTCAGGACAAATCCCCCAAGTAGGATTACCTTCAGATTCTAAGCGGAATTCATATTCATGGGAGTCTATTTTAGAATCACTATTGTATCCCAAATATTTAGCTATTGTGAGAGGTTTACCTTCTTCTTTTTTAGTAGTAGGTTCTTGTGTATCTACTACATTGATATTCTCCTTAGGTTTCTTTTCATCCTTAAGAAGATCTAGTATATTTTGAGGTAAACGTGCATAAGGAATAAGATCAGTGGTGTCTGAATCATCATTGTCTAATTGTTGTGTTTCTTCCTTTAGCTAAATTTTTGTTGTTGGACTTATCTGTTCTAGGACATGAGTCGAGTTACCACTGAGGTGGAAGGGCTTCTTGTGATATCCAATTCCTATAGTTTCCTTGTTTTTTCTTCCACAATGTTCAATAGGTTGTATAATTCCTTTGCCTCTTGTTCCTAGAGGCCTTTTTCCTATGTATCCCATTTTAGACATGAGTTTGTGACCTGGGCCGTATGACTTTGAAGGAATCTTGTTTGATTTGAGTCACATTTTTGAATTGATTGAGATTGGGAATCATCTTTGTATAGCCATGCAAGCACAACTTCCTCCTCTTCAAACTCTTGCTTGGACACTTGTTATGTGACAAAAATTCCATTGTAGATAGCTTGAGGTTCTTTAGATGCTTGTTTTGTCTATTTGAAAGGCTACCCATAAGATTTAGGTGAGACCAGGAGAGATGTTAGAGATAGGACTGGTTCCATAGTATATTCTCCCATGCACGTGTCCTTGATTTTGACCTCTTTGGAAATGTCTTCCATCTTGGATGTAGATGCAATGTCTTTTTTCTTGGTGGAAGATTCTCTATTATGTGAAATAAATTTGTCAGCACTCTCTTTCAAGGCATTGCAAGATGTAGATATGTCAACTAGAATTGTTACCTCTACTCCATCATAAGAAAATTTCACACATTGATGGTATGTTGATGGAATAGATTGCATTTTATGTATCCAAGGTCTCCCTAAAAGAATGTTGTAGGCCAATGGAAGATCTAGAACTTGACAGGTGATGTCTCTGATAATTGGTCCTATTCTGATAGGTAGTACAATTATTCCCTTGGAAGATATTTCTTGCTCATCATATGCTTTTATGGTTATCTTCTTTTTAGGATCAATAGTATCTTCTGATAATCCTAGTTGTGTGATCATTTTGTAGGAACACATGTTTAGACCAACACCTCCATCTATCAACACACGTTTGACACGATGGTTTTGGATTAAGACTTCAATGTGAAAGGGCTGGTTATGTTGATGACTCAGTGAATTGTCATCTTCCTCTGAAAAGGAGATATACTAGGGTGATGTCAGATGACCAACCATAGTCTGAAATTTGTCTAGATCAAGATTGTCAGGAAAGAAAAGCTTTATCCAGAATAGCTCTATGAGTAGGAGATATTCGAAGCAACTAAAACATGGATATTTTTGCATTGGTATGCTGGAGTTTTTGGACAATACTATATGATGTGGACCTTGTCTCTTTAGGATTTGATGATTTTGAGGAAGCCCTCTATTTAGAAGAAGATGAAATATCAAAAGGCACCTTAGGGGAATTTGATGAACCCAAGTTTTGTCCTTGTAGATGTACTTGAGCTTGTGATTGAGTTACTACATTTTTTGATTGATTATCTCTATCTTTCCTTACAATGGTAATGATGTTGCAATGTTCAGATAGGCATGGTTCAACCATGTTTATAACATCATTGTTTCTAGAGTAGGCATAATTGAATTTAACACCCATGTTAGGCTGACAAGATGAATCTCCTTTAGTATGCTTTGGAAATGGTTCCATGAATGCTGTATGATCATTGTTGGTTTTATGGTTGTCAATTAAAATTTCTCCATCATCAATTTTGTCTTGTATGAGATGATTCAAGCACATGCAATTATTGGTTTTATGACCCTTGTTTCAATGGAAGTCACAGAAATCGACCTCTTTCCACCATTTAGGTTTAACTTTAGGATCATATGGTTTTATCTTAGGAAATGTGATAATTTTGTTTGCCAATAGTGTTTTCACGGCAGATTCTAAGGACTCACCCAAAGAGTGAACTCGCGCTTTGGTTTTGTAACCCATGGCTTATAGTCATTAGACTTTTTAGAAGATTCAGATGCCTTTTATTCAAAAGATGGCTTGAGTACCAATGGTGAGATTGAATGCTGGTGCCTTTGATGGAGCACTGATGTGATCAATAACACCATCTATTATAACATTCTTGTTCTTGTTCCAGAATTTGACTTTATCTTTTTTGTTGGAACTAGAACCTGATTCATGCTTGCTATCTTTATTAAGTGTTATATCTCCCTTATGAACAAGTACATTTTTAATCTTTATGGAATTTTCTACCATTTTCTCAAAAGAAATATGATTTGCATTTGCAAATGATAATTGAGTTCTGGAATTAGATTGTTGATGAAGATCTCAAGTTTTTTAGTTTCTAGAATAGGTTGACCATAGAGTGAAAAATTCTTCCTCCATCATTTGAGGAAGGTCAGGAAGGGTTCTCTTGAGTTTTGCTTCAGATTGCAGATGTCGATCATAGTGACCTGGTGTTGGATATTGTAGGAGTATTGTTGGTAGAACAGTTTGATTAGCTCCTCAAAGGTTTTGATTGTTGGAGGCATTTTAGAGAACCAATGAATGGATTCTCCCCCCAGAGATCATGTGAAAAGATGCATCAAGTAGGATGGTTCATGCATAAACTCCATGGATTGAGTACAAAATTCTCTAACATGATCTTGGGGGTCAGAGTTTCCATCGTATTTGTTATACTTTGGTATCTCCACTCTTTTTGGGAATGGTGGCATGTACAAGTTTTTATCGAATGGGAAGGGGCATAGAGTCTCCATAGAGAATTCTTTAGGTTCCTTCTCCTTTTCAAGCTTGTTGAGTTTAACTTGTATGGCATGCATCTATTTCATCATGGTCATGATGGGAGTTCCTTCCTCTTGTGTGATGATATCTTCGACATTAAAGTTTTGAGGAAGTTTGGCTTCTTGTTGAGCTAATTGTAAGAAATAGGCTTCTTTCTCTTCTTGCAAGAAATGTTTCATATTTCTTTGAAAGTCATCATCATTTCTATATCACTCAACTTCAGATGGTGTTGGTTCTAGATCTCTACCATAATTATGACCTTGGGAGCCTTGGTATGCTCCTCCTTGAGACATTGTGTTGTTGTGAGGACTACCGGGGATTGTTTGATGTGGAGTTGATTGATTACCTCCATGAGTTGATTAAGGAGGATTTGAAAAACCCTTCTTCAGATGTAGATTACCTAGAGCATCTTCTTCATAATGGGTTGTATCATAAGGTTGATTAATGGATTAAACAATGTAAGAAGACAAAGGTGAAAATTTTGGTTCTTCTCCAGGTTTCTTATGTGAGGAAGCTCTAGTTTCCACCATTAACCTCGAGTGAATCTGAAAAGAAAGATGAAGACAATTGATGAATGACTTGATTTGAGAAAATCAAAGGATGCAACCTTTTCAAGATTGAATTTGATAAAGGATTGATTGGACGTAAATGTAGGATACTGTTCCCTAGATGTATGGGTAGATGCCCAAAAGATAGCAGACACAAGCTCGCAACACTTAGCCATTTTTGAAGATTGATTCTGAAGATGATTTTGACAAGGTTTTTGATGCAAGATGAATGAGATTCAAATCAATAAATTAGAAGGCTGGATCAAACTAAAGAGACCACTTTTGGAAAATTGATAGGAATTTCTTGGTTTTCTGCTCTGTTCTTGACACAGTGAATATTTTGACAGAATCTAAAGGTTGACTGCAATGATTGAATTTCTAAAAAATTTGAAGGCTTTTTGACAAGTTTGACTCAACTCTCGTATGACTTTGTCCAAGCTTGTATGAGTAAGGATAAGGTCTCACATGACAATTGACAAAAACTCATACAATAATTGCTACCAGTATTGAAATTTACTTGGATTTTTGACAATAGTTGTACAACAAAGTACATGCTTTCGTATGAGTTTCTAGGGGTTCTAATATGACAATTTAAAAACTTGTACGAGTTTTGAATTCTCCGAATGACAATTGACACCAGAAAAGGATTTTTTTTTAGGTATTACAAGTTTTTCAAATTTGTTGGTTAATTATGATGGCTAGGTTTGTTCATTTTTAAATGACCAATTAGATATCAAACATGTAAGACAACAATCAAGGGAGCAAGAAATCATCTTCAAACAATGAGCAAGGGACAAAGAAACCTTGCACATGAACAAGAATAATGACTTATGATTCTACTCCCTAAGAATTCTACTTGTGTATGTTCTCAAGTGTTTTGCAATCACACACATAGTCCTAGAAAATAAAAATTTGGTTGCACTAGGGTTTTTAGTAATGGTCAACTCTGCAACTTTTACAATCTAAAGAGGGTGAACTCTAATCTAGGTGCACCAAGGCTTTGACATAGTCTAAGAATTTAATCAATCAAGAGCTACTGAGGAGATCTGATAGCCCAACAAGAGACTACACGTGTGGGGATTTCTTCCATAAGGAAATTTATATAGCGGCTACTGCTACCACGGTGAAAATGGCTATTACCGCTTGAGATTCTATCCATGTGGTTGACCCAATAAAGGGAATCTCCACTATGGTTAACCCTCTCTAATAAGGTGACTCACAAAAAGGACCACATGGGGACTTAGTTCAGATTCAAGGATTTGAGTTTCTGATGCTACCCAAAAAGGGAACAAAGCATAATCCTCTAGCCTCTTCACTTCACCCAAACATAGCAAACAGATTGATTGACATGCTAAAATTGAAACCACCTCACCAAGGTTCATATGCCAACAATAATGACTACCAATCTCTCTAAGTGGGACCAAGAGAAAATGTACCATTAAGACTGAGGACTAAACCAAGTAAGCTCGTAAGATGATATCAAATCCTCCCTACCTACAAGGGGATATATCTTTGAGAAGAGCTTCACATGAAAAATAAGCGAATGAAGCCCACTCTCTCAAGAACTCCACAAATAGTGTTCATAGGGCCTAATTACTATATGAAATAGATATGCAAGAAATAAAATATATGTTCTTTTTAGATCCAAAATGAACATGTGATTTATGAAAGCAAGAGACACTCAAGATAAACACGTGAGAGGTTCATTTTATTCCCCAAAATTGAAGTGTTATAGGGATGTAGCAAAATTTAAGTGTTACTTTTGTTGAGCTTTCCCATGAGAAAAGTGATCAGAAACATCAAGTATCAATCGTTAGGGTTAGCCATCAGCAAAAATATGAAATTGAAATCTTAAAGACTTCTTGAAATTTTGATACAAAAATTAAAATTCTGGTACCAAAAATTGTACGACAATATGCTACTTCTAGTACGATAGTCCAGACATGATACGATAGTGAGTTAGTATGCAAACAACAATTCAGATCTTGTATGATAATGCTCATACAACCGGCATGAAACTTTAGATTGTCATATGTCGTATGACAAAGAGGGAGTCTTGATACGATAATCTGTGGAATGTCGTACGAAATTGTAAGGATAGAGAAATTATAAATCATAGTTTTGAGAAAAAATGATAGAAAATTGAAGATTCAGAAAGGAAACCCATTGCAGGGCCCCATAGTGGGTGCCAGAGATGTGCGTGTGAATTTTGTACCTAGCTGGAGACACAACACTTCGGTAAAACATTAGAGGTTAGTAATTCAAGAAATGTGCAAATAAAATAAACAATATAGCTAACCAGGCAATTTACTGCCTTCTAAAAGGTATGAGTTTGATATTCTCAGATTATGACTAAGACCAGTGACAATACAATACCTAAACGAAGGATTTAAATGATGAAAGCAATGGAAATATGGATGCAAATTAATCTATATTTTTGGATTTTCTATGCAATATGATGAAAAACTGATATGAAATTGATCTAAGATGAATGAAATGGATTGCAAATCTATTCTAAGAATGCTATGAAAATGGATTGAAAGCAATGAATGAAATTGAAAAAAGATCTCACAATCGCCTGTTCGCAAGAGCTCAATTCTCTAGACAATTGAAAGAGTAGCTGAAAAGAAGGACCTTTTGTGAAGGGCTGAGCCTTGTTTATATAGAAATCCAAGATTTTTGAAAGTTCATGGAAAGCCAAAAATCTCTCCCTGATTAACTCAGATTGATTTTTGAGTTATCAAGAAATTAAAATTAGTTAACTCACAAAATCATGCAAAAATAGCTTTTTAACTTAAATTAGAAGTTTAGATCACTTTTTAACTCGAAATAGATGTTGAGTTCAAAAAGATAACAAATTGAATTGATGTACTGATTTAAAGTTTAACTACTTTTCTGACTGTGCATGAATAATTATGAATTTATTAAATAATTCAAATGAATTATTCTCAACTTAACTGATTTTTGAATTAAAACAACTGATTTATGGGTTAATCAATTATTTAATCAAACTTTATTCCAAAACTATATCATTAAATCTGACAACTCGATTTAATTAATTAAATAAGAATTTAATCAATTATTAATAGGATTTTTGATTTATCATCAAAATTAAATAATATTAATTAGGAATAAATAGAATTAAATCTAATTAAATGACTAAGTGGTAGAATTAAATTAATTAATCAAATATTGAACATGTTCAATTGATTAACTTTAGGATAAATAGAACATATTTATCACCAAATAATATTTAATTTAAAGATAATTAGGAATATTTAGGAAATATTCCTTGATGCAGAATTAAGATTAAATCAATTAGGTTTTCGATGATTTGATATGCAAATGTGCCTTTAGTTAGGACTTTTGTGTCGATTTCGATTGATTTGTCAATGTAGGAGGTTAATGGTCCTATAGTCCATTTTTGGGGTATTACATTATGTTCATCATGGCATCAAATATTTTGTACCATTAGCTCTGGTTGGTTCAGTAAACACTAGTGACAACCTCTTTTTTCCTACAGAGTCACTCGAACATTCACGACCATGCTAGAATGAAGTGTCCCTAAGGTGCAATAAGAAACATTAGTTAACAATATTTTGAGACCCATATATTAGAGCTCATGTGACATATCAAAAAAATGTCAAGTGTTATAGGAGTATGTTATGGGGGCCTACAATAACCTATCTTAGTTTTGGGAGATTCAACTTCTTAATTTGGCAACACAATCTCGGTTTAACTCAAACCTTGCAATGTTGCTCAGTTGAAAGGAGAAACATTGCATATCTTTCAAACCATTCATCATGGAATTCAAACCATCTATAACATTAGCTTCAGTTGATTGGGTAAATTTTAGTGACAACCTTGTTTCACTCATGGAGTTGCTCAAATGTTCGCAACCATCCTAGACTGAAGTGTCCCTAAGGTGCACTAAGAAACATTGGGAAATGATCTTTTGGCACTCATATCTTAGATCTCATACAAGGTATTAGTGAATCATTAGGTGATACAAGACCATGTTATGGAGGTCTAAAATAACCTATCTCAATTTTGGGAGATTCAAATTCATTTTAATTTGGCAACACAATCTCGATTTATGTCAAAACTTATAATGTTGCTAAATTGAAAGGAGCAACACCACATATCTTTCAAACCATTTTTTGTGTCATCAAACTCTTTGTTCCATTAGCTTCAATTTTCCATGTAAACACTAGTGACATCCTCCTTTCACCCATGAAGTTTCTCAACCATTCATGACCATGCCAGACCAAAGTGTCCCTAAGGTTCACTAAGCAACATTGGGCAACAATCTTTTGAGGCCCATATATCGGAGCTCATACGAGGTATCAATGAAATATAAATTTTTAAAAGACCATGTTATGGAGGCCTACAATAACCTATCTCAGTCTTGGGATATTTAAATTCCTTTTAATTTGGCAACACAATCTCATTTTATGTCAAAACTTGTAATGTTGCTCAGTTGAAAGGAGCAACACTGCATATCTTTCAAACCATTCAATATGGCATTGAATTGTCTGGGCCATTAGATCTAGTTGGCTGAGTAAATTCTAGTGACAAAATTGTTTCACCCATGAAGTCACTTGACCATTTGTGACTATGCTAGACTGAAGTGTCCCTAAGGTCAACTAAGTGCATCTGACAATTTTTGCATCAACATAAAAGTTTTTGCCCTACAAAAATGACTTTGATTCTTCAAAAACCAAGACATTTTATTGTAGGGGGGCCTAACATGACCCTGTAGGTTCAAATGGATCATGCATAGGTACCAAAATTTGCAAGAAAAAATACGTCAAAGTTTGATAACTTTTTGCACTTAGGGCACCTAAGGAACATTGTTGGTAGGGTATATCAGTGAGCATCCTAGCATGCTGAGAGGCAAAGAGGGACCATTATTATGGTAATCCTACCCAACCAAACATGATAGAAGTGTCATTTTGTGCCCACAATGAAAAGAAATGTTTCTTCTCCAACTTGGTTATACAAGGGACATTATCTGTAGGGTATGTTAGGGAGCATTTTGGCATGCCGAGAGGAAAAGTGGGAGCATTCCTAAGGTAAACCTGCCCAACCAAATGTGATGGAAGTGTCATATCATGACCATAATGAACAAAATGTTTCTACTCCAACTTGGTTACACAAGGGACATCATCGGTAGGGTATGTCAATGAGCATTTTGGCGTGCTGAGAGACAAAGTGGGACCATTCCTAGGGTAAACTTCCCAATTAGATGTGATGGAAGTGTTGGTTTGTGCCCACAACAAATAGAAACATTTATGCTCTAGCTTGGTTACATAAGGGACATCTTTGGTAGGGTATGTTGGCAAGTGTTTTGGCATGTCAAGAGGAAAGGTGGGACCATGCCTATGATAAACCTACCCAATCGAACACGATGAAAGTTTTAGTTCATTCCCACAATGAAAAAAAATGTTGTTTCCCTAAGTGCATCTGAGGGTCAATTAGGCACTTGTAATGAATAAATTATATCATATATAAATTTTAAATCTATACATTTTAAATTATGAATACATCCACACAATGAACAAGTATGATCATATTTAAATTGTAATATGTACATTTCAAATTATCAAGACATACACACAATGAATAAGTTTGATCACATTTCAATTGTAAATAACTAAGTTTTTAAGTACAAATATATCCACACAATGAATAAATTGGATCAAATATCAAGTTTCATATATATCAAAATGAACAATAATCGTGTACATATAAAAAAATGGCATAGATGCCAAATCAATAATAGTTACAAAAATGTGGCATGTTCCATGTGAAGGTTGATATATACAATACAAATGTTGAATATATACATAAATTAGTCCTTAAATTACCACAACTAGAACTATATGTCTCTATCAAAATCTATGACTGTGGTGAATCATCAAAATTGAGCATATTTGAAGTAGTACATGGCTCTATAGGTGGCTGCACAAGAATAATTCAAATGATAAATCGTATATCTTTTCTCAAAATAATATCAAAATAACTAAATACTAGATTGAAATTTGTTGGTAGTTGAATTGTTGATTACCTCATCTCTTTCTTTTGTACTTGGGTTGTATAGTAAAGCTGATGGTCTCCTTCATGGGAAAATGAGACTCCTTATGAGGAAAGGTAGAGGAACCATGGGAAGTCATGAAGGGGGATGTAATAGGTAAAATAAAATTAATACAAGTTAATAACATATATGTCAAGAAACACTAAAAAATAAAAAATGCATGGAATAAAACATAAATGCATACCAGAGACTCAGATGGATCTCCTATGCTAGTAGGAGGCACAACCACTGATGAATCAACTATGATCTTTTCCTGTATGGTAAGTGATAAAAAATGTTATAGTCATATAGGGAGGAATCAAGAATTTCTTACAAACAATAAAATAATCCATAATGAGTTCACAAGATGGTTTCAATTAAGAATATATGTATATCTCTTGTCTCTGATGTGCTGGACCTCCTCTTTGACAATGGGGACTCTTTATGAGGAAAGGTAGAGAATCTATGAAAAGTCATGAAGGGGTTTGTAACAGGTAAAACAAAATTAACAAGAGTTAATAACATATATGTCAAGAAACACTAAAAAAATAAAAATGCATGGACTTAAAAACAAATTCATACCAGAGCCTTAGATGGATCTCCTATGCTTATAGGAGGAAAATTCACTAATGAATCAATTACGATCATTTCCTATATGGTAAGTGATAAAAGATATTATAGTGATACAAGAAGGAAGTAGGGATTTCAAACAAACAAGAAAGAAATCCAAAAGGATTTAAGAAGACAAGCATGCCTCTTCCCTCTATTGTGTTGGAACCCATTTTTTATGAGGAGTACTTCTAATGAAATGGAATGGTAGAGCATCAATGAAAAGTTTCAAAGGGGGTTGTAATAGGTAAAAGACAATTAATACAAGTTGATAACCCAAAGTTGTTGAAAAACTCTAAAAAACTAAAAATGAGTGTACTTATATCTAAATAGATATTTTTAACATATGTATACAAAATGCACACCAGAGCCTCACATAGTTCTACTGTACTCTTAGGAGGCATCATCAAATTTGAGGCAACTATTACCTTTTCTTGTTGTTACAACTTCATAGAAGGATTTATAGATTTTGAACAAGAAAGAATGCAATCCAAAGTGAATATGAAGATGTTACCTCTTCCCTCTCCTGAAACTTATTGACATCAGGTGCATTTATTAATTTTGTAAACCCCATTTTTTTTTTCTGTATGTAGAAGAAATAAATTAGGTTCATTTATCAATATCTACATATACATGTTTAATCATAATACATTTTAACAAATGAATTTAAATTGTACTAAATTACCTTCTATTGTTTGGGTGTCCAGGAGGATTTTGTTTTCTACCTCAGAGTGTTGGAGGATGGATTTCTCACATGATATATCCTTGAGGTAGGTGGGGTAGACTAATAGAAACAAAATTAATATAAGGGAAAATAACATGTATAATATTAAATCTAAGTAAAAAATATCTAAATCTAAATTGTGCCGCAAAGTTATAAAGGCCAAATTCAATGGCCAAAAGTGTGATATCATCAAGTTGGGACATCTTAGCCCTTGATAAGCTCTATAAAACACCATGTAATAATACATATATATTAAAAAAGATATTTTAAAACTAACGTATTATCATATTTTTAACAAATTTACAAATCTTTACCTCAGGTGGTTAAACTACTTGTGACTGTGAGGTCGACTGAAAAGTACATGGTGCACTCCTACCACCCACTGCTCCCTGCAATACATATTATTTATATGTCACTTTAAATTGTTCTAAAAAAAAATATTTACTTTTATAAGATTTTGGTGATTAATTGATAACATGTCATAAATATAAATAAAGACACGTGTCTTCTCGCGAGAAAAAAAGATACTCACCAGGTTGTCAGTGAGGGCCATATCCTCTAGAGTGGAAGCATGCCATCTAATCTTGCAACATGTACATGAATATGATGTCGAACCATCCTCATTCACGTCAGTATCTACACCAGAACATACACCCTAGTATGAAACACACATATACTCAATGGGTTGGCCTATGCCAAATGATACATCTGCTAATGATGGAGGTACCGTAGGTATTAGTATATCCTCTTATCCAACTAAGTGTGTTCGATTCTCAACAATGAAATAACTCAATGATGCAACTACATGAAGAGTCTGTAACTCCATAGAATCATTCAAGGCTATTGGGACAGTGACACGAACCATGGGTTTAGGAGATAAATTCCTCCTATGTTGTGGGTCTACCACCCTAAAGGCCCCAAGTCTATCCTGTGTAGAGCCTCTCCTTCTACCCTATAATTTTTAGATGTCAAAGTAATTCAGCTTCAATTGAGGATTAACTCACAATAAATCTTTCTCAAAAAATATAGCGACACCTCCCAATTTTTATAAGGTGGTTGGTCAAAGACCATATACTACCTATCCCAAAAAGATTCTTTCATCATAGTGTGAATACACCAATGTATAGGAAACTAATTTGTAGTAGTAAGTAGGTTTTTACTAGTGCTAGGATTGGTGAAAAGAGCACATATGTAATCTTTAAGTATGCCCTTTGTTTTCACCTCATCATATGACAACCCATATACATAAAATGAATGACATTCATCCCTCCATGAACCCCATTTTGTGACCTCTCTAGATACACATTTTTCCCTATTAGCCATTGTTTCTAGGGTTTTTGTGAGGGATGAGTGGTGATCCTAATTAGAGGAACTCAACCTATTCTTTAATATAAAAATTTGGGTAGTGTCTTATGTTAGGAGATTGGTAAGATCATCTTGTGTGGCTTGTACATGATCTACTAGAGGATCTAGAGGGTTTAGGGGTGGTGATGGTTGTTCATGAATAGCATTTTGAGGATTTTGCATAGGTGGAGCAGCGCCTTGAGGGTTTTCTTGTTTCTCATGCTCATTATTTTTTAGGGTTTGCTTTTTTTGGTTGTGCATGAAGAGGTCTTTGTTGTCTGTTTCATTTTTGGGGATTGTTTGTATAATTCGACATCAAATTAATGAAAAAAACTTAAATCAATTTAAAAAAAACTACTTCAATTAAAATGCAAATAAAAACAATCAAAATAATGAAGTCTTACCTATTTGACGGGGTGGTGTTGAAAATTTCTCTAAACGCTGATAAAGTGCAATTGCAAGCAGAACACACATGGGTTATTGAGGTTTTTTCTTCCTCCAAGTTTCCATTTCAAAAATTTTGGCATTGAAAATGGACCAAATCTACGGGCTTTGAAAATATGTAATGTTTCTCATAATCCGTACAAGTTATGAGAAAATTTTTATTCCTTAAAACCCGCACGGGTTTTGAGAAAATTTTTCTTTTTTTGATGTTTTTTATTATGCTTGGGGTTACCAAGCCAAGGATGTTTTTGAATTTAAGGAACCTGATCAGGTTATGAAAAATTTAGTTTTTTTTAAAAATTTTGCATGTGGCCACTTTTCTAACCATCATATTGGTGCACTTACCCAATAGGTCTTAGCCAGCCTAGTGGAGGTATTTGTAATTGGTATAAATGACAAATGATTTTGTAATTGAGAGTATGTATGCAAGACATAGGATTATATATATGCATGTTTTGCACTTAAGATAGAGTTTCTACTTCATTGGAACTATTTTGACATAGGAGATGCTATTTGTTAGTTTGGTTGTAAAGGACTGTATGTCCACCCCATTGTAATTAAAGATAGATCGGTAAACCCGACTGAGGGCTAGATATGAGATTGTATTGTGAGTAGTGAGATATGAGTAGTGAGCCTATAGATTTGGTTGTAAGAATGTGGTTGAAAGTGCATCCTTTGTTCTTTATTTTTCTCTTAACCAGGTAGTACTTTTAAAAGAGTACGCTCATCTAGTGGGTTTGACTCCCATCGGGGTTTTCCCCTAACTGAGTTTCCTTGAGAAAAAATATTTGTGTTCTGTGCTTTGTGTTGTGGATCTTTCATTATTATTTATCTTTCATATCTAAGTGGAATTAAATTAATTAGGTACATACAATTGATTCACCCCCACTCTCAATTGTGCTTTCCTCCTTTTGGGCCTAACAATCAGTCTCAGAGCTAAGTCCTTTTGAAGAAGCTTGACTGCTTGAAGGAGATCTGTTATGGAAAGTATGAGAAGAGAGAGTCCAAAGTTTGATGGAAACAATTACTTGATTTGGAAGAATTAGATGACTACCTACTTGATATGTATGGGAATAGGAGATGAATATTGGCAGATTAGTGAGAATCCTTGTAATATTCTGAATGACCTAATGAATTCTACTATAGATGAGAAGAATAAATTCAAGGAGAACATGTTAGAAAGAGAGGTACTTATCAACATCTTATTAGATTCAAAATATTCACACATTTATGGATTGAGAACTACACATGATGTATAGACAAAATTATAAACTATTTATGAAGGTGATACTTATGTTAAGCAAGATAAGTTGTAGGGAATACAAGCTATATATGAAAACATGAAAATGAGTGAAGGAGAGATTGCCTTAGTTTATTTGAAAAGAGTGAATGACTTGTTCTATGAAATTGGATGTGTTGGTGGTACCTTGACAAATAATGAAGTTTTTGACAAGATTATGAGATCTTTGCCTGCATATTACAGTGAGAAAGTTTTTGCTATTGAAGAATTGAGAACCATAAGAACCATTTCAAGAGAATATTTAGGTGGAAGAATCCATGCCTATGAGATGACTACACTTAGTAAGGAACTTCTGAAGGTTGAAACTACATTGAAAGAAAGTGTGACCAGGGATAAATCTCTACAAAGATGAAATTCAAACACTATGATAAGGATTGGGAAGAAAACATGGAATAAGAAAGGAATATTGATGAACTTGAAGCCTTGATTGCAATAATACTACCTAAGGAATCCGATAAGTATGGAGGAAGATTACCCTTGAAATGTTTTAATTATAATAATATTGGTCATATTGCATCTAGATGTACGAACAAGAACTACAAGGATGTTAGAGATAAATCTAAGAAAATATCATTCTAAGGATTATAAATTTTTTTATGCTACTGAAGGAGTGACTGATGATGAATCTGGTGCTAGTAAGGAAGAAATTTTTCTTATTGCCATTAAAGAAGATAATCTTAATGAAGCAAAAGCATTGGTTTCAAGAGTTGTTAAAAGAAATGAATGGTTAATTGATAGTGGATGCTCACATCATATGATTGGTGATAAAGATAATTTTGTGAAGCTTGAGGACTTTGATGGAGGTGTTGTTAGATTCGATAACAATTCTCCTTGTTTGATTAAAGGAAAATGATATATTACTCTTGATGGTAAAAATAGTACTGATGATGTTTTTTTTATTGAAGGTTTAAGCCATAACTTGTTGAGTTTTGGACATCTATTAGATAAAGGTTATAAATTGAAATTCAAGGATATAATTTGTAAAATCATTGGAAGTAGAGGAAAGCTTATTGCATTAGGTACACAAACTACTGGTAATATATTTCATTTGAGAACTGTTGAGAATAAATTTTTGATTGCTAAGGTTGATGATAGTTGGCTATGGCATAGAAGATTTTGTCATGTGAACAATGATAATATGGTGAAAATTAGCACTACTCATGCTATAAAAGATTTACCTAAACTGATAAAGCCTAAAAATATGTACAAAGAGTGTCAATTGGTAAAGCTAACTAGCTACTTGTAAGAATAAGACATATTCTTCAAATGGAGTATTAGATTTAGTACATATAGATCTATGTGGTCCTACCAAGACAAGAAGTTACTTCAGTGATAGATACTTTATGCTATTTTTTGATGACTATTAAAGGATGATGTGGGTGACATTTTTGATGGAGAAATCAGAAGCTTTTAAAAAATCTTAGATATTCAAGATATTGGTGGAGAATGAATCCAGAACAAGATTGAAATTCCTGATATCAAAAAGAGGTGGAGAGTTTACATTTGATAAGTTTTATGCATTTTGTGAAGATCATGAGATAAAGAGACATACTTTTGCACCTTGAACCCCACAAAAAAATGGTGTTCTTGAGTGAAGGAACATGACTATCCTAGACATAGCTAGGAATATGATGATTGAAGGAAAAGTACCATGTTAATATGATTTAGAACAAAAAATAGGGGGGGTGAATCAGTTGTTCTCAGGTCCAAATGTATAAAAAAAAACTTTAAACTCTTTAACAAATCAGATCTAATAACCAACAGTTACTCGGTCATTACTGATTGCATAACAAAAACATATAACAGTGCAGTCCACTTATCAATGGCATCTAACTTGTAAAACAAAGAAATGTTCAAACCAAAACATTCACACAAGTATCAACACTAGGATTTATAGTGGAAACCCAATTAGGGAAAAACCACTTTGTAAAATGTTACTATTATGTTCACTCTTCTGAAGTGAGCTTGGTGAAAAGCCAACCCTATCAAAGGTTACAAACACACTGTTAGGTGTGACCTGGTTAAAGGATTTAAACCACTCTGTTAAAAGTGTGCCTTGTTATAGGACTTACATACACTCCTTTAGAATGCAACCTTGTTCAAAGGATTTATACCTATGACTATTAGGTCAACCTTTTTTAAAAGGATTTTAAATGTTACAATGGTTAGAAAGTAGCAGTAGTATTGATCTGAAAAACTTACAACTTACTTTGCAAATATCAGATCTAATTCTGTACACATATGTTGGCTTACTGACTATGAACCTTTACCATCTCCATCACTGATATGCTCAAAACTCTCTTCAAGAAATCACAACACTTCTCCTTCAACCTTCTCTTCTTAGACAGTCAATAACATCAACAATACTTCCACCATCCACCTCTCTCTTCAACCTCTAGCTTAGGTTTCCTTAATACTTCCTCTATTAGGTCAATACATCTTTTGTCGCTTAATCTCCTTCATAGATCTTAGGGTTAGTTCAGATTCATGGAATCCATCCTACATTGTGTTCTTTGGCTATCCTTCTAGAAATATCTTGAATCTCTTAATAGATTTACAATAAATTTTTTTATAGTGCATTAAATGCTTTCATACAATTAATAAATAAAGTCAACATGTTTTACATAATCCAAGAATTTAATGATGTCAGTTGGAAATCTGAATTCTTCCTCAAATGAAAAAAACTGACCCTCAGTCAATACTGTGTTCAACTTCTCGGTCTTCACTAGAAAGCTCGGTCACCACATAAACTATTTCCTCAACTAATACTATCTTCCTCGGAAATTAATTGGTGTTCAGTCAACACTAAATTTACTCGACATATACTAGCTCGGTCGACACTAAAAACACTCGGCTTAAACTAGATTTCTTCACTTTTGCTTGGTTAAGCCTACTAGTTTAGTCTTCATTCTTACTTAGATAAACAATACGTTGTCTTATCATTGTGCCACGTAATCAAGTACTCATTGAAGTATCAAGATAACTCAACCTTTCCTTAGGTGCTATTGTTACCAACCTTGCCTATCCCCTTAGCAACAATCAAATAGATATAGTACTTTCTTAAATAGTGATAGTCTTACCACTGAAGGTTTGACTTCAATGACAATACAAAAATTACTTCAATTGTAGTTTCCAATATACCATAGATCTACTAGAGAGAAGCAATGTGCACTATAGTATATATTCTAAGCTGGGTATAGATTAAGAAAGGAAACAATAAGATTCCTTATGAACTTTGGTATGGTCATATTCCTACAGTGAAATACTTTAGAATTTTTGGAAGTAAATGCTACTTTAAGAGAGATGATGATAGTAGAAAGTTTGATCCTAGAAGTGATGAAGGAATGTTTCTAGGTTATTATACAAAGAGAAAGGCATATAAATGTTATAAATATAGACTAAAGAAGATTGTTGAAAGTGAAAATGTTAGAGTTGATGAGAATAGGTAGAGATTAGAAAGGAATTGTAGGTATGATATGGCTAAAGATGACAATCAGATTATGAAAAAGAAAAATTAAAATCAGGATGGATCAGAAGAACATAGAGAACTGAAAGAAAATGAAGTAGATGTTAACACCGAAGGGTCTACTACATAGCCTATACCAAAACTCCAAGGTATGTAAGGATTACCAATCTTGAAGATGTTGGAATTAGGAGAGATAGGTACTAAGAGGGGAGGGATGAATCAGTGCCTTCAAAACTTTACTTGCAAAAACCTTTTAGATCTATAATAGTGTACTGTGATAATCGATCAAAATAACTTGAATATAATTGTGTAAATCAATCATCTAGTTAACTTGAGAAAGTAAATAACATGAAATCAATATGACAATCACATAACACAAGTATTTTGGTAATGCAGAAACCCTTGTAAGAAGGTAACAACTGCGGTGGGGATGACACCCACAAATTCTTCACTACTGTAGATAGAAAAGGTTTGCTTGTTAAGGCGACAAGTTTTGATCACTTCTGGTGATCTTACCCTGTTAGGGGTAATATGTTAGATCAGCTAGATCTACCTAGTTATAGGATTTTAAAAACACTAATGAAGTGTGTACTCGGTTAAGAGATTTACATAAGACTATTAAGTCTACTCTGTTAAGAGATTTATCAAAAACTCTATCACAATTGTCAGAAAGTAATAGGCAATTATCTGCTAGTTGACAACTCAATTGTCTGAAATAGATCTATAAGTGCTCATCAAAATATCACCTTATCTATGATGGTTCACTACTCTATTCTTCTCGATAGCCTTCTTTGATTCTACTCAATCTGATATCCTCTGTACTCTATTCTGCTCGGTAAACTGATTGTCTTGAAGTTAGGCAATTTCTTCAAGTGCTCCGTGATTCATATATATTTGTTCACCCAACCTCATAAAATGGTGTGAACATACAAAATATATAGTGTTCTATTTTTTCCACCTTAGCAAAAATTAGGTTACAAAAATAATCATAACCTTAAGATCTACGGTGCAAAATAACCTAGACCAACTATTACAATAAGATAAACATTACATTTAATCAATATCTTTTACAATAAATGCTCCTTGATCTTGGTAAACCATTTTACGATCTATTGTAACTATTTGCATAGAAGAATGTGCCATTTTAGATTACTATGCCATTTTTTATGATCATCGGTAAACACTGTATAATCTGCTCAGTGTATACTGTGATGCTCGGTGTTTACTGACCATCAGTGTCGGTGTCGTTGGTGCTCGGTTATCTATGTGATGCTTGGTGTAAAGACTTTATCGATTGCTCTATCTTACTTCTGGTTACTGACCAACTCAATATAAGTAACCAACCCACCTATTTACTATCCTTTGATACTAATGACAACCTTAAATGCTCAATAGAGATTAACAATCTCCCCCTTTGGCATTAGTATCAAAACTTCAAATGTATATAGACAAAATGTTTCTATATATTCCTTATGTCTCCGCCATATACATACAAAAAATTTCTAAGTACAAAGTAATTCCCCTCGGTGCATGCTCCTAGTAATATGTACAAATCAAAGTATACTTATTTGGCATATACATGTTTTCCCCCTTTTTGATAATAATGCCAAATGCAAAAAATATATATATAATGTATACTTACATCTGATAAAAAATGTTTTGATGGGTTTTCTTGATAGACTCTAAGAGGTTGTCCCATTCCTCTTTCAAGTTGGTAAGAGCAATATGCTCAAGACTGACTTGTGCATGCATGTCAAAGATATTATCAAACATCGAAATCTTTGGTGTTGCTACAAGTTGTTCAGCTTTGACAATATGTGCTTCAAAAAATTTCAGGTAAGGAGGGAGTTCTTTTTGTAACTCTGTAACCTGATCAGTGATGTGTGCTTCTTGTTTCCTTAAATTTGCTATCAGCCACCAGAGTTCTTGAACTTAGTGAATATGATTTAAGAAAGTAGTTGGCTTGGCGATAACTTCTTGTGTACTCAACTTTATCTTTGCTTATAAACCTTTTATGTTTTCATTGACTTCTACAGTGAAGGTGTCTGAAGTAAAAAGCTTGATGAGAAATTGATAGATTATCTGGGTAATAGATTTTACCTTGGTAATGACCTTAGATAATTTTACCTTGTCTAGTGCCACTTCTATGCTAATCCTCTCTGCCAATTTGTTCTGAATCTTTGATTCTTCCCTTTCTTCTATTCTTTTGTCTACATTTGTATCAAGGGCATTGATTTTGTCGGCGAGTGTAGCAAGTTGATCTAAGATGGGAGTATTCTCATCAATATTTGTCTCTGATACTATCTACTGTAGAATATCCCTCACATCATTTAACACTTCTTTACATTTGTGTTCTTGCCTTAACTTCTCTTGTGCCACTTTCCTTGAACATAACTCCCCATATCTACTTAGTTCCTTGGGGCTTAGGGTTCTCAGGTCACATTCTGGTATAATTATAACTTCATCAATGGTGACCGACCCTTTGGCTTTCTTCTTCTTCTTCTTTTGTGTAAGAGGTGACTTCTTCTCACTTATGACAATAGCTATTTCTCCACTTTTTGGAGTATCTTTCCCAATTGACACCATATCATCCTTCTTCTACTCCTTAGTAGATGGTGTGGGAGTCTCGGTTGTAGTGTCAGGTGGGTTCACCTCGGTTGAATTTTTTTCTTCTAGTTCCTTTGTTTCTGTAGATTGTGCCTCTATTTTTTTAGGCTCATTTGTATCTACAGGCTGCTCAAGTGCTTGTATCTCAGTTGTATCTTTGTTTTGCTCAGGATGAGAAGCATCAAGTTGTACTTGTGAAATTATTTCAACTACCTCTGTAAGTACAAGTAGTTCACCCGGTAGAGATGTGAACACACTATTAGTGTTTAATGCTTCATCTTTGTTTGGTGCAATTGTCACATCTTTGTCATCCTCATCATCAAGATCACCATTAGTGATGTCCTCAATGAGTGCATCATCATCAATTTTCTTCTACAAGTGGATCTTAACTTGATCCGGTGCATCTTGTGAAATTCTTATTTCATCCTTTTGTTTGGTGATATTAATTACCTCGGTAACTGATATACCGGTGTCCTCTATTTTCTTTCCTTTGTTATCATCGATGAAAATACCTTTACCTTTTGAACTGTATCTCTTTTTAGATAGTTTCAGGAATGCTTCATGTTCAGCTTTCTCTTCTACTTTCAAAATTGATGTCCATAGAGAATCACATGTGACATCCATATCACCCACATTCTCATCCATGATCTACATAGCTCTATTCTTGACTAGAAATCTAGCCTGATACTTTGTCATGTATTCACTTACAACAACATAGCTAAAGTGTGAGGTTGCATGACTTAATGAATGTTCTCTTTTCCTTTTCTCTGTATCTAGTGCAATAGCCCATCTCTCACTTATTTTGTCATCAAGTTCCTTCAGTAATTGACATGTGAATTCCATTGGTACTCTCTTGAATTTAATAATCATCTGGATGATAGCATGTTCTAGCTTTGTCTTGTCCTAAATTGACATTTTGTCAAATTTGCCTATGCCTGGATCTGTGAGATTCCCATTCTCAATTATATCTTCAATTATTTCTTCTATTGTACTTTCCCTGTTACGAACTAACTTGAATTGATCAGGATAATTTTTGGTGTTAGTCTCCTCTATATCTTCTTTACTTATGTATTTTCTCTTTTTCTATGGTGTCTCAGCTACTTTCTTGGTCTTTCTCTTAACATATTTTCATGTCGGTGTAGTTGCTCTTCTTTTTGCTACTTTTATTGCTTCTACTTCTTGCTCAGTAGATTGTGCTGCAGTTGACAAACGTGTCTTCATTCCTTCAAGTTCTAGTAGCTACATTTCCTGTTCATCATTGGTGGGAGGAACCAGTGTGTGATCCTTTTCTTTGTCTGACTTGGTCTCCTCGCTATCATAGGGCTTGTCAGCCAACTGTAATTGACCTTCGGTTTCTTCTTTAACTAGTGACTCCTTAGATGAGTTATATGCATTTCCATATTTTGTTGTGAGATCTTTTCTCATTTTCTTCACTCCTCTAGACATTTTTCCGATCTCTATGTCTGTAGTGATTCGTGACTTAGCTTCCTCATATATGCCAAACCTACTGGTCGTGATGTCTATCGGTAATGCCAACAATGCATTAATAGATTTCAAAGTGAAATCATGATTCATTTCATATCCCATCGGTGCTAACCATTTTTTTCTCGGTTCTACTACATTTATCATTGAGTGATCTGTGCTGACTACAAAACATATGTCATCTTCAAATTTACTCACTAATTCCCTTGGAATTCTACTCCTTTGTTGCATTTTTGCCTGAAATTCTTTGAAATATGCATTGAATTCCTTATTCAAATTATCTCCTAGACTTTTCATCATTTCACCAATTTGTGTAGTTATCAGTTTGTTAGATTGCCAGTTTACTTTACTGATACCTGATACATATTTTTGTAGATAGAAAAATGTACAGACAAGCAGTGATCCATACTTACATGTATTGGACTTCTTTTCTTTTATTTTCTTCATATTATCATGCAGTTGGTGTTGTATCAGTTCGGCAAGATCTACCTGGTGATCTTTCTTCACAATTTTATATGCCATGTCCATGACACTGGAGGGTACACTATTTGGTCTGCTAGATTGAAATATCTTGTACCCGATGACATATGCTATGAATTTTACCACTCGATCTTTAATAGTTGAGATTTTCAGTGCCCTACCATCCCATTGAGCTCCAGTGTTCTTTTCTATGTCGGGACAAGATGAACTTCGAAAGGCTTTGGCTTTGTCAGTTGTGGGGTACCTAGTAATCCTACTGATAATCTTCTTTGTGACCTCAATAGGTTTATCTAACTAGAATTTTCCATCATGAAATTTTCTTAGCATGATTATTATCCAGTCATTTTGGAAGGATTGCGGGAAGTATGTAAAACATGATAACCCTGACTCCCCAATCTTCTTGTATTCAATTTTAATCTTTACATCCGGTCCACAGACTTGTTGATAAGTAGCAATGGTCTCAAAATCACATACTTCACCAATTTTGCAGTGAATATAGGCCCTAACGTCTTTTGTTAACAAAACCCTATTTGGAATACTTGAAAATGCACCCATATCATCTATTTGTGCTGTGACCTTGAGATGAGGTTTGAATTTCTTCTCGGTGAAATGTGCCCTTACAATTAATTCTACTTCCTCCTTAATGTTTTGCAATTTACTCGCAGTTGATGTTGATGCCATAAATTGTTTCTAGGGTTTTGGCAGGCAATAGATAACCAGTGTTCGGTAGGTAGATGAACTTACTCGATATTGTCGAAGAATTGTCATTGGTTCGATCTACAGTAGCTTTGAATCTTTTCAAAAAATCTTTAGCTCAAACTCTTCTCTATAAAATCTCTATTCTTCAAAATCTCAATGTAACAATGAACTCTGTTTCTGTGTATTTATAGATTTTTTGATATTCCCGCTCAAACTTTGGTGCAATAAATGCGTGACCTAACTTCTGATATGAAGCAGTTGTCAGCTCGGTAATCTCTACAATTTCCTTTTCTTAGTTAACATAGAATTTCTTCATTAGTTTGCACTGTTGTCGGTTAACCTTGTATAGTGATTACCGACGGGTAACCAATTCACGTTTCTTCTTTTACTGACTATGTGACATTTGTAAACTTATAACACATAAACCATAGTACATCTTTATTCATGCAAATTTGGTATTTGTACATCATATATAAGGAACTGTATGTAAAATGTGATCATTTAAAATGTCAGTTCCATACATACCTTTGTCATCTTAAGTGGAGGTACCAATGTCACCTAATCTAGTGGACGAGGTTTCACCAACAATGTTACTTGAATCAACATTTTCATTAGATGCCTTCTTCCACATTGTGTTCCTTAACTTTTTAATTTTTGCAATGTTATATCCACTCTCAAATATATGGTTTTCATTAGGTGCTCAGTCTCTGCAGTTCTTTCTTACATGACCGACCTTGTGACAGTGCATACATGCCATTCTTGTATTTGTCTAGTTTCTTGATTGTCCAATCCAACTCTTTCTATAACAGTTTGTTGCAATATGTCCATATCGACCACATACAGCACAATTAGTCCATGTATTATAATCCCAAACATATGAGTTACCTTGTCTCTTCGGTTGATATGACTTTTGTTGTAGTTTCTCTTTAGGTGTCCAGACTTGTTTCATTTTCACCTTGTAGTCCCTTGCAGTATGTCCAAGCTTATTAAAAGTATAGAATATTTTCTCCTTAGTAGTATTATTAGCAATTTCATTCTTCTTAGCTCTACATTCATAAGCTGGATGTCCAAACTTACCACAGTAATAACAATAGCCATTGAATTTAGGAATGATAGGAGGTTTACCTTGTGCTTTGCTTCTACACACATTAGATGTATGTCCTAGTTTTCCACAGTGATAAGATGTCAACACTTTAGGTTTCTAACTTTGATTGTTGTTGACTTTTCAGCTTGTTGTGATGATTCTCCTTCACTAGTGTAGCCTATACCGGATCTGCTTTCGAATCTCCTCTGATTAGTCAAGAAATCATCAATCTTTTTAGAACTGTCCTCAACTATGTTCATCATTTCATTGTGTTACATTTGTGTCTTTATTTCATTTCTTAGTTTTTCATTATCTTCTCTGAGTATTGCAACATCTTCAAGTATTCTTGATAATTCTCCATTTACTCAGTTCATTTCTTGATTAACTGTCATCATCTAATTTGCTACTTGGAAGTGACGATCAATGAGTCTCTGTATTTCACTTTCTTTTGCTTGAAGTTGTTTAGTCATCAGTCTTCGGTCTTCAATAGCCAGATTCTAATCTTGTTCAGCTTGTCTAGCATTGTTCATGATTTCCACCATTCTCACCATTTGAGATTCATGACTGATTTGAAGTGCTTTCACTTGCTCAGATAGATGCTAATTTTTTTCAGATAAATCAGAGATTATGCTTTCAGATCCATCAGAGATGCTTCCAGAGCTTGATCCAATATGATCAAATATTTCATCAATAGGTTGTTCATGATAACTGATTTCATTCAGTTGAATTGAAGGGTTCTTCCTTTCAACTAGTAATTTCTTCAATTCTTCCTTGGGTTGTTTATACTGTTCCACATACATCTGTATTTGTATCTTCTAATTCTCAATAGTCTTGTCAAGCTTGTATCTCTCCATGACTTAGATCTTTACCCTTCAGTGGTTAGATTGTTCAACAAGAGAACTGTGCTCTAATACCAATTGTTGGAATTAGGAGAGATAGGTACTGAGAGGGGAGGGGTGAATCAGTGCCTTCAAAACTTTACTTGCAAAAACTTTTCAGATCTATAACAGTGTACTGTGATAACCGATCAAAATAACTTGAATATAATTGTGTAAATCAATCATCTAGTTAACTTGAGAAAGTAAACAACATGAAATCAATATGAAAATCACATAACACAAGTATTTTGGTAATGCAGAAACCCTTGTAAGAAGGTAAAAACTACGGTGGGGATGACACCCACAAATTCTTCACTATTGCAGATAGAAAAGGTTTTCCTGTTAAGGCTACAAGTTTTGATCACTTCTGGTGATCTTACCCTATTAGGAGTAACATGTTAGATTAGATAGATCTACCTAGTTATAGGATTTAAACAACACTAATGAAGTGTGTAATCGATTAAGAGATTTATCAAAAACTCTATCACAATTGTTAGAAAGTAATAGGCAATTATCTGCTAGTTGACAACTCAATTGTCTGAAATAGATCTATAAGTGCTCATCAAAATATCACCTTATCTATGATGGTTCTCTACTCTTTTCTTCTTGGTAGTCTTCTCTGATTTTGCTCAATCTGATATCCTCTATACTTTGTTCTTCTCGGTAAACTGATTGTCTTGAAGTTAGGCAATTTCTTTAAGTGCTCCGTGATTCATATATATTTGTTCACCCAACCTCATAAAATGGTGCGAACATACAAAATATATAGTGATCTATTTTTTCCACCTTAGCAAAAATTAGGTTACAAAAATAATCATAACCCTAAGATCTACGGTGCAGAATAACCTAGATCAACTATTACAATAAGATAAACATTACATTTAATCAGTATCTTTTACAATAAATGCTCCTTGATCTTGGTAAACCATTTTACGATCTATTGTAACCATTTGCATAGAAGAATGTGCCATTTTAGATTACTATGCCATTTTCTATGATCTTCGGTAAACACTATATAATCTACTCGGTGTATACTATGATGTTCGGTGTTTACTAACTGTTGATGTCAGTGTCGCTGGTGCTTAGTTAACTATGTGATGCTCAGTGTAAAGACTTTACTGACTACTCTATCTTACTTTTGGGTACTAACCAAATCAATATAAGTAACCGACCGACCTATTTACTATCCTTTGATACTAATGACAACCTTAAATGCTCAATAGAAATTAACAAAAGATGTCATTATTGGTGATAAGAATAGAGGTGTTCAGAATAGAAGAATAATTGCTAGAGATGAAACTTATTTGCTTTCTGAATTTGAGTCCAAAGATGTTAAAGAAGCATGTATTGATGAAAGTTAGATGAAGAAAATGTTGAAGGACACAAGGATAAACATTGATGAGCCTATTTTTAATCACTGTGATAACTCTAGTGATATAAATATTTCAAAGAATCTTGTTCTACATTCAAAGACAAAGCATATTTCTATTGAGTATCATGTCTTGAGGGATAAGGTAAATGAAAAAAAAGTAAATTTAGAATTTGTGTCTTCTAAGGAATAGATTTATGATATCTTTACAAAGACTGTGTCAAAGGATACTTTTGAGAATCTTAGGGAAAATCTTGGGGTGATATCCCCTCCAGATTAGAGCTAATGATGCTAAGGATAACATTAGTCCAAAGAATCTATCAGAACATTTTTTTCTAGATTGATGAGTTTTGGGGACTACTCCTTGGGAGGGTAGTCTTATGGTTATTTCTTCATTTGGTGCTTTTTATATCTTTGGTCCTTTTCCATTGATGTCAAATGGGGAGAAAATTGAGTGAAAAATAGAAGCAAGATCAAAGATTGTGTTGAAGCTGGGTATCTAGAGTGATAAGGTGGATATAAAATTGACTTTGTGCATTGATTAGTTTTTCACTACATATGTTGCTGTAATACCCCAAAATTGGCACCTTACAATTCTAAATCAATTTTGGTGCATTTCTTCAAATTTCTACATCTTCAAAGTCCTATTGTACTAGGCAATTCTATCTCCTAATTGACTTTATTTGACTTGGTGTCAAATGCAAAAAAAACCTAAATTTGCATTAATCATACACTATATTTAATTCCTAAATATTCAACATTTATTGGATAAATAATCCCTATGATTAATTAATTTAATTCTAAAGTCCTAGTGCTTTAGTTAAATTAATTCCACCTCCTTTAGCTAATACACATTGAAGGAATTGAATATTATTTGGTTATTTGGATGGATTATCCCCACTTGAATTTAATTATTCAAAATAATGTGAAAAGCCACCCATGTGGCTATAATTCATTTTCTTAATTAAATAATATCTCCAATTTGTCTCACCTTCCTCCATGGAAATGAAGAGTCAGCCGTTTCTTTCCAAGAAACTCTTCGTCCTTCCTCCAAGCTCTTCTATATTATGAACCTTTGTTTCCTCATTTGAGGAGGCAATTTTAGAGTACCAAAACTATAGCGAATTGTTGTCTCAATTTTCTCATGCTTTCAAGTTTTTCATTACATATTTAGAATAATCTCCATTTCTAGTATAATTGCATTCTCATCTTTAATATAGTTTTCTTATTAAGTTCATAGTTTAAATCTCATTGCATTTCAAGCTTCTTAGATTAAAATCTACATTCTCATTCTTAGATTAAATTTGCATTATCACATTTCTTTTGAGTTTATAGCTTAATTTGCATTCTCATTTCTAGCTTAAATTCAATTGCATTCATGCTTAGCTTTGAAAATCCTCCATTTTAGTGATTGGTCTATGGTTGTTGGGTTCTCATTCTGAGAGTAATTCAAACACCCCACCTAAATAGGAGGCGACATGTCAATTCAATTGATATTGTGAAGTGAATAAATCATATTCATTGTCATAATTCCTTCATTGAGAAATGAATATGTTGAGTCTATGGCTGAATTATAGGTCAAAATTCAGACATAAACATTTTGGCGCCCACGATGGGGCAGAAAATTGATTTCTAGCCTCATTAATCTTGAACTTTTTTTTGAAAATTCTGCACTCTGCTATACGTCTGTACATCAATGTGAATGGAATCTCATGTGAGATTTCTCACTATGCCGCATGAAGTTTTTCTTTCATTAGCACTTTCTCATGCAAAAAAGAACAATCTTGCACAAGTCCCTACACTTTCTCATGTGTAGTGGTGTACTTCCTCGCATGAGACTTTCCATCAATGTTTAAATTTTTTGAATTTCTACAAATTTCCTGCACTATTTTCTGACATTTATTACTTGCTATTGTTTTTCACATCTTTATTTTTATGACAACATAACAGTGGGCTATAGGATGCTTGATGAAGACATAAACTTGCTAACATTTTTCTTGTAGGATGGTTGTCAAAGACTATTTTAAAACATTGTGCTTGTTTACTATTTTTTACTCACATAGTATGACTAGGGCCTTGTTAAAATTTCTTAAGGGTCTTGATAGTAGGATAGGGTAATAGGCTCTTCATTACATGGAAGTGATGCCCATAGATGAATCTGAGACCTAGATTTTTATAGCATGATAGATACCTAGGGAAGTAAGGAAAGGTAATGAATCTTTAGCACGTCTACTTGTTAGGGGATTATGCTCTTCTCTCCTTGAGAGAACCAGAAACCCAAAAGCTTGTGGATTGGTTAAGGAGGAGTTATCTCGGTGATGAATATGTCTTGTGTGTTTGGGTAAGGTGAAGATGTAGAGAAGTATGTTCTTCTCTTTTTGAGAGAATCAAAAAATTTGACCCTTGGATCCAAGCTAAAGTCTGTGTCACCTTTAGAGGGCTTGCTGGAAGTTTAACCTTCGGGAATGACCCAAGTGAGTACACACCTATTGTCGGTGATTCCACCTCACTATAATAAAGAAATATTTGTTGAGTCTAAAGACTCCAAAGCCATGTTAACTTCTTTCTCTTGATTTTGACTATCATCTTGAGAAAGCTCTGTCTATTGTACTGAGCAGCGCCTCTCCTAGCCCTGCTTGTGGGGATGTATGAATTTCGGGTGTCGGTGTGGTTTCAAGGCCCTAGCCCTATATCAGGGGCATTGAAGGTTAGTGTGAATGGAAGCCCACTAAACATGCTCTTAGTTAGTTGCCTACCTGGACCACCTCTAAAAGGAGACATAATCTTTGCGCAGGGAGGGGGAAGAATCTTTCCCCTAGATTCTCACCATAGGCATGCACCTAGATGTTTGAAGGTGGTATATGACACTAACCCTTGCTTCAAGGGTAATCTTTGAACATATATTATTGAGTCCTTAGAAACACCAAAAAAATGGGCACCCTCTAGGGGGTGACACGACTGTGTGAGGTGAACGCATGCACATAAGTTGTGAGGCATGAATTTTGTCTTCTCTACCATTTTTCTTTGTAGGGATAAGTAAGTGATTATTTTGAGTCTTAAATTGTCCATCATGATTAAACAAAGACTCCCATGATTCTGCCAAGTTGCTTCGACCTTGGTAGAACTATGTGCGACTACTTCTTGCATCACTATTGCTTGATCTAAAACTTCATGCTTATAAACAATTGCTTGCAACATTCAAAGTAAGATTTCTGATTCAATTTATTTGAAAGCTAGAAATTCTATCAGAGAACAGTCCACACTATGTCTTGAAATCTGACTTTTATCTCAAAAACTATGTCGATCTATCAAACCCTGGTCTTTTCTCACATGAGATTTCAGAACTTGAGCATTTCCTCACGTGAGACAACATTTTCTTGCATGAAGTTTGGCATTTCCTCACAAAAACAAGCACTTCCTCGTGCAAGCCTGTATCCAAATTTCTAAAACAATGAGCTATTTCCTGTTGACTGGTGAATTTTCTACCTGATCTGATTTTTGTCTGAGGTTTGTTTTCCTATTCTCCTATCATCCACTATTCAAAACTGAGTGTCTCAAGTTATGAATCAACTGATTATTGCTTAAACTCATGTTGTTTCTCTATTATTTATCCTATCTTACTGTGCTTTTGTACCTTGTGACATGATAGTCACATCTCGACTATTCTAGCCATACTCTTGATGATTTGTTCCAGGTGCATTTCACATCTTGGCTATTCTGGCCTTACTCTCCTTTTTGCTATTCCTAGAGACATAGTTCTAGCATAATCCCAAGTCCTCTCTCGTTACATTTTTTTTGATGCTTGTTACAACTAGAAGCGGCAACACCGTACATTCCCCATCTGTGGTATCACACAAGGTAGAGGTAGATCTCGTAATCAAGAAAGAGGTCATTCTAAAGCCATTATCTAACTTGAGTGTTAAGAGGGATCCTCACATTCCTCCCCGCCAAAAAATCTTAAGAGAAAGTTCACCTCAATCTTCATCTCCTATCAGTCGACCTAGCATCAGAAATTCATTCTATTGAAACCTCAGTCCGGATTGGAATCTAGTGTTCCAGGAATGTTACAACTTATTGTTTCCAAACAATCTTAATCCATTGTGGGAATACCAACAAGACTTTGAAGGGTCAAATCTAGAATTGATCCTATTGATCCTTCTGAACCTATCAATCCTTTTGATCCTATTTTCATGAAACCAGTGTTCCAACAGTGTTATAATCCCTTGTTTCAAAGACAACCTGAATTATTGTTCCAAGAACAATGTAACCCACTGTTCCAAGATTAGTGAAACTTTGAAAGACCACTTTCTTGGGTCAATCCTATTGACGATATCGATTCAATCAACCCTATTGATCACATTGAATCTATTGCCACTCATGCTGAATTTGCACATGCTACACAATCCCATACTGACAAGATGGGAGGCCCATTCAATTTCTAAGAGGGTGAATACAATAAAACTCATGAGCAATCTCAAAACAACTAGCGTCCTGGTCAATCTCGAAATGATCAATGTTATGATCAATCCCAAAATGATCAGAATCAACACCAATCCCAAAACAAATCAAAAGGTGACCAACAACCATATCACTATCACCCTCCTCCACATGACCAAAATCAAAACCAAAATGACCAAGATGAAGTCCCAAGCATTTATGAGATTCTTGGTAATGATGATGAGATGATAACCCAAAATGACATAGATGCTACAAAAGACAACAAGAGTCTTATCAAAATGATGAAAATCCTCCTTCTAGAGGAAAAGGAGAAATATTTTCTAGAACTGGCTAAACAAGGAGCCAAATTACCCCTAGACTATCAAGTTGAGATGCTTGTGGCCAAAGAAGAAGAGACTAAGATCACCAAGTTGCAAAAGATGATTCGAGACATGAAAGACCAAATTAGCCAACTTGTGAAAGATAAGGATAAACCAGTACAACAGTTCATAAGGGAAAGCATTTGTCCTTTCCCATTCAATAAGAGTCTTCACATGCCACCTTTTCCCAAAGGTGTAGAGCTGCCTAAATATGAAAAATACTTGGGTAATATCGATCCCCAAGATCACTTGAGAGAGTTTGGCACTCTATCCATGGAATTCATACATGATCAGACGTATCTCATGCACCTCTTTCCTCATAGCTTGGGTGGACGAGCTATGGAATGGTTTTCTCGGTTACCCACTGTAATACCCCAAAATTGGCACCCAATAAATTTAATCAATTTTGGTGCATTTTCATCAATTTTACACCTTCAAAGTCCTACTTTGCTAGGCAATTTTCTCTCTCCTACCTGACTTAATTTGACTTGATGTCAATTGCAAAAACCCTAAATTGCATTAATCAAATATTAAAATGAATTCCTAAAGTCTTCAACTTTTATTAGCTAAATTACCCCTATGATAAATTAATTTAATTCTAAAGTCCTAAGTGCTTTAAATTAAATTAAACCCACCCCATTTGGCTAATATACATAAAAAGGAATTAATTATTACTTGATTATTCGAATGGACACTCCTATTTGAATTAATAATTCATAATATTTGAAAGGTCACCCTGTGTGGCAATTTCCATTCTTTTAATTAAGTAATTCATGCTTGTTTGTCTCAATTGGGAATGAAGAGTTAGGAGTTTCAAATCAAGAACTTCTTCATTCCCTTCCTAGGCTTGTCTATTTAATGAACCTCATTTCTTCATTCAAGGAGAGCAATTTTTGAGAGTAATTAAACTATAGCACTTTTTTGTCTCAATTTATTTCAAAGCTTTCATTGCATATTAGTATAATTTTCTCATCTTAGTTTAAATATTACATATTCATTATATTTAGTCTACTTATTTTCTCATAGCTTAATCTAATTTTATTTCAAGTTCTTTAGAATAAATCTGCACTTCATATTTCTTTCAAAGCTATTTAGATCAATATCATATTTCCTTCAAAAGCATTTTAGACTAAATTGCACTCATTCTAGTTTAATTTTAGTTTGCTTATCTTTATAGCTTTCAAATCCTCCATTGTAGTACTAGTCTTATGGTTGTTGGCTCTCATTCTGAGAGTAATTAAACACCTCATCTACATAGGAGGCAACAGGTCACTTCACCATGAATTTTGAATTGAGTAATTCATACTCTCTCTCATAATTCAATCCTCAGGAATCAAGATTCATTCTGGAGATGGTTCTCAAAATCTTTTAGGTATTGGGGCAATCTAACCCTAATTCCTGGGAGTCAATCTTCATTCTAGAGATAGATCTTGAAATCTCTTTTAAACCATTATCTGGGAAATCTAACCAAGGTCTCGAAGGGCTAAGCTTCATGTTGGGGCAATCTAACCTTGATTCTGGAGATAGTCCTAAGTCTGCATCTGAATCTCAATTGGTATTGGGGCAATCTTACCCTGATTTCGGTTCTCTCAAGACCATTGTCTTTGCAATATAACTTAGACTTTGGAATATCATGCTTTGATATGTTTGATGTCTTGGCAACCTAACCTAGACTTCTAGATTTGTCATCATCTGTCACTTCAGACTATTCTTTGAATCAATGCACTGTTTGCACATCAATTCAAAGAGGGGAAAATGTAATACCCCAAAATTGGCACCTAATAAATTTAATCAATTTTGGTGCATTTTCGTCAATTTTACACCTTCAAAGTCCTACTTTGCTAGGCAATTTTCTCTCTCCTACCTGACTTAATTTGACTTGATGTCAATTGCAAAAACCCTAAATTGCATTAATCAAATATTAAAATGAATTCCTAAAGTCTTCAACTTTTATTAGCTAAATTACCCCTATGATAAATTAATTTAATTCTAAAGTCCTAAGTGCTTTAAATTAAATTAAACCCACCCCATTTGGCTAATATACATAAAAAGGAATTAATTATTACTTGATTATTCGAATGGACACTCCTATTTGAATTAATAATTCATAATATTCAAAAGATCACCTTGTGTGGCAATTTCCATTCTTTTAATTAAGTAATTCATGCTTGTTTGTCTCAATTGGGAATGAAGAGTTAGGAGTTTCAAATCAAGAACTTCTTCATTCCCTTCCCAGGCTTGTCTATTTAATGAACCTCATTTCTTCATTCAAGGAGAGCACTTTTTGAGAGTAATTAAACTATAGCACTTTTTTGTCTCAATTTATTTCAAAGCTTTCATTGCATATTAGTATAATTTTCTCATCTTAGTTTAAATATTACATATTCATTATATTTAGTCTACTTATTTTCTCATAGCTTAATCTAATTTTATTTCAAGTTCTTTAGAATAAATCTGCACTTCATATTTCTTTCAAAGCTATTTAGATCAATATCATATTTCCTTCAAAAGCATTTTAGACTAAATTGCACTCATTCTAGTTTAATTTTAGTTTTCTTATCTTTATAGCTTTCAAATCCTCCATTGTAGTACTAGTCTTATGGTTGTTGGCTCTCATTTTGAGAGTAATTAAACACCTCATCTACATAGGAGGCAACAGGTCACTTCACCATGAATTTTGAATTGAGTAATTCATACTCTCTCTCGTAATTCGATCCTTAGGAATCAAGATTCATTTTGGAGATGGTTCTCAAAATCTTTTAGGTATTGGGGCAATCTAACCCTAATTCCTGGGAGTCAATCTTCATTCTAGAGATAGATCTCGAAATCTCTTTTAGACCGTTATCTAGGAAATCTAACCCAGGTCTCGAAGGTCTAAGCTTCATGTTGGGGCAATCTAACCTTGATTTTGGAGATAGTCCTAAGTCTGCATCTGAATCTCAATTGGTATTGGGGCAATCTAACCCTGATTTCGGTTCTCTCAAGACCATTGTCTTTGCAATCTAACTTAGACTTTGGAATATCATGCTTTGATATGTTTGGTGTCTTGGCAACCTAACCTAGACTTCTGGATTTCTCGTCATCTATCACTTCAGACTATTCTTTGAATCAATGCACTGTTCGCACATCAATTCAAAGAGGGGAAAATGTAATACCCTAAAATTGGCACCTAATAAATTTAATCAATTTTGGTGCATTTTCATCAATTTTACACCTTCAAAGTCCTACTTTGCTACGCAATTTTCTCTCTCCTACCTGACTTAATTCGACTTGATGGCAATTACAAAAACCCTAAATTGCATTAATCAAATATTAAAATGAATTCCTAAAGTCTTCAACTTTTATTAGCTAAATTACCCCTATGATAAATTAATTTAATTCTAAAGTCCTAAGTGCTTTAAATTAAATTAAACCCACCCCATTTGGCTAATATACATAAAAAGGAATTAATTATTACTTGATTATTCGAATGGACACTCCTATTTGAATTAATAATTCATAATATTCAAAAGGTCACCCTGTGTGGCAATTTCCATTCTTTTAATTAAGTAATTCATGCTTTTTTGTCTTAATTGGGAATGAAGAGTTTTCAAATCAAGAACCTCTTCATTCCCTTCCCAGCCTTGTCTATTTAATGAACCTCATTTCTTTATTCAAGGAGAGCAATTTTTGAGAGTAATTAAACTATAGCACTTTTTTGTCTCAATTTATTTCAAAGCTTTCATTGCATATAAGCGTAATTTTCTCATCTTTGTTTAAATATTACATATTCATTATATTTAGTCTACTTATTTTCTCATAGCTTAATCTAATCTTATTTCAAGTTCTTTAGAATAAATCTGCACTTCATATTTCTTTCAAAGCTATTTAGATTAATATCATATTTCCTTCAAAAGCATTTTAGACTAAATTGCACTCATTCTAGTTTAATTTCAGTTTGCTTATCTTCATAGCTTTCAAATCCTCCATTGTAGTACTAGTCTTATGGTTGTTGGCTCTCATGCTGAGAGTAATTAAACACCCCATCTACATAGGAGGCAATAGGTCACTTCACCATGAATTTCAAATTGAGTAATTCATACTCTCTCTCGTAATTCGATCATGTGAGTAATGACTATGTTGTGTGTGTAGTTAGATTAGAGGTCCACATTCGACTATATACACCCACCAACATCAAGAATTTTGACAAGATTGGTAATTTGTTCATCCAACATTACTCACACAATATTCAACATCCAGTCAATATTTGAGATCTTTGTAATCTAAAACAATGACAAGGGGGGCCTTTCTTAGCATTTCTCTAGAGATGGAGACAACATTCGATAGAATGATTAAGCAAGCTGTGAAAATAGAAGCATTTATGATCAAGAAAGGAGATTTGACTTTGCAAAAGGATAACAAACAAGGGTCTTCCTCCTTGAAGAAGGATAAAGGTGAGTTTGTCAACAAGAATAGAGATGTTTTGAATGATGGAGTGGTTGACAATGTGACCCCAAAACCTTCAAAGTCTATTTTTAATCTTAGCTCTAGTATACAGGTGGTCAAAGCTATTGAAAAGGTTGCAACAAATACTCAGCTACCTCTGAGATTTTCTAGAAACAAACCTTGGGCCTCTTGACCCAAGAGTGAGTTTACTTCCTTGGGAGAACCCCTTGATGTGGTTTATAAGACTCTTGTGCAAAAATAGATACTTGCTCCTTTGGAAAAGCATCTCTATGATCTGCAACTGCGACCCGCTTGGTGGAACGACAATGCATATTGTGATTATCACCAAAAAAAGGGTCATAAAACTTCTACTTGTCTCCAGCTATGCCATAAGGTCTAAGATCTAATTGACAATGGTGACATTTTTGTAGACAACTATAACAAGAATTCAGACCACCAGCCATTCAAAGATCCCTTTCCTCCTCACGAGAAGGGTGAATCTTCCAAGACTAAGAATACCAATGCCAAGGTTAACTACACGTACACTAGAAATGGCAATGTCATCAACATGATTGAACCTATTGAGGTTGAGTATTGTGATGTGATTACTATCAAGGAGAGCGAGGATGCTCCTAAGCCTAAGACTCCATTTATCTTGTGAGGCCCTATGTCTCATTCTCCCAAGCCTAAATCATCTCAAGATTGCAAAAATGTTGTTACTCACTCTTGTGCAAAAATCACCATTAAAGGTCCTGACACTTCTACATCCACTCTAAAGAAACCTACAAATAAAGCTGCCATTGGCCCTACCAACAAGAACTCAAAATCAGTCCCTACACCTAGCACAACTAATTATAGTATTCTAGAGTAGCTACAATGTACCAACACTCAGATCACTATCTTTGAGCTGTTGAAGATCTTTCCTGCTCATAGGGAGATTCTAGATAAAGCCCTCATCGAGGCAAATGTGCCAAAAGATTGGGATCTTGATCGATTCAAATCCATGTTGTGTCACTTGACCTCACCTCACTATTTTTCCTTTTCTAAAGAAGATGACCACTCACTAAGCCATCCGCACAATGCTCCTTTGCATATAGAAGTCATGATAGGTCCAAAGCATTTCCACTGCATCCTCATTGACAATGGTGCTGGCCTTAATATTTACTCTACTAGGCTACTTACTCAATTAGGCTATGATGAAGATTGCATAGATGCTCGTAAGAAAATCACCATTAAGGCATATGATGAAGAAGAATGCAAATCCAAAGGTCTAGTTGTGATGCCCATCTGGGTTGGACCTATTGAGAGGGATGTTATCTATCAAGTTCTAGATATTCCTCTTGCATATAACATACTGTTGGGTAGACCATGGCTCCATGAAATGCAAGCGGTTCCATCTACATATCACCAATGTATCAAGTTCCCATTCTATGGAGCAAAAGTGATAGTACCTGCCAATACCAACTATTCTTGCAATACACTCACACAATTTGGAGACAGTCTTATCCCAACTAATAGAGAGTCTACTAAATTCTATGATGCCAAACTCAAAGAGATGGAATAGACTCTGAAGCTTAAAGAAACAGGCATGGGAGGATATCAGATAGAACCTGTGTTATCATTAGCAGCTCTACCTCCATCTCTGCGATCTTACATGAGACCCTATGAGAGAAATAAACCCTCTACCAGTTCTCAAATAGTTTATGATGGTGCCTTTGTACGGGCCACAACACCAGTAGAAGATGAGGATGAGGAAAGAGATATTACAATTTGGCTTTACAAAGAGAAAAACACATCTAAACAAATCAATCCTACTCATGATATAGCACATGAACCAAATAGTGAAGGTTTCAAACTCATGAAACACTTCAGCTATAAAGGGAGTGGTCCTATAGGGGTGAATGATAATGGTTTTCTTGAACCAATTGAAGCCACATGTCATCAAACCAAGGACACCACAGGTCTAGGCTTCAAGAAGATCTCGTTTCAACTAGGGATTAACAAGTTTGTACCAGAGCCAAAACTAGAAGCAGAATGTCAACCAAAACTTGAAGACACTACCATTGTTGCAAATCCTAAGGACAACTCTGACGAGGATATCTTTCCCTATCCCATTCCTCCATATCTTACCACATTCCTTGAAGAACCAGATGATCCTATTATACCTGTTCATCTGGTAGAGACTGATAGTGATTTGGATGACACCACTTCAGTGAATCTACTCACATACGACTAGTGGAAAGACATGCACACTGACAATCCTAGTTTTCAGGGTGAATGGTACATACCGCCATCTTTCCAAGAGTGATTTGAACAAGATCAACTTCAGTAAACCATCAATGCTACAAGAGATGAAAATGAGTTAGATGGTACAACAAGTGTTGGTGGAACTCCCATATCAAGCATCACTGATTCACATGAGTATGAGTTTGATTCCCTATCTAATGCAACTTTTGATAAAGATATAGATGCTATTCATGTGTATGAAAACCTTTTCAAAGTCAGTGAAGGGTCTAGTGTTAGGATGGCCGAGTGTGATTCCACTGATGCTAACATTCCCTCTACTTCCATTGTGAGGAATCAAACACACCTCTGGATGAGATTTCTCTAGGTCTTGAATTAATCATCCATGCTTTCAATGATTATACTATGAACACACTTGAACCCACCATTTCTCTTTCACTCCAAAATCCTGAACTCATTGACTAGAACTCTCCCTCTCCAACTAGTTAAGTCCTTATGTTCCAGAATGACTACACTCTTGCATGTTATCTCAACACTGTCGAACCTATAATTTTATCCACTAGTGAAGACAATATCAACATGATTGAAGTTGATATCAAGTATCTTAGTCATAAAATTAAAAGAAAAAAGAAGAGGTTCTCTGATGGTGAAAACCACATTGTGGCAGTGTTAGAGACAAAAAAGTTGAAATAAAAGATGTATCCGAGGGTGAAACCTCTCTGAGGCACCCAAGGATGAGATACTTGATACACTTCTAAGTCATTTTCAAGAAAGATCATCAGTTCTGATTGAGCCAACCCAACCAGTGAACTTGGGCACAGAAGCTACACCTCAGATTATTCATTTAACATAGTCATTATCTACAGAAGAGAAGGAAGAGTTCACCAATTTCTTTTGAAGGAAGAAAATCAATTTTGCATAGACTTACTTTGATATGCCTGGATTGGATCCCAATCTAATCATGCATCATCTATCTATTGCACCAGGTGTTAAGCCTGTCAAAAAAAAGCTTCGGAAGATGCATCCACATGTGGCACTTTTAGTCAAAGAAGAGTTAGAAAAAATTCTCAAGGCTAGTTTCATTAGAGTCATTGACTACGCAGAATGGATTTCCAATATTGTTCCAGTTACTAAGCATGATAAATCCATTCAAGTCTATATAGACTTCCGGGACCTAAATAAAGCATGTCCTAAAGATGACTTTTCATTACCCAATATTAACATGATTGTGGATATGATGACATGCGAGGAAATGTATTCTCTAATGGATGGTTTCTCTAGTTACAATCAGATAAAGATTGTGCCAAAAGACCAAGAAAATACTACCTTCACATGTGCTTGGGGAAATTTCTATTGAAATGTCATGCCCTTCGGACCTAAAAATGCTGGAGCTACATATCAAAGAGTTGTCACTACTATTTTTCATGACATGATGTAGAAAACAATGGAAGACTATGTGGATGAAACTTTGGCTAAAAGCATGTAGCGGAAGGCACATCTTAAAGATCTAGGTCCTATACTGGATCAAATGGAGCAATTCAGTTTGAGGCTCAACCCAAAAAAGTGTACATTCATTGTCACTTTTGGCAAATTTTTAGGTTACATCATATCAGCTAAAGGCATAGAGGTAGATCCTGAGAAATTCCAAGCTATCATGGAAATGCCTCCACTTGTGTGTGTGAATTTTGTACTTGATCTGTAGACACAACACTTCAGTAAAACATTAGAGGTTAGCAAAAATTGAAATCATGCAATGAATTGAAAGCTAAACTAACCAGGTGATTTATTGCCTTCTAATAGGTGCGAGTATGATGTTCTTAGATTGTTATCGAGATCAGTGACCTTGACGACACTTAAATGAAGGATTTGAATGCAAAATTGATATGAAATATGAATGCAATTAATCTATTTTTTTTAATTTTAGATGCAATAAGAATGAGAAATCTGATATGAATCTATGATATGTAAAAATTGATATGCTATGATATGCTAAATGATCTAACAAATGAAAATTAATATGATATGAAAAACTATGCAATATTGATCTCACAAAGCTTGGATTCGCAAAGATGATTCTTTAGTCTCCAATTTGGCAGCGTGATTATGCAATTCTTGTGGATGATTTGTGAAGAGCTAAAGCCTTAATTTATAGAAATCCAGGGCTTTGGAGGTGCATGGGAAAAAACCCATAAATCACTCAAATAACTTAGGTTGATTTTTGAGTTATCTAATTATAAAGAATAATTAACTCACAAAAACATGCAAAAGCAGAGTTGAACTCAAAATAGAGTTTAGCTTTAATTGATAATTGACAGTTGTCTTCTTTTCTGATTGTGCATGTTTTAATATGAATTAATTTAATAATAAAGTGATTTATTTCCAACTTAACTGATTTTGAAAAATAAAACAGTTGATTTATGGGTTAATCAATTATTTTTCAAACTTTTATTCAAAAAAATATCATCAAATATGACAACTTGCTTTAATTAATTAAATAAGAATTTAATCAATTAATGATAGGAATTTTGATTTATTGTCAAAATTAAATAATACACTTAGGAATAAATATAATTAAATTCAATTAAATAATTAAGTTTGCAAAGTTAAATCTAATTAATTAAATATTTAGAATATTCAATTAATCAAACTTTAGGATAAATAGGATTTATCGCCAAATAATCATTAAATTAAATTTAATCAAGCTAATTAGGAATATTGCTAGGAATACTCCTCAATGCAGAATTTAAGATAATCAATTAGAATTCGATGATGTGCCAATGTGCCTTAGGTTAGGACTTTGATGTTGATTTCATTCGATGTGATGATATAGGAGGTTAATGAACCTATAGCCCATTTTTGAGGTATTACATTTTGCCCCTCTTTGAATTACTGTGTGAAGCGCAGTGGTTCAAAGATAGTCTATGTTTGATAAAGATATAAAGTTGATTTGAAAGATATGATGATATTAGGTCCTGAATGACCAAAGATAATGTTAACTATAGCAATGATGAACCAATGAAACAAAAGTGTCAAAACACCTGATTCTGAACCTTATGATTGTGAAGAAGTGAGTGACTGATTCTAGACTTGATTGTCCTTAGAAGAATCACGTAGGTATCACATCTGAACCCTTCAGTTACTGAAGAACCAAGGAAATAACACTAATGAACCGATGGTTATGAAAACTGATACAATTTACAAGATTAGGAGAATATCAGATTGATATGGATCTCAATGAATCTGATATGCCCCAAGCGATGATAGATTTTCCCTCAGTGATGAGGACTTTTGATGAATCAGCAACTAGACATGGTTGTTGTCTTGATTACTGATGAAAGATATGATTTCCAGATTTAGATTACAGACTTTGAATGGTGTGCAATACCATGCTCCCTTCGGGATTAAAATTGAAATCTGACAAGAAAAGTTAGTGTTGATAGTTTAGAAGCATGTTAATTAATTTAAGAAGTGGTTAAACACGTTTGAGAACACATTCTGCATCGTTTGGAGGTCCTGGAGACCAAGTTTGACTAAGTTTGACCATGAGTTGAAATTTTGATAGTTTGATGTAAGATAATTAGTTAAGTTGAATACTAGATTTATTTGATGATTGAAGGTTGATTATGCAAGTAGTTAATAATACAAATGATCTCAGATTTTGATTTTGATCCCAAAAAAGGATTCCACTTACTGCTTTGTTGGAGGAACCTTTGTGGGAGATTCAACTCTTTGTTAGATTTGAAGATGATAGTTGAAGAATCATTTAAGTGTTTGAAGTGTTTCCAAATATTTGTGAGATTATGCAGACATGCAAAATGCAAAGAAACATGCAAAATGAAATGCAACCTAAGACCTAGGACCTAGTCACTGATCATGTGTCGATTTGTTATCATTATTGAACTTTTAGGTAACCAGATAAATCAATACAATGCCCACTAGCTATGAAACCATAGACATATGAATATCAATTTGTATGCGAAAGAATCAATACAACACCCACTGGTCAACAACCATGTATATATGAATATTGATTTTATTTTTGGAATGTCGGATTAGATATAAGCACCAAGGCACAAGCGCTAGGATGACCTGAATATCATGTCCATTTTGATATAGCAATTTGTATAAGCATCAAAACATAAACATTGTGATGACTATAATATGCCTTGCGATTGCAAACACATCAAATAGTCAGGAGATCATTCTAAATCCAGTGTGAATTAGCCGTAGTGACCCTTTATCATTCACATCCTTAGGTAAGATCACGTTTCACAGTAGGAGAAAGAACTCACTCAAAAAGACAATAGTTAGATCAAACTTCCTTGGATTTTCTAGGTATCAATGGTCAAGGTACGCATGGCCATCTAATTAGAGATAGAGGCTCTTATAGTCGGACACCATTTCAATCCAAAATTTCCAAAGTTGTTAGATTTTCACATACAAGAAGAAGACAAAGAAAAGATTATGCCCCCAATCATCACTCTCTAAATCCTATAAAGGACATCATCGAAGAGCTCAAAGGGACACAATATGCAAAAATCTCAATGTGAATCAATAAGCATACAAGGAGATAAAAGCATGTAAAAGCATAGATCATTTTCCATTTGTGTTTGATGTTTGATTGCATTGTTGTAGACGCAAAATCCTTTCTGGAGACAAGACAGATGGACTGACTCAAATGAAGCTTCAAAGGACTCTGACTGGATATGATACGTCTAAGATACATTGGAGGCCATAGGATATGACTGTGATTGCCCCCAAGTTTGAACATTGATAGGATACCGACGCTTGAGCTGATTGGTGTACAGACTGACTTATTGAATAATAGGAATGTAGAAACAAACTGGGAAATATGTACAAACTAAAGCAAGACTGAAAGTTGGGAAAGCCAAGATTGCACTGATAGATGGAGCATTTTGAAACAAGTGGCACCCATTTGCTGGGTTTTCACCATCTTGGAAGAGATTCTATTTTTGCTACCAAGGTGCCTATTTCCAAGTTTTCACCAAGGCACTTTTTCTTTTCTCATTTTTTTGTATTTTTCATTTTTTCAATTTTTTTGTACTTTTGATATTTTTTAAATTTTTTTGTGAATCATCAAGGTGCCTATTGCTAGGTTTTCACCAAGATGTTCATTTTTTCAGGACTTTTTCTAATTTTTCTAATTTTTTTCAGGACATTTTACCATAGACTGAATGCCTTAGGCATAAAATTTCTTCAGATGGAGAACGTTGATTGGTTCATGGAGCTGTTCTCCTTCAGTCGTTGAGAGTTGATAGGCACCAGAGCCAAAAGTAGTAGTGATTAAAAGGGACCCAGCTAGTTGGGTTCAAACTTCCCCTTGTATTCTCAATGTGATTGATTTTTAGGATTTTCTCTCAAGACTAGATCACCAACCTGGAATTCTTGGACATTCTCTTCTGATATACTCTGAGATGATCATATGCTACTTGTCTGTGCTCATCTAGTAGTTCAAGTTCTTGCAACCTAGACACTTTGTAGTCCTCATCAGTTACTAGACCATGCATTCTGATTCTTAGTGATGGGATTTCAACCTCAATAGGTAGTACCGCTTTAGACCCATAAACTAAAGTGAAAGGTGTAGCCCCTGTAGGTGTTCTGATACTTGTTCTGTAGGCCCAGAGAGCTAGATTGATCATGAGATGCCATTTTCTTCCTATTTTATTAACAGTTCGATGCAAGATTTTCAATAGATTCTTATTAGATGCCTTTGCTTGTCCATTCCCTTGAGGATAGTAGATAGAAGACCAATGTTGTGTGATCTTGAATTTGTCACATAGATCATCTAGGTCTTTGTTCTTGAATTTTCCACCATTATCTATGATTATGGAATGAGGTATATCATATCTGCATATGATATAGTTCAATATGAACATAGATATTTGCTTTCCAGTTGCTTTTGTCAAAGGGATTGCTTCTACCCATTTTGTAAAATAATTTGTAGCTGTGATTATATGGGTATGTCCATTAGAAGAATGAGGATGAATCATCCCAATAAGATCAAATTCCCATTGATGGAAATGCCATTGTGTTGTAAAGGGGATTAGATCTCTCCCTGGAGCATGAATTAAGTTGCCATGCACTTGGCACTTTTGACAATTCTTAGCAAATTTGATAGCCTCTTTCTCCATTTTAGGCCAATAGTACCCAACCCTAATAAGTTTTTGAGCTAGTGTTAAACCTTTTGAGTGTGACCCACAAATACCTTCATGGACTTCCTCTAATGCACATTGAGACTCTTCCCATTCTAAACATCTACGTAGCATACCATCTAGGCCTCGTTTGTAAAGTTCATTACCAATGATGACATATCGGGAGGCATTTCGGATAAGGTATCTCTTTTCATGGTGGTTGAAGGTATCGAGAATAATTTGGTATTAGAGATAGGAAAATAGGTTTTTGTATTTGGATGAATCATGACCTACAATAGTGAAAATCATGCGGGTTTTAGGGGAATTGTATGTAGGATAGGATAGTGCTTCCACTAGGAACTTGTAGTGTAGCTCATGTTTGGGCTGCTGTAATAAAGTAGATAGTGTTGCCATTGCATCGATAGCCTTGTTCTCCATTCTAGGAATTTTCTCAAATGTGATAGATATCAAATTCTTCTTTAAATCATCTACCATTCTCTTGTAAGGAATGAGATTTTCATCTTTAGTTTGGTACACATCATTGATTTGATGAATAACAAGTTGAGAGTCTCCATGAATGTGTAGCTCTGTTACTCTCCATTCAATTGCTATTTTCATACCATTCAAAAGGGCTTTATATTCAACAATATTGTTTGTGCAAGGAAACTTTAATCTGAATGCTTGGGTATGGAGTATCCTTGAGGAGTTATGAACAATATGCCCACTCCGGATCCATTCTATGTATAGGATCCATCAAAGAATAATTGCCATTCTCTAGAAGAAAGATGCATGATAGAGGAATCTGGAAATTTCATTTGCATTAGTGTATCATCAGGCATAGGTGCATCTGCTAATTGATTAGCAATAACCTATCCTTTGATAGCTTTTCATTCCATATATTCAATGTCAAATTCACTTAAGAGCATGACCCATTTAGCTAATCTACCTATGAGGGCAACTTTTCTTAGAAGGTACTTGAGTGGATCAATCTTAGCTACCAATTGTGTGGTATGAGCTAACATGTAGTGTCTCAGTTTCTGTGATGCAAAGATCACAGCTAGAAAAGCTTTCTCAATCATTGAATAGTTCTTCTCATATGCAACCAATGTTTGACTGATATAGTATATAGCCCTTTCCTTTTTGTCTTCATCATGCTGTGCTAGCAATGCCCCTAGTGATGTATCTGTTGCAGAGACATATAAGATCAATGGCTTCTCGTGAATAGGAGACATCAAGATAGGAGGATTTGATAGATATTTTTTGATATGATCAAAGTTTTTCTCACATTCTTCATTCCATGCAAAGGTCACACCTTTATGTAATGTTTTTGTAAAAGGCTATGATATGTTTGCTAGCTATGATATGAATCTTCTGATAGATTGAACTCTTCCTTGCAATGTCCTCATCTGACTGATATTCTTCGAGGGTTGCATCTCCATTATAGCCTTTACTTTAGCTGGATCAACTTCAATGCCTTTCTTTGAAACTATGTATCCTAAGAGTTTTCCAAAAGTGACACCAAAAGCACACTTCTTAGGATTTAGTCTAAGACTAAATTTTTCCATTCTGTCTAGAATCTTGCTCAGGTCCTCTAGATGTTTAGTTTTGATCATAGATTTTGCTAATGTGTCATCAACATAATCTTCCATAGTTTGATGCATCATGTTGTGAAAAATAGATGTCATTGCTCTTTGATATGTAGCACCAGCATTTTTAAGCCCAAATGGCATGACATTCCAACAGAAGGTACCCCATGCACATGTGAAAGCAGTTTTCTCTTGGTCCTCTGGAGCAATTTTTATTTGGTTATATCTAGAGAAACTATCCATTTAGGAATACATCTCGAAACCCACAATCATGTCCACTATCATATCAATGTTAGGTAGTGGAAAATCATCCTTAGGGCACACTCTATTCACATCTCTAAAATCTATGCACACTCTGATTGAACCATCTGGTTTAGAAATAGGTACAATATTAGAGATCCACTCTGCATAGTCAATAAATCAAATGAATCTAGCTTTCAGGAGCTTCTCTAGTTCATCTTTTAGCAAGAGTACAACATGAGGATGCATCTTTTGCAATTTTTGCTTGATAGGTTTTACATTAGGAGCTATAGATAAATGGTGCACGATAAGATTAGGATCCAACCCTGGCATATCTAAATATTTCCATGCAAAGTTGATCTTTTTTTTTTCTGTTAGGAATGTAGTAAATTTTTGCTTCTCTTCTTCTGATAATGATTGTGCTACATGTACCAATTGTGGTTCCTCTGTTGTACCCAAATTGATGGATTGAGTGGGCTCAATTAGAACTGGAGATCTGTCCTATAAATGAATCAGAAGGACATCAAATATCTCATCCTTAGGTGCCTCAAAAAGGTTTTCACCTTTGGATATGTCTTTTATTTTTACTTTTGTAGGTTCTGAGACTGCCACAAAGTGGTTTTCACCCTCATAACTCTTTTTCTTTTTATTCTTATTCTTATTTTTCTGACTAAGATATTTGATGTCCGAATCGGTCATGCTGATGCTTGGTTCATTAATGGAAGTCCTCATAGGCTCAACTACATTTAGGTAGCAAGCAAGGGCATAGTCATTTGGGAAGGTATAAATACCATGGATCAGATTTGTGGAGGTTTGATCAATAAGGTCTAGATATTGGATAGTCAAAGTAGGGAAAGATTGGGAGATAATGTTTACGAATATGGATATGTCATCATTGGTCCTAACCTGATGCTTGAGTTCAAAGGTGATATTACAACTTAAGACATTCAATTCATGAATAGGCTCAATGTCATCATGGGAGTCCAATTCAGCCATAGGTGGGTCAAACTCGATAGGTTCATCATTTCATTCTAGACTTACGTTGGGTTGAGGTGCATATTGGTGAATAACATCAACATGTTTCTCTATGATAAGCTCATTTGGTTTTGGAATGATTCCCCATTCACAGTCATTAGATTCATCTTCTAATTTAGGATCTCTAGGAAATCTTAGAACATGAGTAAAGTTAGGGTGAATACCCTAAGAAGGGTTACCCTCAGATTTAGATTTGTATTCATACTCATGGGAATCTATCTTAGAGTAACTACCACCTTCTTCTTCTTGATGGTTTTTGAGATTAGCAAGTTCTTGTGTTGCAACTATCTCTTGATTGATAGTAGGTTCTTGTGTTTCTACTACATTAATTCTATTGATTGGATCATCTTTATCATCAAGAAGGTCTTTGATCTCTTTAGGCAATTTTTCATAGGGGATGAGTTCTTAGCTATTTGAATCACTATTTGACGGTTCTATTTCTTCTTTCTTAAGAAGAGGTTCTCCTAGTGCGATATGCTCTATGACATGAGAACAATTACCTTTGAGGTGATAGGGTTTCTTCTTAAAGCCTAGGCCAACATTATTCTTATTTTCTCTACTAGTATGTGGGAGAGGTACCTCAAGACCTTTTCCTTTGACTCCTAGAGGTCCTTTACCTGGATATCCCATCTTAGCTATCAATTTATCTCCTAGTCCATATGACTTAGAAGGGTGTTTTGATACTGTAGAGTCACTAGTTTGAACAACTTGAGATTCAGGTTCATCTTTGTATAGCCATGATAAAACAACTTCATCCTCTTCAAACTCTTGCTTGGATACTTGTTCAGCCAAAAAATTCTTTTTATATGCTTCAAGAGGTTCCTGAGGTTTGGGCTTGGACTATTTCAAAGATTTTCCATAAGACTTAGGTGAGATAGGGAGAGATGTCAAAGATAAGACTGGCTCCATAGTATATTCTCCCATACTATTTTCTTTGATATTAACCTCTTTTGCAAGAGCTTCCATTTTAGATGTGGATGCCTCTTTAGTTGATTCAATGGAAGATTCTCTGTTATTAGGCACAAGCTGATTTTCACTTTCCTTCAAGGTATTGCAAGTTGTATTCAGATCCACAGGGATAGTAACCTCTACTCCTTCATAAGGAAACTTCAAACATTGATGGTATGTAGAAGGAATAGCTTGCATTTCATGTATCCATGGTCTCCCTAGGAGGATGTTGTAGGCCAAAGGTAGATTGAGCACTTGACAAATGGTATCTTTGATAATTGGACCCACTTAGATGGGTAAGACAATGGTGCCTTTAGAAGATATTTATTGTTCATCATAGGCTTTTATGGTGATCTTCTTTCGAGGATCAATAGCCAATTCTGAAAATCCCAATTGTGTGATCAAACTATAAGAACAAATGTTTAGGCCAGTGCCCCCATCTATCAACACATGTTTGACTCTACGGTTCTAGATCAAGACTTCTATATGCAAAGGCTGATTATGTGGGTGACTCAAGGAGTTGTCATCTTCCTCTGAAAAGGAGATATATTGTGGAGATGTAAGATGTCCAACCATAGTCTGGAACCTATCTAAATCAAGGTCATCAGGAACATTGGAACTGAGCAAAGCTTTGTCTAGTATGGCTCCGTGAGCTAGAGATATTCAAAGCAACTCAAACATGGAGATTTTGGCATTAGTGTGCTAGAGTTTTTGAATAATGCTATAAGATGTAGGCCTTGTATCCTTTGGATTGGAAGATTTGGAAGCAACCTTCTGTTTAGAAGCAAATGAAAGATTGAAGGGCACCTTAGGGACATTTGATGAATCTGGGATTTTTCCTTTCAAATGTGCTTGGGCTTGTGATCAAGTAATTGTGTTGGTGGATTGATTTTGTCTATCTCTTCTTACAATTGTGATGACATTGCAATGCGCTGAGAGATAGGGTTCAACCATATTGATGGTAGCATTATTTCCAGGGTAAGCATAATTGAATTTTGCCCCCATATTAGGTGGAGAAGATGAAACTTCTTGACCATGTTTTGGAAATGGTTATGTGAATGCTATATGATCATTATTTCTCTTAGGATTGTCAACTATGATGTCTCCCCTATCAATCAGATCTTGAATGGTGTGTTTCAACCGAAATTAGTTATTAGTTTTGTGACCTTTACCTCGATGGAAATCACAAAATTCATTTTCTCTCCACCATTTTGGCTTAGGCTTAGAATCAGGTGGTCAGATTGTTGGCAAAGAGCTAATGTTATCAACTAGTAGAGTTTTCATAGCTGATTCTAAAGATTCTCCAAGAGGAGTGAACTTTCGCTATTTATCCCAAGATTTGTATTTTGACTTCTTTTGAAATGGTTCGGATGACTTGTGTTATGAAGCTTTAATGGCTTGGGAACCAAGAGTTAGGTTGTAGGCTAGTGCCTTTGATGGGCACAGATGGTATCAAAAATGCCATTTGTGATGATGCCTTTGTTCTTGTTCCAATTTTTGTTCTTGTCTTTAGAACTAGATCCAGATTCATACTTGTCTTTCTGAAGTGTGATTTCTCCTTTTTTCACAAGCACTTTTTTGATTTTGATAGCATTATCCATCATCTTATCAAAAGATGTATGATCTTGCATTTTTAGAGGATAATTGATTTCTGGAACAAGGTTATTGATGAAGATTTCTAGTTTTTCTATTTTTGGAATAGGTTTGGCATATAGAGAGAACTTCTTCCTCCATCTCTTGAGAAATGTTAGGAATGGTTCCCCTGGATATTGCTTGAGATTACAAATATCAATCATGGTGACTGGATGTTGAATATTGTAGGAGTATTTCTGATAAAACAATTTGATCAACTCCTCAAAAGTTTTGATAGTAGAAGGCAATCTAGAGAACTAGTGGATGGTTGCTCCTCCCAAAGATCGAGGGAAGAGATGCATCAGATAGGTTGGTTTGTGCATGAATTCCATTAATTGGGTACAAAATTCTCTGACATGATCTTGAGGATCTAAGTGTCCATCATACTTATCATACTTCAGCATCTCCACTCTTTTTGGAAATGGCAGCATGTACAAGTCTTTGTCAAATGGAAAAGGACATAGAGCCTCCATGGAGAACTCTTTGGGTTCCTTCTCTTTTTCAAGTTGATTCAATTTGACTTGTAAAGCATGTATCTATTTCATCATGGCCATTATCAAAGTTTCTTCCTCATGTGTGATGATAGCTTCAACATTAAAATTAGGAGGAAGCTTAGCTCCTTGATGAGCTAATTGTAAAAAGTATGCCTCTCTATCTTCTTTCAAGAAATGCTTCATCATTCGTTTGAAGTTATCATCATTTTGATATTGAGCAATTTCTTTAGGTGTGGGTTCCTGATCTGCACCATGTTGAGATTGAGCTCTTTGAGAGCCAAATTTTGTCCCTGGTTGAGACATGGTAGGAGTTTGTGGACTCCCTAGAATAGATTGATGTGGGTTTTGTTGGGTACCTCCGTGAGTTGATGGAGGAGGTATGTAGCCAGTTTTTAATCAAAGGTTGCTAGCACTGTCATCTTCATAAAGACAAGAATTGATGAGTTGTTCAAGATTTGGACCCCTGGTAGTGGTTATAGGTAAGGTCTAGGATGCTTCTCTAGATTTATTATGTGAGGAAGCTCTAGTTTCCACCATCAATTTTGAGTGAAACAAAAGAATAAGATCCAGATAACTGAAGAATGAATTGAATCAAGATGATTAGATGACGCAACCTTATCAGGGTTCGATTGATTTGAAGATTTGATTAGACATGGGTGAAGGATACTATGCCCTGGATGTATGGGTAGATTGCCCAAAAGATAGCGGACATGAGTTCACAACACTTAGTCTATTTTTGAAGATTTGATAGAAGATTGATAGTTATGAAAAGGTTTTGACACAAGATGAAAAGGACTCAAATCAATTAAATAGAAGGTTGAATTGGATTCAAAAGGCCACTCTTGGAAAATGATAGGGTTCTTAATAGCTATTTCTCTATTCTTGACATAGTGATTTGTTTGACAGATTCTGGAAATAGGCTGAAAAGCTAAATATCTGGCAATTCTGACCATTTTTTGATGACTTTCAAAATTTTCCAAAATGACACTATGCAGACTTGTACAAAAGTGGGTATGCTATGAAATGATAGTTGAAGAGCTCGTATGACAATTTCAAAACTTGCATGACAGTGGGTATGCTATGAAATGATAGTTGAAGAGCTTGTATGACAGTTGCTAGCAGGATTTGACTTTTTTGAATTTGACTGGCAGAAAGACTTGTACGACACTGGGTTCCTTACCATATGATAGTTGGGCATGGATGAAATGACATTTGACAAAAACTCATATTACTTTTTGACCTCCTGAGATGACTTTTGACTCCAGAAAGAAATTTCACTTCAAATTTTGCAAATTTAGGGTTTTCAGTTTCAGATTGTTTGCAAATTTCAATGTCTAGATTTGAGGATTGTAACAGATTTGTTCATTTTTAATAACCAGATAGATAAACAAGCATGCAAAATAGCAAGCAAGTGATTTCAAGCATGTCTAAAAATAATGAACAAGGGAAAAAGCAACCTTGCGCATGAACAATCAAGTGATTTTATTCATTCTAATCCTCAGAAGTGCTAATTGTGTATGTTCCAAAATGTTTTGCAATGATGCACATATATCCTAGAAAAATGAAAATTTGGCCTCTAGGGTTTTTAGTAATGGTTTGACTCTGCAACTTTTATGATCCAAAGGGGTGAACTCTAATCCCAGTGCACTAGGGTTTTGACATAGTCCAAGAATTTAATCAATCAGGAGCTGCTAGGGAGATCTGACAACCCAACAATGAACCACACTTGTGAAGATTTCTTCCACAAGGACATTTATATAGCGGCTGTCACTACCATGATGAAAATGGCTATTACCACTCAAGGTTCTGTCAACACAATTTTCCCTATGAAGGGAGTGTTCGCTATGGTTAACCCTCTCTAAAGGTAACTCACAATAGTATACCACAAGGGTAGATAAATATAACACACTAAGATGAAGATTATCTCACCAAGGTCTATGATATCAACCCCACGTGATCTATGAACCTCTCCAGAGAAAGAATGTATCAATCAATAAGGGAAGATGCATGGACCAAGTAGAACATGAGACACACTAAGTATCCTCCTTACCTACAAGGATTCTATCATCAAGAAGGATTTCACTGGGAATCCAATCTCTCAAGAACCACAAATAGTGTTCATAGGGCCTAATTACTATGTTTTCACAGATATATCAAAAAAAAAATCTATCCAAAAGCATTCAAAAGAAAAAAAGGTGGTACAATTAATGCTCCAAATAAACATGAGGTGAGTCCACAAAGTGGTGCATTTAACTCACAAAAATTTAAAAGCAAGTCCACACCCTAGAATACTAATGAGATCCAAAAAGCACAAAATGGGAAAGAACTGGTGGAACAATTAACGCTCTTTCTAAGTAGACCCCTCCCCTGAATATGGTGCTGACCTTGCAACCATGGGGTGAAATGAGGGGTGAGTAAGAATAAGTGAGTCCAATATCCCAATTTTGCTAATAAGATCAATCAAAAATATCCTACAACTACCTATCAATACTTAAGGCGTTACAACCTAGTATTCAATTATGCAAATTTGAAGAAAAGTATGCAAAGAAAACACTCAAGCCAAACACATGAGAGATTCATTTTAGGATCCAAATTGAAATGTTATCAGATTGAGGAGAATACCTAGAATCCTCACAACACACTTAGTAGATGTTTACCTGCTTTTAGCAATTCTTGCACTTTTTCCAATCAAAACCAGCATGAGTCAATAAAAAATAGAGAATTTCAATTGTTAAGATTAGCCATTAGTTGAAATCTAAAAACCAAATATGAAAAACTACCCTAAAAAATGAGACAACAGTTGAAATCTGATGTCAAAACTCATACGATAGTGGGTCTGTTACTAGACGACAGTATGAAACTCATATGATAGTGGGTGTGCTCCCAGACGACGGTCCAGAAACTCATACAACACTGGGTGTTCTGTGAAATGACAGTTGAACTTTCAAATGATAGTGTGTACAACATGACATGATCCTCGATCTGATTGACTATCGTACAATAGTGGGTATAGTGCGAAATGACTTTTGTCAAAAACTCGTATGAAGATTGTATGGACATAAATTAAAAATCATAGTCTTGCACATAAATTGAGGAGAAAAAGATAGAAATTGATAGAATTGAAATGGAAACCTGTTTCAAGGCCCCACGGTGGGTGCCAGAAATGTGTGTGTGAATTTTGTACCTGATCTATAGACACAACACTTCAATAAAACATTAGAGGTTAGCAAAAATTGAAATTGTGCAATGAATTGAAAGCTAAACTAACCGGGTGATTTACTGCCTTCTAATAGGTGTGAGTATGATGTTCTCAAATTGTTATTGAGATCAGTGACCTTGACGACACCTAAACAAAGGATTTGAATGCAAAACTGATATGAAATATGAATGCAATTAATCTATTTTTTAATATTTTAGATGCAATAAGAATGAGAAATTTGATATGAATCTATGATATGTAAAAATTGATATGCTATGATATGCTAAATGATCTAACAAATGAAAATTAATATGATATGAAAAACTATGCAATATTGATCTCACAAAGCTTGGATTCACAAAGATGATTCTTTAGTCTCCAATTTGGCAGCATGATTATGCAATTCTTGTGGATGATTTGTGAAGAGCTAAAGCCTTAATTTATAGAAATCCAGGGCTTTGGAGGTGCATGGGAAAAAACTCATAAATCACTCAAATAACTTAGGTTGATTTTTGAGTTATCTGATTATAAAGAATAATTAACTCACAAAAACATGCAAAAGTAGAGTTGAACTCAAAATAGAGTTTAGCTTTAATTGATAATTGACAGTTGTCTGCTTTTCTTGATTGTGCATGTTTTAATATGAATTAATTTAATAATAAAGTGATTTATTTCCAACTTAACTAATTTTGAAAAATAAAACAGTTGATTTATGGGTTAATCAATTATTTTTCAAACTTTTATTCAAAAAAATATCATCAAATATGACAACTTGCTTTAATTAATTAAATAAGAATTTAATCAATTAATGATAGGAATTTTGATTTATTGTCAAAATTAAATAATACACTTAGGAATAAATATAATTAAATTCAATTAAATAATTAAGTGGCAAAGTTAAATCTAATTAATTAAATATTTAGAATATTCAATTAATCAAACTTTAGGATAAATAGGATTTATCGCCAAATAATAATTAAATTAAATTTAATCAAGATAATTAGGAATATTGCTAGGAATACTCCTTGATGCAGAATTTAAGATAATCAATTAGAATTCAATGATGTGCTGATGTGCCTTAGGTTAGGACTTTGATGTTGATTTCATTCGATGTGATGATATAGGAGGTTAATGAACCTATAGCCCATTTTTGGGGTATTACACCACCAAAGAACATCAGTCAGATTAGAGGACTTCAAGGTAGACTAAAATCCATTCAACACTTCATTTCACAATTGGCTGATAAGTCACAACCATTCACCAAGACTTTCATAAAGGTGTGACTTATGAATGGAATGAAGAATGTAAGAAAGGGTTCCAACAAATCAAACAATATCTTGCTAATCCACCAATCTTGATGCCTCCTATTCATGGGAAGCCACTCATCCTCTACATTTTAGCTACAAACACATCTTTGGGTGCACTACTAGCTCAAGAAGATCAGAATGATAAAGAAAGAGCTATATACTATTTCAGTAGAACTCTGGTCTCTTATGAGATGAACTATTCTATCATTGAAAAATCTTGTCTAGCAGTAGTGTTTTCTTCACATAAATTACGACACTATATGCTTTCTCACACTACAAGACTTATTGCTAAAATCTATCCATTAAAGTACTTACTTAGCAAGGCTGCCCTTAAGAGTAGGTTAGCAAAATGGGTCATGATACTTAGTGAGTTTGACATTGAGTATGTAGAGAGGAAAGCTATTAAAGGGAAAGCTATTGCGGATCAATTGGATGATGCACCTATAACAGATTATCAACCATCAAGAATTGAGTTTCTAGATGAGTCCATAATGCTTCTCACACATCAAACATGGACTATGTTCTTTGATGGCTCATTTAACCAGCATGGGTCGGGTGCTGGAATACTATTTGTCACACCATAGAGATACTCTTTACCAAAGGTGTTTAAGATGTTGTTCCCTTGCACAAATAACATCGCTAAATATGAAGCTTTAATCAATGGCATGAAGATAGCTATTGAATGGCATGTGGATGAACTTAAGATCTTTGGGGACTCATGATTGTTTATCAATCAGGTTAATGATATATATCAAACAAAGGATGAAAAGATGGTGCCTTATAAACAGATGGTTGATGATCTAAAAAAGTACTTTGCTCATATTACTTTCCAGCAGATTCCAAGAGTAGATAATAAAGAAGTAGATGCCATGGCTACTCTTGCCTCCATGCTACAAAAACCAAAAAATGACTTCAAACACAAATTCCTGGTGGAGACATTATGCTACCCAGCCTACCATTCCCCTGAATCTAAGATGACCTATTCAGTCATTAGACATGATTCATATTGGTACCATCATATCTACTCCTATCTCTGGGACCAAATTATTCCAAACACTTACACCCAGAATGAAACTACCACCTAATCCATAGTGCTTCATGATATCTCATTTTAGCTAATGACTTGTATAGGTGAGGTCTAGATGGTATCCTTCTTAAGTGTTTAGAGCTTGATGAGTCCAAACATGCATTAGCTAAGGTGCATGAAGGCATTTGTGGTACTCATTTGAGTAGTCTGACATTAGCTTGTAAACTTATTAGAGCTGGTTACTATTGGCTAGAAATGGAAAAGGATGCTATATAGTATGTCAAGTCTTGTAAACAATTTCAGCTTCACAAGAATCTGATCCACGCTCCTGCCAAGGAGCTCATTCCCTTCATCAGTTTCTAGCTATTTCAACAATGGGACTTTGATTCGGTGGGTTAGATACATCCGTCTTCCTCAAGAGGGCACAAGTTCATTATCATTTCCATAGATTATTTTACCAAATGGGTTGAGGTCGTGCCTCTAACTATAGCTGATGGCAAATCTTTCACAAGGTTCATACTAAATTATATCATTTGTAGATATGGTGTACCCTCCTCAATAATCACTAACAATGTGGGGAAGTTCAAGAAAAAGGATCTGAAGGAGTTATGTACTAAGTTTAGAATCATTCAACATTGGTCCTTGATCTATTATCCCCAGGATAATGGATAGGCATAAGCTTCCAACAAGACAATCCTCAAGATCTTGCACAGAACAGTTCACAAATCTGGTAGAGATTGGAACCTCCAGATTAATCTAGCTTTATGGGCCTACAAAAAAAGCATTCAAACTCCAATAGGGGCTAATCCCTTTGCCTTAGTCTATGGTGTGGATGTTGTGTTGCCTATTGAGGTCAAGATTCCTACATTGCGAGTCTCTCTGAAGAACCTCATTACTGATGAAGACATTAGAATATCTCAGCTACAAGAGCTAGAGTTACTAGAAGAATGTCAGAAAGTGGCATTTGATCATCTAAGAGCATACCAAAAAAGAATGTCTAAGAGCTACATTAAGAAAGTCAGACCAAGGGAATTCCAAGTAGGTGATCTCGTCATGAGAGAAAACCCAAAGAATCAAAAGCAGCAGATCCAGAAAGGAAAGTTTGAACCAAATTGGTTTGGTTTGTACGTCATCACTGCAACATTTGGGTCTGGTGCTTATCAACTCTCTACTACTGAAGGAGAAAAACTCAAAGAGCCAATCAATGCTCTATTCCTAAAAATATTGTACAACTGAGACATTTCTTGTGTGCTCCTGTACATACTTTATTCTGAAAAAATCCTAAAAATTGCAAAATGTCCTAAAAAAATGATGATCTTAGTGAAAATCTGGTAAACAGGCGCTTTGATGTATCTATTATCTTGGGGAAAACCTAGTAAACAGGCACCTTGATAATAATAAAAAAATTAAAAATTCAAAAATACAAAAAAAAAGTGAAAAATTCAAAAATACAAAAAAAAGTGAAAAATTCAAAAATACAAAAAAAGTGAAAAATTCAAAAAATAGAAAAAAAATAAAAAAGAGAAAAGTACAAAAAAAATTGAAAAAGAGAAAAAATGTGCCATTGATGAAAACTTGGTAAATAGGTGTCATGGTAGCAAAAATAGAATCTCTACCAAGATGGTGAAAATTTGGTAAATAGGTGCCTCTTGTTCTCTAATGCTATACCTATTACAACACTGCTTGGTTCTTGCTTTCCTGCTTTCCTGCTTTAGTTCGTTTCCTGCTTTAAGTTTTCTAGCTCATGCACTTGCTTTCAATTATCTTCGAGACTATGCTCGACTCTACATGGATTGAAACTAGTCACACTTGGGGGCACCTTCCTGGTCTAGGGGGCATTGTCCTATCATTTTTAGAGGATTTTTCTTGCATCAATCACCAGTGGTTCTCACTATGTCTACCTACTGATGCCTAGCTACTTTTGAGATTTATCTCCTTGAGGATCTCTTGTGTATCAGTCACCAGTGGTTCTCACTATGTCTTCCTACTGATACCCAGCTACCTCTTGGATCTATCTCCTTGAGGATCCCTTGTACATCAGTCACTAGTGGTTCTCACTATGTCTTCCTGCTGATGTTTCATTCACTCTCAGATCTCTCTCCTTGAGGATCTCTTGTATTAGTCACCAGTGGTTCTCACTGCATCTTCCTACTGATACTTCATTAGTACACCAATTTCTCTTTGAGACCATCTCTCACATTAGTCACCAATGGTTCTCACCATGTCTACCTACTGATACCTAGCTATCACTTGGATCTCTCTCCTTGAGGATCCCTCATACATCAGTCACCAATGGTTCTCACTATGTCTTCTTGCTGATGTTTCATTCACTCTTAGATCTCTCTCCTTGAGGATCTCTTGTATCAATCACCAGTGGTTCTCACTGTGTCTTCCTACTGATACTTCTTTAGTACTCCAATTTCTCCTTGAGACTGTCTCTCGCGTTAGTCACCAGTGGTTCTCACTGTGTCTGCCTACTGTTTCTATCCTATTGAGACTTCTTGTGCTATATACATCTGATTCGACATCAATCCACTAAAATTGAAATTGGAAACTAGATTTGAAACTCTCTGAAGCATGCTGAGCTTTTCTTTTGTGTGTTTTTCTTTTCTCTTTATCATTCCTCCTCAAGCAATTCTAAGATGTCTCTCTTAACTGAGAGAAGTAAAGACTGGGGGCATGATCTTTTCTTTGCTTTCTATTTGTTGGTTTAGTTCCAATGATCCAATGAATCTATATAAGAGGGGTGTCCACTATGAGAGCCTTCATCATGTGTTGGATGGAAATGTGTACCTTGACTCCTTTTATATGGAAACTTTGGTGAGGTTAGTTCTTCTCCTTGTTTATTTGAGTGACTTCTTTCTGCTATAAGTGAAATTGCAAACACCTGTCCTGCAAAGTGAATGTAAGGGTCACTACGAGCACCTTGATATGCTTATGATTCACTTAGAAAAAGGAAGAACTCTCATGTGTCTAGCATGTTTGTACACAAGAAACATTTAGGTCATTCTAGCAACTATGCTTTGATGCTTATGTTAACTTGCTAAATCAAAAGGAATAGGTGTTCAGGTCATTCTGGATTCTTGTCCCTTAATTCTTACACCTCATTTTGATAAATCTAAGACTAATGTCATATTCATATTCTCATGATTGCAATATCAGTGAGGGTTGTATGACATCCTATGAGTATCCGATACTAAAAACTCTATGATGATAATCTAATGGGTCCAACAACCAAGTCCTAGGGTTTTCATTTAGCTTAGGCCTGTATTTTCATTCTAGGCTTGCATTGAGATGATGTTTGGTGTTCACTTCATTGCCTTCTCCTAGATTCACTCACTGAGGGTTCTCATCTTCAGTCCCCAGTTCATCTTGGCTACACAAGTGTCTGATCCTTGCTCTCGATCTTCAAACATTCTTTTGGTTAGTACCTATCATATATTGCAACATCTGCATGAGATGATTAGTACCATATCCATTGCATTTCCATTTTCATCCATCAACTCATATGCATACATTCTACATATACATATTCATATACATGTGCATTCATTATAAGCATAAATAAAATCATACATTGCATTTATTTATCTACCATCTATCATTGCATTTCACATTGCATACTTATATATAAAATAAAACATGTGCATATTCATTGGCATATACATAAAAGAACCATGTGCATCTCATATCTATTCATCTAATCATAAAGGAAACATCTCATAACACATTAAAAAATCTAAAGCAATATATACACAAGTACAATGATGCCAAAATTCAAGTTCATATATATATCGATCAATCGAATGTCAATGTACAATCAAAAGAATGGTGCTACTCGAGCATAGTCTATAAAAAATGGGGCAAAAACATCAATGTATCATCACATGATCTAGCTCTGCCCACTACCACTTGGAGGGGATGGAGGTGGAGGCATCACTCTCTAAAGAGGTGGTCCCTATGGTGGCCCTAATGGTGGTCCCTATGGTGGTCCCTACAGTGGTGCCTGTGGAGGTGGTCTCTATGGAACGGCCTGTGCTCCAACATAATCTAAAAATTGTGGAACCTGCTCCACTAAATCTAGCACTACTCTGACATATGTTGCGTAATAATATGTTGAGTATGCAACCTCATATCTAGCCTCTACCTGTGCTCTAGCCAGTGCCTCGTGCAACCCTCTAACCTCTTGATCTCACTCTAACACCTGAGTCTCCTATATGATGACCTATGTATGGAAGTCATCTCTCTCTCATTGTACCTATTTGATCCTCTCCCGACTCTTCTAGAGAGCCTCCTATAACTATGTAACCTACCCTCCCAAAGGTGGATCCTGTGTCGCCCGATCCTACATGTCAGTGTCATCACCCTATGCCCCCTTGTCAGGAGACATCTGCTGAGATGTATCTCTGGTCCTCTCCCTAGTGGACCTATCTTGGGTCCCACTACCACCAGCACCTACATCTAATCCCATCTATCTTGGAGGAATGAGAGTCTACCTAGTCCTTGGTCTCAATACCTTCTATTGCTGTTGTTGAGCAACCTGCTACTGTGGTATCTACTACTATGCTGGTACCTACTACTACTATGTAGGATACTACTATACTACCTATTGTACTTTCTAGCCCATGCCAACAAGATCTATGAATCTAGGATAAGGGTGTGCCAAAATGTAATCCCTTTATGCATGCATCATCCCTGCATTGGTCACATCCACCATATAATCCCACCAAGCTAGTTCTATCCATGCCTTGATCATACACCTGCCTTGGTCTAACTTAGGCTACCAACCCTTCTTCATCTCATCGACAAATTAGGCATAGGAACAGTACTCCTGGGAGACATCCTGTGGTCTCCCAAACTGCCATAAGACTCATGTGAGCGGGAAGCGTTCAATGATAGAAATGGTCTGCCTGATCAAAGGATGTGAAAAGAACATGTGTGGGAGCTTGTGCCAAGCATCATCCCATGGCTCAGTCACTACCCATGGTCTCCATATAACTGCAACCATGTCATCTAGCTTCCCTCACCACTACCTTATCTTACCCAGCACTAGCTGAGTCATCAGACCTGCATATATATATATGGCTCTAATGGCTATCGGGTATCATGAAAAATTGGCCTGCATACATGGAGATGCTCCCAAGTCTAGATCTATAGAACAAAGACTCCTGCAGCCATAGTTTGAGAGCCTCAGTACAGGATCTCATGCATCTCATGATACATCTGAGTAAGCATGCACTCACCCCATCCAAATCTCACTAGAGGCCTATTTAGCATCTGCTATAGCATGCACTCCCAACCACACTCTAGTCTATGTTGTCCCCTATCTAACATCAGACAACAACTCAAGAATACTACTAGGATTACCGTTGACCTATGTCCTGCTCCATATTGTCCAATCAGCTCATCCCATGAGATGGCCCGACCCATCACTAGCTCATCCCAAAATATAGCTCTCAATGCCAAGGTGCCTACTCTTGGCTAAACCTTGTACTCTATGTGTGCACCATGGAATGGTATCCTGAGAATCCTATAGATATCCTCAAGAGTGACTTTCATCTCCTCTACTAGCAAGTGGAAGGTGTTCATCTCTAAGTGGAAACACTCGACTAATGCACCTAGTAGCCCATGATTTACCTGAATGTCGGGTATATCATGTAGATAAGTCAATCCTAGCCCATCTATGTGGGCACCCTTGGCATCATCCAATCTCCACGCTAAGTCCCCAATGACTGGGTGGTGGGATCGAAATGCAATATCTAGGAAGTCAACCTGCAATGCAAGCAACAACACTCGATCAGTATCTCAATCATGATGATTTTTAAAAAGAAAAACAAGCAACTGAAACTATGTACCTATCCTGAACATGACTCTTGGATGCTCTGATTGGCTGATTTTACAAAAAAATGGACAAAGATTCTAAGATGCTACAATAGATTCCTGCACAAGGAAACTGCTCGCCCATGTGAGATTTCACTACTGTGCAAGATGGTATCCCTTTTCATGCAAGAGTTTATCACCGAGAATGAAATCTCATGCAGCATCATTGAACACCTCACGCGAGATCACAGAGGAGCCCCATGTGATGAAGCCTTAATCCCTGTGAGGAAACCATTTCCTCGAGCGAGGGGTGACCTGGACTGGTGCGAGGAAACTATTTCCTCATGCGACATTAGACGAACTAAGCCCTTAAAAGCTTAAAATCTAACCTAAATCTCCTAAAAAAGCATTAAAACTTGAAATGCAAGATGGTTTATTGACTACTTATAGGTGCGTCATACTCCGGTGGCTAGTTGTGTCACTGGGAGTGCTCAAATCGATGCGAATGCACTGGCACGTTCTCCATCTCTCTTAGAGCTCTAAAATTCACTAAAGACAAAGTGAATAATGAATTGAAAATGACCCTTGCGGGCCATATATAGCTTTTGACCTAATTTTCAAAAGTGCTCCATTTGTGCAAACATTTCACTCTTGGCTAAATCGACCGTTTTGAATCCATTTTCAGGATCAAAATTAAAATTTGACATCTCTAAATAGCTCAAAATTATGTTTTAAATTTTGAGGATCAACCCGATTGGCCGCTTGTGTAGTCAACCTTCTGGTGACATTTTCTTGTCAGAATCTTATCTTATCATCATTTTCTTGAGATCTTCAATGTTTTCATCAAAAGTCAACTCTAGTCAAATATGGTCAACCATGGTCAAAATTAGTCAACAAGACCTCCAAATTGCTCTGAATCACTCCTGCAACTTCTCAATCCTTCCATTATCTATTTTGAGTTCCTTTGGATCTCTAATTTTGTTTCTGTTTGCAACCTTTTGCTGTCAACCATCTTTCTGACGTGTCATCTTTCGATTTCACTCTTGAGGGGGCAAGATGATTACATGATTGAATCTTGTCAAATCAATTCTTGAATCAGTCTGATCTGAATCAAAAGTCCTCATCACTAGGGACATCTTGAATCACTAGGGGCATCTTTGTGCCTTACATCTTGTCATCTTGTCATCTATTCTTTTAGGTATCTAAGCAATCTAACTCGGATCCTCAAGGGTCAAGCTCCATTCTGGAAATGGTTCTCAAAATCTCATTAGGTATTGGGGAAATCTAACCCTAATTCCTGAAAGTCAAGCTTCATTTTGGAGATGGCTCTCGAAAGCTCTTTTCGACCGTTATCTGGGAAATCTATCCTGGATCTCGGAGGACTAAGCTTCATTTTGAAGATAGTTCTAAATCTACATCAATTATCATGTAATAAATGGGTATTGGGGCAATCTAACCCTAACTCCTAAAGATTGAGCCTCATTCTGGAGACAGTCTTCCTTCAAAGTGGTAATCTGACCAATGCCTTCAAAATCTAACTTAGGCTTCAAAGAATCAAGCTTGATTCTAGAGATGGCTCTGCAAATCAATCTGATTGGTGTCTTGGCATTCTAACCTTGACTTCTGAGGGTTAAGCTTTGTTATGGAGATAATCCTAAAACCTCATCATTTGTCACATTAGACTATTCTTTGAATCAACGCGTTACTCGCACATCAATTCAAAGAGGGGAAAAATGTAATACCCCAAATTTGGCACCTTACAATTCTAAATCAATTTTGGTGCATTTCTTCAAATTTCTACATCTTCAAAGTTCTATTGTACTAGGCAATTCTATCTCCTAATTGACTTTATTTGACTTGGTGTCAAGTGCAAAAAAAACCTAAATTTGTATTAATCATACACTGTATTTAATTCCTAAATATTTGACATTTATTGGCTAAATAATCTCTATGATTAATTAATTTAATTCTAAAGTGCTAGTGCTTTAGTTAAATTAACTCCACCCCCTTTAGCTAATACACATCGAAGGAATTACATATTATTTGGTTATTTGAATGGATTATCCCCACTTGAATTTAATTATTCAAAATAATGTGAAAAGCCACCCATGTGGCTATAATTCATTTTCTTAATTAAATAATATCTCCAATTTGTCTCACCTTCCTCCATGGAAATGAAGAGTCAACCGTTTCTTTCCAAGAAACTCTTCATCCTTCCCTCAGGCTCATCTATATTATGAACCTTTGTTTCCTCATTTGAGGAGGCAATTTTAGAGTACCAAAACTATAGCGAATTGTTGTCTCAATTTTCTCATGCTTTCAAGTTTTTCATTACATATTTAGAATAATCTCCATTTCTAGTATAATTGCATTCTCATCTTTAATATAGTTTTCTTATTAAGTTCTTAGTTTAAATCTCATTGCATTTCAATCTTCTTAGATTAAAATCTGCATTCTCATTCTTAGATTAAATTTGCATTCTCACATTTCTTTCAAGTTTGTATCTTAATTTTCATTCTCATTTGATGCGGAGGAAAAGTGGGTGTTCTCTATTTGGTACTCCCAAATAGGCTTCAACTTCCTATTGCTTTCTAAGGTCCCTCAAACCTTCTACACTCATGGATCATATCCAAGTTCCATTCCAACTCCAAGACCAACTAAGGTCAACACTTAGTCTTCTTCAAGACTCATTCCCACTTAAATCCACACCAATAGCATTTCTCAAACCTTCATAAACACCTTACCCTTTGAATCCAATCCACCTAAGGGTTTATGTCCTAAAAGACCATAACTCTGCATCTCTAGACTCGATACCTTAAAGCCTGCACACATGCATCTCATTAATTTTCACATAGGAAAATATGCTTGAATCCTTACCATACTAATGGTATTTCCACATTATTCATATAATTGATTTAATAAAATCCCAAAACAAATCCAATCTCAGATTATCCCAACACAACACAATTTTTTTAATGTCCAAAACAAGAACTTTCTGGTTTCTGTCTAGACTCGTAAACAAATGTCTATAACTTTTGACTCGAAGCACAAATTATCAATCACTTTAGTGAGGATGGGAGTCATTACATATATCAAAACATAACCCAAGTTCATTAAAACCCAACAGTTGGTTGGAAAGTTATGGCCCCCGTACTGAGGGTCTATTTTCTGAGACAGTTATTCAATGCATTTCCCATTTGCATGTTAATTGTTTGAGGATGTGGCTTCTTCTCTTGCCTCTTTATCTGCACATAACAACCCTAATAAAAATCTAATACATGTAGTGCATCCAAACTATGAAGCATAGTGGTATTGCAAGGTTTCCCAACCTTGAACAAGCTTGTATAAGGAAGAAATCTGAGGATGTGTATACTGTCATTGTGTAGACAACAAGAACAAGAACCATGCCAAAGGTTTCTTGGGAACTTTAAACTTCCCTTATTCATTAAAAAACAAACACATACATGGAAGATCTCTCTCTTCAACTAGAGTTACAAGGTATGAACCCAAAATAAACAACATCTTGAATTAAAGATACTTGTTGTTTACACAGTCTCTGCTGCAACAGAATAGAGATCAAAAACTAAAATAAAACCCCAAAAAATCCTTCATGACTCTTTCTCTCCTCTCCTCTTTGAGAGCCATCACCCCACTTTTTCCATAACCAAATCTTGTTTTCATACTACTCCAATACCTAACTATCTTCCTAATCTTGGAAGTTACAAAAACATGCCAAACCAAATGCTATCAAAATGACACCTAAGTTGTCAATTCGACAACTAGACCTATTGAGGTTTTTTTTTCTTTTCTCATGGCAACATGAAAAAAGACATAGCTTAATATCTTAAAGGCACTAATGGCCCAAATTACAACAAATTAGGGTCTTCATGGAGCAATTTTGTGAAACCTCTTTGTCTTCTTGAGATGCTCTGCATCATACTCTCGGGGTGGGAAAGAACCCAAGTCCCATGGATTCGGGGACCTCTTTCTTGTCTACCAATTCATGAGAATGGTGTATTTATGACCTGCAAAAAAAATAGGTTGGCTTTCTTGGACCATCGTGTAACTACAACCAAAAATATGGTCCTTTTTCCAAGTACTACACCACACATCATTCATCACTATGCAAGCATCTTGAGCAACCATAGGGCCATCAACATGAGACCCCTGCAATCCTGCAACAAAAGAGTTATAAAATAAAAATGTCATCACTTCCTCATGTGGGATGCCTTGTTTGTTTGCATCCTCCAAAGGATATATGACTGTCCCATCTCAAATCTCCTTTTCATTCTTAGGACCCATCACTCTTCTACCTTTAGCGACATACTCTACAACCTTCTGCTCATCTTTATGACCCCCTGCACCATGAGATTCACTCACCACCATCTGCTGCTCATTCTTTGCTATCATATCTGATTACTCCTCTTGTCCTTCCAATGGACAACTCCCCACATTATCTTCAACTAGGACCTTCATCTGATCCTTAGCTTCATCTTGAATCTTATCCTTCATAGGTGCTTTGTCATCTTGTTGTTGTTTTTTCAAGAACTCATCTCTCTTTTCTTGTTCTTGGAGTTCTTACATCATCTACTTGGTTGCTTGTATCCGAGCTTCATTTTCTTCTATCATTTTCCTTAGGTTTCTCATCTTGTCTAGTATTTGGTTTCTTGCTTCTTCCTTCCTTCTTGCTTTTTCTTTCTTCTTTTTCTCTACTTCTTCTCTTTTGTTTCTTTCTAAATCTTTAAAGGATTTGTATGCCTCATAGATTATCCTCTCTTTTTTTGTCAAATACATCTTGACTATCTTTGCCAACTGCAAGGATCTACTTACTTTCTCTAATACCAATTTGATGGGGAGATTGGGATAGACTAGCTAGTCTATGCTCCCTCATCCTTAGTTAGGCTCCCAGTGTACTCTTGACACCCACTATGGTCTATAGGAATCCTAAACACTCTAGGATCCCATGACCTAGCCCAATCTTTCCACCAAGTGTAGTTCTTCTTCTATATAAGCCTTGCTAGCCTTCTTCCTACCTCCATTCCCTTACTTTGGCTTATAAGGGTTTTCAAGGCTCAATCAACACTACAAGATTTGATAGGAGTGAAGGTGATTTTTAAGGTTTTTTTGTATCATGTTAATAAACTCCAAGGTGTTAGTGAAGATGGGTTGATACCCGATTGCATAGTTTCTTCACAAAATAGGGCTACTAGAGAGAGCCCCAATTAGGCCTCCTTTTGGGTTTGTAGGACTTTTGACCCTTTTATTCCATAGAACCAAAGCTCCTATTCCAAAGGAAATTCTATTCAAATGCACAACCCTCAAAGATTTTTGGGGTTTTGGGTCTCCATCTGTCCGTACAATGCTTCTTCCAACGATGAGGGTTTTTAGGGATTTTTAGGCCTCTCAGAGTCACAGGGCTAAACTATCTACAACAACACCAATCCTAGATTTCTTAGGCTCTCTCCTTCATAATAATGATTCTTTGTTCATGTCACTTTCCTCCCTCAAAAGGGCTAGTCTTGAAACTCACTCCCTTGTCTCCTAGAGCTCTTTCTTTGCTGACTGCTCTTAGTTGGGCACTGCTTAGTCTCGCCTAGGGCTTGATCAAACAATTATTTGCACCTGCTATCTTAGGCATTGCTTGCACATATTTACAAGGTAGGGTCTATGCTACCATATCCTAAAGATCCATGGTAGTTCCATGGTGGGGATAGGAGCTACAGGCCCTACATTACAAACCCCTTCAAACTAGACAGGGGACTGGTAGAATCAAAACTCAAATGTATATACAAATAGGTGAATAAAGAACCTAGTATAAGGACTGAAAAATGAAGTAAAAAAAAACTAAACATTGATACACAAAAAAAGAAATAAAATGCAATCCATTAATTCAACATTTCATTCCATAAATCTGACTGGCACACACTGTTTCTCAATCACAGTCTGGTTCCTCCATACAATAGTTGTACACAATAATTTCCAACCCTTGTATTAGGGTTTCTCATGTCAAATATAGTCTTCTCCTTGGGATTAGAGCTTGGTTAGGGTTTAGAACCTCCTTGGTAAGGTTTAGATCTCTATTAGGAAAAGTTGCTAGCAACTTTTTGAGCAACTTTTTCTTGCTTGAGAAACTTTTGTTCACTCAAACTCCTAAGACCATACCAAGGTCTATTACATGGCACACTTGTGCAAAAACTCTCCTAATCCCTATTTTAATACTTTGACCTCTCTAAAGTAGAATTGAACTCAGGATGACAACATGCCCTGAGTCACTATACAATAGAGTAGGAAGAACACATTAAAAACTAAGACCTCCACTAGGCCTTCACACACTAGTGAGCTTAAAACTCTTATTCTATAAACAAGCCTTCATTAGGCACTTCCACACACCAAAATTTAGGATTGGTGGGGACCCTTAGAAGGGTGCTCCTGCACCATCATTTCTATCTTAAATTCAATTGCATTCATGCTTAGCTTTGAAAATCCTCCATTTTAGTGATTGGTCTATGGTTGTTGGGCTCTCGTTCTAAGAGTAATTCAAATACCCCACCTAAATAGGAGGTGACAGGTCAATTCAATTGATATTGCGAAGTGAATAAATCATAGTCATTTTCATAATTCATTCATTGAGAAATGACTATGTTGAGTCTATGGATGAATTAGAGGTCAAAATTTAGACATAAACAATTGCCATCAATGCCAAAGGGGGGAATTGTTGGAACATTGTTGAGGATGTCAGAGTTTTTGATTTAGGTGTGCTGACATTAATATTTTTCTATTGATTTCAACATACTTGTTACTTTCTTAGACAATGTGTTAAAGACGTTCGGTAAGGAGGATTTAAGTTGTTCAAATGGTATGCTTAAGAACTTGAGATGAGATGGTGAGGTATTGTTCTAAGATGTCTTTAGATCATCTATAGAGGTTCATATAATTTGGTTTGACAACTTGAGTAAGATATGATCAATTTTATGGTTGCTGGTGTCACAATGTTCCTATGAACAATGGATGAGTATTTGGTTCAGTATGACAATGATTTTATATTTTAGAGGTTGTGAAGTTGGTGATTACATGTTTCCTTATCATTGTATTCATAGATAGAGCTGTTTATGATTTAGAGTAAAACAAGCAATATTTTGTTCTATCTGAGTTTGGTAGTTTAGTGTTCCTATTGATTGGATATAAATATGAGTTTGGATTTCATATTGGTGATGATGTGAAGGTTCTAGATGGTATTCATGTTTCTTTTTGGTTTCCTTGGATTGTGGGATGATCATGATGGTGGCTCTCCTTGATTGAGGTGATTGGGTTTGCTGCTTTGGTAGTGTATTGGTGTTTCTTCATTTAAGTTCTAGTTGACTTGATGGAGTAACATGTTGCAATTCTTGGTGTTGCATGTTGGAAATTTGGCTGAGTTAGATATCTAGATGTTTTCATTATGGCAACATATGATCTACATGAAGACCATAGAAGACAGAGAGAAAGTATGTCAGAGCGCAAAGCAAAATTGTCTTAGTATAAACAGTTTTTTTCTAGTGTACTCGAGACATTTTTGATTGGTGATGTTGATTGAAGAAAGTTCAGTGCTTGTGCACTTGAACATGGATACTATGATGCATATTGAAGACTCACCTAAGAGTGCAAGTCTATACAACATGTATGGAAGAAGTTATTGTAGTATTACAGAAATAATGTTAAAGCTGACAAGACAGTATAGAAGACATAATTGGTAAAGAGTTAAGGGATTTTTTTTTTTATCAAAATAATGTCTTAATCATATAAAGGGATGACATCCTAGATGTTAACCCTTGGGTAGTGCATTTTAAAATATAGTTTGTAAAGTGCTTTATGTTTAGTAAAGCCGACTGTAAAAGTTATTATCCCTAATAAATTGTATAAATGTAAGGCATATGGAATGTGAAGATTAGAGATGATAGATGTGAATGTGATAGATGATATATAAAACATATATGCGAAAGGTATTGATGCGAAGTTGTGAAAGACAAGCAATTAGTATAAGGTTATGTAACTTGCCCTATTTTGTAATTAGTAATCATTGTACATTACTTGTTTGGGCAGTGGGCTCATCTTGTAATCATTACTACCAACTCTTAGCAGGTTGAGGATTCTAACAAGGCCTATAGTCCCTTAATCAGGATTGAGACACTATATATATGTAACAAGCTCCTAATAGGGTCAACATCCTTAACAAGATACTTTTGATTAGTGGATCTTTGTGGGTATCATCCCCACTAAGGTTTTCCCTTGGCTAGGGTTTCCTCGAGAACAAATAATATGTTATGAGTTCATTTTCTTTATTGTTATGCATGTTCTTTAGTTTACTCTATTATACAAGCATAAAGATAATCTGTTATATCCATAATTGGGAAAAACTAAAAGTTTGTAGAATATTGATTCACCCCCGACTCTCAATATTCCCCATTTCTAATGATTGGTATCAGAGCTTTGTTACTCAGAAAAGAATCATTTAGAAAAATCCTAGCAGCTTGAGTAAGATATCTATGGATATGGATTAGCTATAGAAGAATCTTGAAGAAGCTCTTGAACAGATTGATATACTTTTTAAAGAAAGATATACTCTGAAAGGAAAATATGATGATGCAAATAACCTCATTGAGAAACTGAAAAAGAAGCTAGAAGAACTGAAAATAGAAAAGGAATCTACAATTCAAGTTGAAGATTGTGATGATAATCTAGAAAAGGAAAATGAGATCCTTAAACATGAATTAAAGATAGTGTAGACATGCAAAAATGGACAAGTTCTTTTAAATTGCAAAAAATCAATAAAATGGCTTAAAATCATCAAAATGCACTAATTCAATAAAAAAGGGATCAAATCAATTAAAATGGACATAAATAAAGTTGGACAAAATCAATTAAAAGAAAAGGAAAAATCAAATAATGATGTTAAATAATTAAATCAAAGCTTAAAGGGGTGAAAAACACTACATAATTGATTTTAATCAATTAGTTGTATAGTTGTTTAAATAAAAAATCAGAATGAACCTATTACCCTTACATGGCTAAATTAATTAATTAATTGAATTAATAATTCCTAATTCCTTTCAACAAAGTTGAGCAACCAATGAGAATTGAGGACAAAAAGACATAAATCCCTCAAAAAGGATGAATCTCAATCACTCATTCTAAAGTTTCAATCTCATCCACTCAATCTTGTCCTTTTGTCCAAAGCTTTGAGACAAACCTTTAAATTGTCCCCCCATTTATGAGCAAAGTAAAGTATTTGACTCAACCAAAGGTTAATCATGACTACTTCACTCTACCCCCTACCCTTGGGAATTTACTATAAATATGAGGCATTTTGAGAGCAATTGATATATGAGAAATTCATTTGCAAAGCATTGTTACTATATGCAATTGAAGAGCATTCTAAGAGAATTTAGAGCATTTGCATTATACTTTTGTCAATTTGAGCTAGAATCATCATCATAGAAGCATTGTAGAAGCATAGAACAACATGCATTCTCATTTTAGAAGTGTCACTAGTGGAGATTTGAGCTAAGAGCTTCCCTTACCACCTCTTTCTAGAGAGCCATGAGATGCTATAGATCTTAGTTTCATTTTTAAATAGATTTGCATTGTATTTACTTTAGAATTGTTGCTAATTTGATCTTAATTTCATGAAGGTGATTATCATCATCACACAAATGGAACCCATCGTATTTGCTAGGTATCTCGAAATGTGCCCAAGAAGGAAAAAATGGATATATTCATAAATAGTTTGAGCACCGAGATGAACTACCGATTGAGAATGCAATGTCCCAAGACATTTCAAGACCTCATAGACAATGGAGTAACAACATAAGAAGTGTTGGTTAAGAGTGGAGAACTAAAATTGTATAAAGATAACAAGAAAAACTCTAACAACAATAACTCCAACAATGGGACCAATATGAATAAGAATTGGTTCAATAGCAATAATCGGTATAAAAACAACAATAAGGGAATAGTCAATGATGGGGTCATTGATTCTAGCAACTTGAAGGTGACTCCATTTTCTCTTACAAGAACACCTAATCAGGTGAATAATGCAAACCAGACCTCCAATGCACCTTCCAACAACAATGCTAATAGTGGAAACCAAGGAAATAATCAAAGGAGTAATAAATTTGATAAATTTTTGGTGCCAACTCCTCAAAGGAACTTCACACTCTTGGGTGAACCCCTCAAAAAGGCACTAAAGACCCTCATAGCTAACAACATAATTAATCTACCTAGCATTCAGCCTTATGAGCCACACAACAAGCCTAGTTGGTGGAGTGCAAATAACCATTATGAGTACCAGAGAATTTGAGGGCACATGACAAATGAATGCTTGTAGCTAAAGAATATAGTACAAGACTTAATAGATAATGGCATGATCACCATTGATGGACTTTAAAGCAATGAAGACCATACGGTGTTCAAACAAACCTTCTATAAACATGACAAAGGGGAGTCATCCAATGGCAAGAAACAAAGCAGCAATAACATTAACTTTGTGCCACCTTATGATAACATTGTGAATGCTATAATAATCAAGGAATAGCCCCAAAAAGAGACATCCAATGTTATTACTAGAGGGCAGACTTCAAGGATTACCCTACAAGGGGTTGCTCCTAAAATTATTAGCACTCCACAGTCCAACATTGTGATCAAGCAATCTTCTATAGCAACAAAACCATATAGCTTGGTAGATCAGCTACAAAGAACTCTGGGCCAAATCTCTATCTTGGAGCTATTGAAGCTATCCCCTATCCATAAGGACATTTTAGAAAAAGATCTAGAAGAGATGAATGTTCCTACTGACTTAGAAGAGGAGAAGTTCCAAAACATGGTAGGTCATCTCATTGCACCTCATTGCTTGTCATTCTCCGACCAAGATGACATGTCTATTACTCATCCCCAATACCTACCATTGCATATAGAGGTCTTGATTGAATGACATAGAGTCAAAAGAGCTCTCATTGATGGAGGAGCTAGTCTTAACATTTGCACATTGAGTCTTGTTAAATCCCTAGGGTTATTTGAGTCTTGCATCGACCCTATGAAAAGAATCACCATAAAAGCTTATGCTGAAGCTGAAAGAGCCTCTAAAGGCATGATCGTATTGCCCAATCAGGTGGGACTTGTCAAAAAGGACACCAATTGTCAAGTATTGGACATGAATTTAACTTATAATATTTTGTTGGGGAGACCATGGATTCATGAGATGCAAGCAGTCCCATCCATGTACCACCAATGCATCAAGTTTCTGTACATGGGTGAAGAAATTATGATTTGAGGGGACTCAAATCTATTCCAATATTGCAATGCACTCAAACCCCTTCATGAGCCATTTATTCCACATAATCGGGAATGAATCATTCAAAGAGCCACTATTGAAGATACCAAAATGGATGATCCCATGATAACATTAAGTGCTACTTCAAACCCTCCTCAAGCTAGCCCAACGACATCAACTAAGGGAAAGGAAAAGATGAGCTATGAGGGTCCAACTCCAAATGAAGATTCTGATCAAGTAAATAAATCATAGATAGTACTTTACAAACCCACCAAAGAAGAAAAGGATAAAGCTAAAAGGGATAACTACAAGAAAATGAGTGAGATGATGGAGGCATTTGACAAACAATGCAAAATTAGTTCCAAAGGAGTAGGGGAATACTCCGTTTCCCTATTCGACATGCCCACATCTCCAAGAACACATGGAAAACCATGAAAAGAACACTTACCTCATAAGTATAACTCTTACTTCATAAGAGAAAGTGACAAAGCAACATTCAACAAGGCAGAGAATGAAGTCCTTCAATGGCTTTATCATGATGAAGAGGCTACCTCAAGCACTCCCATGGAAAGAATCCAACATGTTAATATACAAACTGAGCAATATGGGAAAGGGTTTGAGATAATGTAGAAAATGGGATACAAGGGAAAAGGACCCTTAGGCCAAAGGAATAGAGGTTTACTAGAACCCATTGAACCTACTTGGAGGGAAAAAGAAGAAAGATCCAAAGTAGGCTACCAATATAAAGGCGAAAGCTCCAGCCCAATGCAAGATTTCTATCCTGAAGTAAATGCCTTAGAATTTGATGGAGATAGTGATGACTCTCAAGATTATGAATGGGATACCCTATCTAATGAATCATGCCAGGATAAAGAAGTAGTTATAATACATACTTATGCAAAGATCCCAAGGCAAGAAACTCAAGTCAATGAAGAGCCTAATATATAGGGTCTTAACATAGGACAAGCACCTACTAATCCGTATGGATAGATACATTTTTGATGTCTTTAGAGGAGGGAGATTCAAATGTTAGTTTTAATCCAGTAATGGTTTTTACCATGCTACTTCCCGTAGAAGTTGATGAGGACTCAAGTGAAAGGGATTTTGACCCTTCTTCCATGGACCATCTCGAGGAAGCTCACGTTATAGATCTAAACGATACAATGTATGAACCCTCAATCAAAGTCATGTCCATACACCCCATTGATGAAAACTTGTCTAATGAAACCTTATCCTTGATAAATCCCCATCTTATTGATTAGGACCAAACCAAGCCAAGTGACTTGCTTTATTTTCCAAATGACCAAGTAGCAAACCAATACCTTAATGCGGTTGAGCCCTTTCACCAAAGAATTCAAACTAAACATGATAGAAGTAGTAGGGCTTCAATCTCTTAGTCAAAAGAAAAAAATGAAAAAAAATAAGAAAAAGAAAAGTTCTAGTGATGAAAACCACTATGTGGCAACTCTAGAACCCAAAAAAGTAAAGATAAAAGATGTTTCCTTTGGTGAAAACCCAATTGTGGCATGAAAGGAAGAGAGATTGGATACTCTACCATAGCATGAGGAAGAAAGGTCACCTATACTCATAAAGCTGATAGAAAAGGTCAACATTGGGACAAAATTAGATCCAAAATGTATACACTTGGCAGCATCACTTACACCTCTAAAAAGAGAGGATTTCATCAAGTTTTTCCAAGAACAACAAGTGAACTTTGCATGGTCATATGCCAACATGCCTGGGTTAGATCCTGACTTTATAATGCATCATTTGAATGCTAGACTAGGGGTTAAGCCCATCAAATAAAAGTTGAGGAAAATGCACCCACATATAGCTCTCTTAGTCAAAGTGGAATTAGAAAAATTGTTGAAGGTGGGATTCATAAGGGCAATAGCCTATGCTCAATGGATATCTAACATTGTACCAGTTACAAAACATGACAAATCCCTTTGTGTATGCACATATTTTTGAGATTTAAATCTTTCTTATCCTAAGGATGACTTCCCACTTCTGAGCATTGATGCAATAGTTGACTTGACAATGGGTCATTCCATGTACTCCCTAATGGATGATTTTAGAGGATATAATTAGATCAAAATTGCACCTAAAGACCAAGAGAAGACTGCCTTTACATGCCCTTGGGGCACCTTTTACTGGAATGTCATGCCCTTCGGCCTTAAAAATGTAGGAGCCACATATCAAAGGGCCATGACAACTATCTTCCATGACATTATGCACACATTTTTAGAGGATTATGTGGATGACATATTGGCCAAGTACCATAAGAGAGAGGAACACCTAAAAATTTTGAAAATGATATTCATTCAGTTGGAGCAATTCAAAGTTAGATTAAACCCAAAGAAATGTGCATTTATTGTCCAATCCGATAAATTGTTAGGCTATATAGTTTTAGCCAAAGGAATTGAAGTGGACCCAAAGAAAGCACAAGCAATAATGGATATGGAGATACCAAAGAACATCACCCAAATGAGGTCCTTACAATGCAAAATACAATCCATAAGAAGGTTTATTTCTCAATTGGCCGAAAAATGTCATTCCATCACAAGGTTGCTACATAAGGATACTATGTTCATGTGGGATGAAGAATGTGATCAAGCCTTCACATTATTGAAGACCTATTTGATAAATCCACCTATCCTAATGCCACCAATCAAGGGAAAAGAATTTATTCTATACATATCTACTACCGAAAGATCTCTAGGAGTGGTTTTGGTGCAAGAGGATGAACAAGGAAAGGAAAGGGAAATCTACTATTTGAGTAGGACATTGATCAAATATGAACTTAACTACACATTTATGGAAAGGGCTTTCCTAGCAGTTTTTTTTGCATCTCAAAAATTGAGACATTATATGTTGATGCATAAGGTAAGGCTAATTGCCAAAAATTGATCTTCTCAAGTATTTGCTAAGTAAAACTGCCTTAATGGGTAGGATAGCAAAATGGGTTATGATATTGAGTGAATTCAACATTGAGTATGTTGCTAGAAAGGTAATAAAAGGGCAAGTGATAGAAGATCACTTAGCTGAAAACCCCATGACTTCTACACAAACTATTCAAGTGGAATTTTCAAATTCTGCCATTGTAAACATAACAACAAAAACATGGAAGTTATACTTTGATGGCTCCTATACTCAAGGAGGTTCCGGGGCTGGCATATTATTGGTCACTCCTCAAGGTTACACCATTCCTAAGTCCTACAAACTCTTGTTTCCATGTAAAAATAATATAGTGGAATATGAGGCACTAGTCATAGGCATCAAAATGGCCTTAGAGTGGAGCATCACGGAGCTACAAATATATGGAGATTCTCAACTCATCATCAATCAAGTCAACAATGAATATAACACTAAAGATGAAAATTTGATGCCATATAAGACCATGATTGATGGATGGAAGAAGTACTTTTCCTTGATCACTTTTGAGTAGATTTTGAGAGAGAAAAATAGAGTAGTTGATGCCATGGCCACCATGGATTCCTTGTTACAAAAACCAGATCAAAATGAGAAGTATGAGTTCTTGGTGGAAGAGTTGGTGAAACTGACATTTGACCTTCCTGAAACCCAAATTGTTGTCTCATTACATGGACATAACTCACCTTGGTACGGCCCTATATATACATATCTCAAAGACCAAGTGCTACCTCTAGACCAAACTCAAGCCTAAAAATGAAACTTCATATGTGTTGCTTGATTTTCAGTCACCCGTCATTTTTCCATGTGAAGTTGGTCGAGTCTAGGTCTAAGTCTTGCTTAGGTAGGCTTTCTTTGCCAGGTTTCCCTATCATTGCTTTCCTTCTTTGAACTGGGTGGGCTTTTCTGCAAGATCTTGTAACATTGGGTAGGTTATAGACCCCATCCTGGCAAAGAAGATGTGCTCTATTGATAATCTTGTATATCAAGATGGATGGTGTTTGTTCTTTCAGAAGAATCAAGAGGAAATTTTTTTTGTATGGAGAGTGCTAGAATTACCGACTCGTCTGATGATATTATCAGTAGAAAAGGGTGGATAGTCATGGAGTTGATGGTATTAAAAATCTTCCTGTCACGTTTTAGAACCTATGGCAGAAACAATATAACAGGCGCCGAGTTCACGTGCATGTGTCCTGCGCATTATCCAGATGCATATCAAAATTGCCTAAGTCTTTACGAGCTCAGTGCAAGAAATGGTAGGTAATCTGGTTCGATAATCATGAAGTTTCAGGGTGGCAGAGATACGATAACCTAAATTTTGCATCTACGGTTCCCGTTATTCCTCAAAAATACTGAAGACTCATACAGGGTTTGCGCAGATCTTGCCATCTGTCAAGTCTTTTCTCTCGCGGGCCCGGTCCCGTTCTTCAGAAGTTAAACGTCGATCCAATCTGATGGTTATCGCATTACCTCAATCCTAAGATGCAAATGAGTTAACATCACGGTGTTGTGATGGCCGTCCGATCTCCTTGTTTGAAAGACTGTCTTGATGTCAGAGGCTGGGCCTACCTTTGCTGATTTGGAGGATGCCTGGAATCCACATGTATCAATGGTAAAGAAGTCGCATGATCGCATGGAATAAAATAATGGTATACGATCATGCGACAATGTAATTGAGGATGCGACAATGAGGTTGCTGGGCCCTGCAAATGTCAGCAAGCCAGAACATCTTAAGATTCCAAATCGACGGACGGAGCATGATCTTATGGAATCTTGTAAGCTCTTACAATCATGCGACTATCGTCAGATCTACCAAGTGTGAAGAAGTGGGTCTGGGATGTTTCACGAACACATAAGCTAGTCTGTGGTTGGTCCATGAAATGCCGAGTTGGTAGAGTGTCAGAGGGATCTGTTTACATGTTGTCAGAAGGGTCCTGACATTGGCAAAAAATCTATGGTTGGTGCATGATCACAAGGAATATTCTTCCTTCTTGCGATCATGCGACCACCGTCCGATGAGAATATTGTCAAGGAGGCCAGAGACTTAAGGAAATCAAATGAGATGGTGATGCGTGTCAAGCATACAATAAAAGGATTAAAACTTATGATTTTAAGGATCTCGACGGTGCTTGAACGTTATAATAAAAGGTGACGGAAGAGAATTGGAAAGAAATAAACGTCGATTTCTTTTTCAAGTCGACTGTCACGGTAAAATAGAAAGCGTCTGTCACGGAGTATGTCAAAGGAAGAACAAAGAAAGAGATTGCATGATAACAGATGGTAAATTTCTTGCCGATAGATGGCGTCTGTTCACATTCTTAGGACAAATCAAAGTTAAGTGACTCCGGAAGCCCAATGAACTCTAGCTTGACAGGTGTTGATCGAGAGGTTGAGATATCATGATCGTCTTCCATACCCTCTCATTGAAGATATTCCTGCTTGGTGTATAGTCTATTTGTATTCGTGGAAGCTGGAAGGTCATGAGTTCTGATGAACTCTATGTATTGTGAAGTCTATAAATATTGGGAAGAAACTCATTGTAAAGGTCAGCAAACTGGATATTTGAGCAAAGTAATTCCATTTACTATAGCAAGGTTTTTGGTTTTGTTGTTCCACTGGTAGTCAATCATATGCATTTGAATAGAAAGGACAATTATGTATGAAGCTGTGATTACATCTTGAATTCCATTTCATGTTTGTGGTTGCAGTAAGTGATTCCATTTACTTGTCATATGTGATTCTTCTCCTATTCATCTTGTTAGTTAAATAGTTGCATACTGGACAGAAAGTACAGTGGTGTGTAGAGCTGTGATGTATGTGTGGATTCCATTTCATGACAGAAGTTGCAGTTAAAACAATTCTATTTGTCTCCTATGCATGATTCTACTCCTGTTCTCTTGGTTAGACTTTGCATGGTTAAAATAGGTAGATTAGAGTTAGAAGATAATAAGCATAAATCCTTGCCTGAATTGTTTGTGCCTACAAGAAATTTGGTTAAAACACATCAGAGACAACCTGGTGATCAAGATAAAAACACATTCATTGTATATCATATATAATTAGGGAGCTGTACCTATCAATTCAGAGGGAAGTGATAGAAGACGTACACTGACCCAATTGTTGGTGACATCCTTTTGTTCTCTCCCATTGGGTAATTTAAGAGTCAAAGATTAGAAATCTTGAAGAGGACAAACTGTTAACCAATAGTTTTTGGTGACTCTACTGGGGACACTTAGAAAGAAAATATATCAATAAGTTCCTCATAATCTAAGACATCCTAGATTCCAGATTTACCAGGAGTGCGAAGCAAAAGGGAAAGGTTGACCCAGTGTATGAAGAACTTAAAGAAGTCAATTTCCCTATTCTTGAAAATACTTACAGGAAAGGAAGGAATAAGTCAAGAAGAGAAGTTGGAGATAACAAGCCTGAAGATTTTCAATTGTCTTCTGTAGTACCTTTCAGAATAAGAAGAAGCAAATCTTCTTCACCTCTTGTTGATAGGATTCCTATTTCTACCACTTGCAATTCATTGTTATTGCACGGTATTGCACTTCCCCTCTCGGTTTCAATACAAGCAGTTACACAAAATACAAGTCTAGCAACTATGGCTGTTCCTTGGGGAAATGCTATTGGACCATTGAATCTTGCAGCAAATCATGACTTACCAAAGGCCTCCAGAAAGAACTTTCCCAGATTCAATGGTGATGGTTTGGTATCTGCAGAACAACATCTAAGTGCCTTTCTTAAAGCTTGTAGTGTGGTGAACCCTCAGCATGATGATGTTGCAGTCAGAATGTTTGTAGACACACTGGTGGGTGATGTAGCAGATTGGTTTCAAGATTTACCTGCAGGTTGTATCACTGGTTGGAATGACATGAGGCAGAAATTTGAAGAAAGGTATAAGAGTGCTGAGGATGCTCAAAGTTTGTTATTACAACTAGCTCAAATTAAGAAAGAATCATCCATCTCTATGAGAGATTTTAATGCTAAATTCAATAAACTTATTAAAAGGATACCAACTGCTAGTGCTCCAATAGGAGACAATCAGAAAACTTTCTATATCAGTTCTATGCCTCCTGAACTTGGTTATCAACTAAGAAGGGCTAATGTGGCTACTTTACAAGCTACACAAACTCTTGCAGTAGAGATGGAAGATGACATGATAGCCTCTGGGAAATGGAAGAAAGAGTATCATACTAGATCTTCAAGCAATGTAACAAGTACTTCAAACAGTACTGAGGCCATGTTACAAAGATTGTCCAATGAGATGATTGCATTAAAGAAACAGGTTGCAAGACCAACTCATTCATTATATCAGCCTTACCGAGAAGGACAAAGGTATCAAAGCGGGAACAAGAACTTACAGCTTCCTCCTACTCAGCAAAGATTAGCTATTGAAGCTCCTCCTAAAGGTCAGACTTCTTGTGCTTTTCACCTCAGAGCAGATCATGATGGTGATACCTGTGAAGACATGATCCGGCATTTACAAATGAAAGGAGAAGAAGTGCAAAGAATTGAATATCCAGAAGATGATGATGATCATGCTCCTCATGGCGACTCCGTAAATTTGTATTGTGAGTATGAATCAGATTCAGAAAATGGAGGAAATTGTTTTGCCACCTTGGAAGGACCTCAGCTAACTGTGATGACTAGAGGTCAGAAAAATAAAAGTCAAGTTCCCAATGCTGCTTCTGTCAAGAATCAAGTTCCTCCCCACAAGGCAGCTAAGAATGATAACCCAGCATCAAGTTCTTCACAAAAGGAACAAAAAGATAAGTTTCCTCATTCCTTTGATATTATTCAATTTTGTGAAGAAACTAAAATTCAAATATCTACTATGGATTATTTGAGATCACACTTTGATCAATTCCAAAGGTTGATAGATCATTGTAAAAGTGGAGAAAACATTCATATCAATTCCAATGTCAGTGATAAAAGGCGAGTTAATGCTAATGAAGGGAATTCAATTGATGATGATTTCTCAATTCCTAGGCTGTTTCAAGAAGAAGAACCTATGATCCATGCTACTTGTTCATATTTGAAACCAGAGCCTTTTTATGTGTCTCTTTTTATTAATGGCAACAGACTAAGTAATTGCATCATAGACTCTGGAGCTTCAGATAATGTAATGCCTGCGTCAGTTGCAAAAGCTCTAGGGCTGCCCCTAACCAAAGTCTTTGGAAAGTGCTATTCAATGGATGCCAAGAAAGTACCTTTGATAGGTCAGATCAAGGATGCACAAGTTGCTTTGGTTGCATATCCTTCCAAGAGATTAAAGCTTACAATTCTTGTTGCTGACATTCCTGAAAGCTATGGTATGCTGCTTAGTAGAAGTTTCTGCAAGGACTTGGGAGGAGAGATTAAACTTGATTGGTCATCTACTTACATCCAAGTTGGGAATAAGAAAGTAAAGCTTGAACCTGAAGGTAAGGCTAAATTTACTGTTTTGAAATCAGATGATCTTAAATCTCAGATCTTATATCAAGAAATGCAATTTGGTAATTACATGTTAACATATGATGGACCTAATGCTCAAGAAGAGACGGTAAAGGCAGATTCACAACAGCTATGGACAATGCAGTTTGATGGTAGTTGTGCTAAGGTAGGCTCAGGAGCAAGAGTAGTCTTAATTGCACCTGATGAAGAAATCACACATCTGGCCTACAAGTTGAATTTTAAGAACACTAATAACACTGCAGAGTATGAAGCTCTTCTCCTTGGAATGGAAGTTGCAAAACAAAAAGGAGTAAAGTTACTTAAGGTACAAGGTGATGCTGAGCTTGTGGTAAAGCAGGTGAGAAATTTATATTCTGTAAAAAATAATAGATTAAGGAATTACAGAAATAAAGTATGGGATGAGATGGAAAATTTTGATGCATTCTCAATAAACTCAGTTCCTCGAGACTAGAATTCAAAAGCTAATTCATTAGCTGTCTCTGCCTCATTATTGTTACCTCATCCTAAATTTAAAGATCAGATATATAGGATGGAAGTTCTTTTTAGGTCAAAGGTACCTGATAATGAAGAATCATGGCAAGTCTTTGATAATGACAAACATATTCAGCAGTTCCTAGAAGGATCAGGCCCTTTTGTTAATATGTGCTTTGAAGATGGTAAAGATGAGTAGTCACTGATTGAGGAGGAAGAATCAGAAGAAGAAATCATTCAATTAAAAGGTAATAAGATCCCTTCTCATTTTGTATCTTTAGAAAATATTTTTGACAAACATGATGCTTACGTTAAGGAAGAAAGGAGTGAAAAAGAAAAGACTTGTGGAGAGTATGATGGAATCAATATAGAGACTGATGATTGTCCAAAAATGATTAATATTGGAAAGTGTTGTTCCATTGAAGAAAGGGGTAAGATCAAAGAGTTATTAGTGGAATTTCAAGATGTTTTTGCTTGGGACTATGAGGGTCTTAAAAATTTCATGGATGGAGATTTTAGGCACACAATCCCTCTAAAGGTTGGGGTAGTTCCTGTCAAACAGAAACAAAGAAACTATAACCCTTTGATAGAAGGAGCAATTTTTAAGGAGATTGATAAGATGTTAAAAGAAAAAATCATATATCCTATTCATCACTCCACCTGGATTGCAAATCTCATCCCTGTGAGGAAGAAGAATGGAGAGATAAGGATTTGTGTAGATTTCAGAAATCTAAATCAGGCTTCCCTCAAAGATAACTATGCATTGCCAAACATGGACCATTTATTACAGATTGTTGCAGGTTCAGGAATGATGTCTATGTTGGATGGGTTTTCAAGTTATAACCAAATCCAAGTGGATGAATCAGACAAGTACAAGATAGCTTTTACAATGCCATGGGGTACTTTTACTTATAATAGAATGCCTTTTGGATTGATTAACGCAGGTGCAACATTTTAGAGAGCAATGGATTTGTCTTTTGGTGATCTTAAAAATAAGATTATTGTGATGTACCTTGATGATCTAACTATTTTCTCTAGGTAGAGGAAAGATCACATAAGAGATCTTGCCAGAGTCCTGCAGAGGTGTAGAGACCAAGGTATTTCTTTAAATCCAAAGAAATCTATATTTTGTGTTACTGAAGGTAAACTTCTTGGACACATTGTTTCTCAAGAAGGAGTTAAGATTGATCTTGATAGAGTTAGAGCTATTCAGCAGTTAAGTTTACCTTTAAGTAAAACTGGAATTAAATCTTTCTTTGGACAAGTTAACTTTTTAAGAAGATTTGTACCTGATTTTTCTGAAATTGTGAAAAGTATAGTTGATATGATGAAGGGAAATCAATCTTTCAAATGGACTAATGATGGTAAGAAATCTTTTGAAGACATAAAAAATGCAATTGCTAATGCTCCTATTTTAGTTCACCCTGATTATACAAAAGAATTCATTTTATACTGTTATGCATCACAACACACCATGTCTGCAATACTAATGCAAGAAAACAAGGAGGGGATACAAGCTCCAATTGCTTTCATGAGTATACCCTTGAAGAGCCATGAGTTGAAGTATTCCCAAATGGAAAAACATGCTTATGCTGTGGTAAGAGCATTGAAAAATTTTAGATTTTATGTTCTTCACTCACATTCAGTTGTTTATGTGCCTGATGCAACAGTAAAAAGCATTTTGACTCAACAAGAAGTTGGTTGTAATAATAGAGGAGCTTGGATTGCCAAAGTTCAAGAGTATGACACTGATATTAGGCCAACTAAATTGGTGAGGGGGAATGCACTTTGTAAAGCCATAGCAGAAGGTCAGCCAGATGAGAAGAGTGATCATAAGGTGCTGATGGTGAGTTTACAAGATCCTTGGTTTTCAAACATTGCTTATTTCCTGACATACGGTGAGTGTCCAGAGGGATTGACAGCAAAATAGAGGAGAGATATGAGAAATAAAGCCCTCAGGTATGTTATTTATGATGATGTTTTGTTCAAAAGAGCAATAGATGGTACTTTCCTTAGGTGTGTGGATAAAGAGCAGCAAATGCAGTTGTTGAAAACTTTTCATGATGAGGCATGTGGAGGACATTTCTCTTCTACTGTTATAGCATTCAAGATCCTAAGGCAATGCTACTATTGGCCAGGAATGTTTAAAGATGCATATAAATGGGTAGCAAAATGTGAAAAATGTAAGCTATTTTCTGGTAAACCTCAATTGGCAGCTCTACCATTGAAACCAGTTGTAATTGATGCTCCTTTTCAGTAGTGGGGTCTAGATTTTATTGGTCCCCTAAATCCTCCTTCAAGTCAAGGTCATTCTTACATTTTGACTGCTACAGACTATTTTAGTAAATGGGTGGAAGCTAAGTCTATGAAGAGGACCACTTCTGATGCAGTTTGTGAGTTTATAAAAGAACAAATTTTAGTTAGGTTTGGAATACCTACAAAATTGATTATGGATAATGCTTCGTATTTCTCATCATCTGAAATTGTTTCTTTTTGTCATGATTATGGGATTCTGGTAGGTCATTCATCAGATTACTTTCCCCAAGGGAATGGGAAAGCAGAATCAAGTAATAATAATTTGATTAATATCATGAAGAAGTTAGTTGATGACAATCAGAGGAATTGGCACAAGAAATTACATGATGCTTTATGGGCAGACAGGACTACACCTAAAAGAGCCATAGGTATATCTCCTTTTGAACTAGTTTATGGGGTTGAAGCAAATCTGCCTTTACCTTTAGAGCTTGCTGCATGTAAATTGAAAACGGTAATTGAAGATGATGTTTTCAAAGATGGCTTAGAGAGAAGAATCCCATACTTGACCAAACTGCAAGAAGAGAGAGAAGAAATGGTTGACAGAATAACTACACATCAAAACCGAGTCAAGAAGTTGTTTGACAAAAGAGCTAGATTGAGGAAATTTATGGAAGGTGATATGGTGCTGCTGTGGGACAAGAGACATGAACCTAAAGTAATGCATTCTAAGTTTCAATCTTTATGGAAAGGCCCATTCCAGATTGTGCAAGCAAATCAGAATAATTCATTCAGGTTGGCATACCCTTCCGGAGAATCCCTACCATGTTCCTATAATGGGTAGGATTTGAAGTTGTATCAAATGCATAATTGAGAAGCAGGTAATCCCTGCATAGTGGTTAGTTAGGTAGGTTTTCTTTTCCTGTTGTAGCCTAGTTGTTTTTCCTTCTGCTGTGTGTAGTTTTGGCTTTGTTAAGTTGCCGGCTATTTTGCGAAACCAGAGATTGCTAGAGTCCTTTTAAGCATGGTAATGCTTAAATCCCCAGTCGAAGCCAGCTGTTGCCTAATTTTCAGTCACCCGTCTTTTTTCCATGTGAAGTTGGTCGAGTCTAGGTCTAAGTCTTGCTTAGGTAGGCTTTCTTTGCCAGGTTTCCCTATCATTGCTTTCCTTCTTTGAACTGGGTGGGATTTTCTGCAAGATCTTGTAACATTGGGTAGGTTATAGACCCCATCCTGGCAAAGAAGATGTGCTCTATTGATAATCTTGTATATCAAGATGGATGGTGTTTGTTCTTTTAGAAGAATCAAGAGGAAACTTTTTCTGTATGGAGAGTCCTAGAATTGCCGACTCGTCTGATGATATTATCAGTAGCAAAGGGTGGACAGTCATGGAGTTGATGGTATTAAAAATCTTCCTGTCACATTTTAGAACCTATGGTAGAAACAATATAATAGGTGCTGAGTTCACGTGCATGTGTCCTGCGCGTTATCCAGATGCATATCAGAATTGCCTAAGTCTTTATGAGCTCAACGCAAGAAACGGCAGGTAATCTGGTTCGATAATCATGAAGTTTCAGGGTGGTGGAGATACGATAACCTAAATTTTGCATCTACGATTCCTATTATTCCTCAAAAATACTGAAGACTCATACAGGGTTTGCAGAGATCTTGCCATCTGTCAAGTCTTTTCTCTCTCGGGCCCGGTCTCGTTCTTCAGAAGTTAAACGTCGATCCAATCTGATGGTTATCTCATTACCTTGATCCTAAGATGCAAACGAGTTAACATCACGGTGTTACGATGGCCATCCGATCTCCTTGTTTGAAGGACTATCTTGATGTCAGAGGCTGGGCCTACCTTTGCTGATTTGGAGGACGCCTGGAATCCATGTGTATCAATGGTAAACCAGTCACATGATCGCATGGAATAAAATAATGGTATGCAATCATGCGATAATGTAATTGAGGATGTGATAATGAGGTTGCTGGGCCCTGCAAACGTCAGCAAGCCAGAACATCTTAAGATTCCAAATCGACGGACGGTGCATGATCTTATGGAATCTTGTAAGCTATTACGATCATGCGACTACCGTCGGATCTACCAAGTGTGAAGAAGTGGGTTCAGGATGTTTCATGAACACATAAGCTAGTCTGTGGTTGGTCCACGGAATGCCGAGTTGGCAGAGTGTCAGAGGGATCTGTTTACATGTTGTCAGAAGGGTCCTGACATCGGCAGAAAATCTATGGCTGGCGCATGATCGCAAGGAATATTCTTCCTTCTTGCGATCATGCGACCACCGTCTAATGAGAATATTGTCAAGGAGGCCAGAGACTTAAGGAAATCAAATGAGATGGTGACGCGTGTCAAGCATACAATAAAAGGATTAAAACTTATGATTTTAAGGATCTCGGCGGTGCTTGAACATTATAATAAAAGGTGACGGAAGAGAATTGAAAAGAAATAAACGTCGATTTCTTTTTCAAGTTGAATGTCATGGTAAAATAGAAAGCATTTGTCATGGAGTATGTCAAAGGAAGAACAGAGAAAGAGATTGCATGATAATAGATGGTAAAGTTCTTGCCGATAGATGGCATCTGTTCACATTCTCAGGACAAATCAAAGTTAAGTGACTCCGGAAGCCCAATGAACTCTAGCTTGACAGGTGTTGATCGAGAGGTTGAGATATCATGATCGTCTTCCATACCCTCTCATTGAAGATATTCCTGCTTGGTGTATAGTCTATTTGTATTCGTGGAAGCTGGAAGGTCATGAGTTCTGACAAACTCTATGTATTGTGAAGTCTATAAATACTGGGAAGAAACTCATTGTAAAGGTCGGCAAACTAGATATTTGAGAAAAGTAATTCCATTTACTATAGCAAGGTTTCTGGTTTTGTTGTTCCACTGGTAGTCAATCATATGCATTTGAATAGAAAGGATAGTTATGTATGAAGCTATGATTACGTCTTGAATTCCATTTCATGTCTTTGGTTGCAGTAAGTGATTCCATTTACTTGTCATATGTGATTCTTCTCCTATTCATCCTGTTAGTTAAATAGTTGCATACTGGATAGAAAGTACAGTGGTGTGTAGAGTTGTGATGTATGTGTGGATTCCATTTCATGACAGAAGTTGCAGTTAAAACAATTCTATTTGTCTCCTATGCATGATTCTGCTCTTGTTCTCTTGGTTAGACTTTGCATGGTTAAAATAGGTAGATTAGAGTTAGAAGATAATAAGCATAAATCCTTGCCTGAATTGTTTGTGCCTACAAGCAATTTGGTTAAAACACATCAGAGACAACCTGGTGATCAAGATAAAAACACATTCATTGTATATCATACATAATTATTGAGCTGTACCTATCAATTTAGAGGGTAGTGATAAAAGACGTACACTGACCCAATTGTTGGTGACATCCTTTTGTTCTCTCCCATTGGGTAATTTAAGAGTCAAAGATTAGAAATCTTGAAGAGGACAAACTGTTAACCAACAATATGCCAATCAGCTCGTTACATAATCCTCTTAGAAACATTGTATTGTAAGGGTCTCAATAGGATGTTACTTAGGTATCTAGAGGAGTAAGAGTCTAAGTTAGCTTTGCATGAGGTTCACGAAGGCATTTGCAGGTCACACTCAAGCGGTTTAAACCTAGCTAAGAAGATCCTTCACTTAGGGTATTTCTGGAAGAAATTAGAAAAAGATGCTTGCCACTTTATTAAGATAGGTAGCAAATGTCAATATCATGGTGACATGATACATGCAACAACATAGGAATTGCACCGATTTTTTACACCATGGCCCTTCTATCAATGAGGGTTTGATTTAATTGGTGTCATATACCCACCCTCTTTGAATGGTCATAGATACATCATAACTGCAATAGAGTATTTCACTAAGTGGGTCGAAGTGGTTCCTTTGATCACGGCCATGAGTAAACAAATTTCCATGTTCATCTTGAATCACATCATTTGTAGATATGGCATTCCTCATGCCATAATAATAGATAATGGAAAAAAATTTAAAAATAGGGATGTGGATGAACTTTGTGCTAAATTTCATATCACTCACCATTCTTCATCCATCTATTACCCTCAGGGAAATGGGAAGCTGAAGCCACGAATAAGAATATCTTGAAAATATTGAAGAGATAGATCAATAAATTGGGAAGGGATTGGCATGTGCAAATTAATCCAACATTATGGGCCTATAGAATGAGCATTCAGACACCTATAGGAGCCACACCATTCTCATTAGCCTATGGGGCCGATGCAGTTCTACCATTAGAGGTTGAAATCTCATCTTTACGAGTGTCATTACAAGGGTTGATCATAGATGAAGACTATAGAGTCGCTAGACTTCAATAATTGGAGTTGCTAGAAGAACATCAAACACAAGCTTATGAGCACCTGAAAGTGTATCAAAATAGAATCTTGAGGAACTACAATAAACATGTCAAACCGAGAGTCTTTCAGGTAGGAGACTTAGTGTTAAGAGAAAACCCAAAGAATCAGGTTGAAAGAGAGAATAAAGGAAAATGGGAGGCTAATTGGCTTGGCCCATTCATCATATTGTCTTCATTTGGAATGGGAACCTATAAGTTATTAGATTTTGAAGGAGAGGAACTCCAAGAACCCATCAGCAACATTCATCTCAAAAGGTTCTACATATGAGGGAGATGAAAGAGTATAAAGAGTATCAGATGAGGAGCATCATATTTATTGCACATAGCCAAAGAGATCTTGGAAAAAAAAAATGAAAAAAAAAGCAAAAAAGAGAAAAAGTGCCTTGGTGAAAACCTAGCAATAGGCGCCTTGGTAGAAAAAAAAAGAAAAAAATCCAAAAGGTGAAAACTTGGTAAACAATCATCTTTTGTTCCCTTAAGGTTGTCTTTCCTAGTCACATATGTCCATATTTCATTTCAAACATCCCATTTGTACAACTGCCATTGCATCCGTCATTTATACATAGTCATAATAAAGCCTTTCAGTCACATTGTTGCATTGCATATCAGCCCTAAGTTTGTCACATGATCACATTTATCACTTGGGGGTAGAAGAGGATTGGAAATTTGGTACCAAATGGATTCAATAAGTACTACAATTAGTCACGTCGGAGAGAGATTTATCAGAGTTTCAGAAGAGTGGAAAGTTTTTTTTTTAACCTTCGATGGATATCATTATTCAAACCCAAGTCTTTGATCCTACAACATGATCCTTGAGCCTTCATTGACTTTATAATTTGGGATTAAAAATTGACAAAACACCTTAAAGATCAGAATGCTTGGAAATACTTTTTGAAAATCATGAAACATTGCAAAACACTTGAAGCTTTCTTTTGATAATCTTTATGAAATTGACTTTTTATCCCATCTTTTAAGCTAATTGATAATGTTTTGACTAGATTAGCCATGAGAGAGACATGATATTTTATTTCCTTTGCGTGATTGTTTTGAGGAAGATTCATCAACTTATGAGAATTTGTCTGACGATATGGTCATCAAAGAACCATTGAGGACTATCTCATAAGAGGATAGATTGACCTTTGCTTGTTTATGGAAATGGATCCCTTGGCTATTTAGATCTTCCATATCTTGATACCAAAAATCCACTTGCAACATTGAATCCATTGACATCGGTATTCAGACTCCCATAGTTTGGTCATCCAATTAGTGAGGGTTGTACTTGGTTCAAAAAGAGGTTACCAGAAGAGATAAAAAGTGATATTCATATCATCATGATATGGTCAGTGATAATTGTACTAGCTTTCCAGTCCCAAAATGCTCAATGATGAAATTTATCTCCATGGCATTTCTTTGCTAAAAGCTGGTGACAATTAGGTTGCATTGTATTGCATTATCATGTTAGATTAATTGCATTTGTTTGTGGTTAATTTTCCAAGGGCAAAGGGGATACATCAATAATCTTGGTTAGTCAAAACATTAAAGAAATGAGGGATTCAATCAAATGTCTTACTCTTGACAAATAAAAAACAAAGCAATGAGATTATCTTTTGCATTCATGCATAGCATTAATCATTAGTCATTATCCTTATACCAAAAAAAGAAAAACATCCATACATCATTTGGATAGAAATAGCTAAGGATAGAATTGCATCCATTGAAAAATTCCAAAAACATAGGGGCATTTCCATATGCATTTCCATAAAACACTTTGCATCCATACATTGAGAAATAGAGAAAACCATGTCATAAATCCATACATCATTTATCTATATCATAAAGTAAGATAATTGCATCCATAGCATAAATCAAAGCAAATGCATAACACATCATATAGCTACATAAAAGATAATCTCATAAACAACTCATCAAGGAGAACCAAGGAGTATATCATCATATATCATCAAAAAGTGTTCATCAATGATCCATCAACTTGGTATATCAAGATATAATGTCATATAAAATGATACATCAAATGGTCTGATCAATCAAAAAAACATGGCATGTGATACAAGGACATCAACAATGAGTGAATCCTATCATCAATCAATCAAGATCCTACAGGACCAGATCCATCTGGACCTCTACCATCCTATGGGGGAGGAGCTTGAGAAGTACTCACTCCACTCTATCTCTAAACCATAGAAGACATAAACTATTGCATCAAGGAGGCAACTTGATCTAAATGCCCAACAACAGTGGGCATATCTATCCTCATAACTTGAACCTCCTGTACTATAGTACCAATAGTAGGAGCATCCTGTAAACTTTGTCCTTGATCCTATGGCTACTAATCCTGTGTAGGCACTTGCTGTTCCAGAACCTAATCCTATTGTACAAGAACATCATCCTACTGAGCCAAGGAAACTCTTTGCAACTAAACCAAAGGATTTAATCCACCTAGAATCAACCTAGCAACATCAACATGAGCCTATCTCTCCTATCTTTGATGTCTATGAGCTCTATGTTGTCTATTTTCTACTCTAGAACACCTATCAACTACATCATCATGTCCTCTAGCATGATCTTTATCCCTTGCATGACCACCTCTCACCCATACTTGACCAATAGCAGGAGGATCTCTCTATCCTCACTATCTCCATCATCTACTACCACTAACTCCATCACCACCACCATCATCACCCCGACCCAAGAACGACTCTTCTAGATCAATAAAATGAGTAAACCTGTTATGAGCCCACTAATTTGCAAACTCATGAGACATACCTACATCTTCCATACCAGGAAGCATCTCCCACCTATAGTAAGCCATACCAGCAATCTAATCTAATGCAAACTGATAATCAATGAGAGGACCCCACAAAGATCTCTCTACCTATACCTGAGCATATAGTATTGTACCCTATGGCATATCCTGTGTCCAACCATACTACCTAGAAACTCTACCAAAGCAGAAGTGCTCAATAGTGGTAGTAGTGTGACCAATCATCCAGTGAGGGGAAAACATGTAAGGTAACTCATCATCATCCTCTCTCCAACACTCGCAACCCCTAAATGGTCTCCATAGAACCTGATCAAGATCATCAATCTGTCGCTGCCAGTAATCCAAATGACCCAAATGATGTTGCACAACCATACTAGTGTATAGAAAAGCATATGGAAAACCACGAGGCCGAACCCTATCAGAAATAGGCCTAGTGATGGGAAGATGCTCCCATATCCATAATTGGAGAATAACTGCACTAGCCAACAAGGATGCACTTTCTCTATAGACTACCTCATGCAAATCATGGTAGAGCTATGCAAGCATGCATGAACCACAATCAAAGAATCGAGGATGAGCAAGTAAATCCTCCAAAATCCTACCCCATTCGACAAAAAAACCATGACCTCACCGGTTGGGAAGAAGCAAACCACCAATCAATGCACCAAGTACTACTGGAAATGTAGGAAAGGAAGAAAACTAAGGCTAGGTGATAGTATCATCATCAATAGAGTTGTCCCCAAACACTTGTCAGAAAATAGTAGAATCATATATGGAATCATAATACACTACCTCTCCTCTGCATGGGATACATAGTAATCTATACACTTCCTTAGGCGTGATAGTCATCTCTCCATAAGGAAAATGAAATGTATTGTGGTCGGAGTGCCATCACTCCACCACTGCAGTCAATAAACCATGGTTCAGATGGAACCATGGAAGGTCAAGAAGGAATCTCAAACCACACAACTTGATCACATGAAACTCAACATTCGTAAGTGTCTGACCCAAATCAATGACCCAACAAGCAACTATCTGAATGTACAGAGTAGGAAATTTTTCCTGTTGGAAAAGAAAAGGAATCATATCATTATACCATATCAAGGAATAATCTCAAGTCAATTAGTTCTATCAAAAGTATCAAGCAATCACACCAAGTACCATTTATTCATGTCTTTGTGTCTTGAGAAAGAAGTGGCAGTATCAAATCATATCAATTTTCACATTGATTGATTTATCCTATCAGTATCCTATCCTAATCAGATTGAAAAATCACATTTTTTGGTGACACTATCCTAATATCCTAATCCATTATTTTGTTAAATGCAACAAACCTAATCTAATCATTCGACTCGAGCATCAAAAGTCATCAAATTTTTCATTAGACACAATCAAGTACAAGTGTGAAATTTTTTTCAAAAGTCTGTAGGCATGATTTTAATAATCCCAAGTGACATTTCTCTTAAGCGATAACAAAAAGTTGTTATGTGATAATATGTAGGTGTTACGTGATAGTTCTCATTGCATGTGACATTGAATCATGCTAGGCAATAACGGAATGTGGCCTAGGTGACAGTAAATTGTTAGGGTTTCCTATGCGGTAAAGTATATAAAAATGGGTATTTTTGACCTAGCTCTATGTGTGACTATCCTATTCTCAGGCGAGGATGAAAGTTTCTTAGGTGACATTAAACTATATGTCTACATGAGTGAAAAGTGTGGATGCGATAGTAAAAGGGTCTAGGTGATAGTGAAATTTTCCTAGGTGTGATTTTGCATATTAAAGGCAACGATGAAATGGAAAATTGCAATAAATGCTAATAAATGAGCAATAAATGCAAATAAGGAGTTCATAGTAATCACTGGAGGTCCATAGTCAGGTGGTCTCACATATCATCGACACCTCTCGAATCGATGCTCTTGAATATGGACAACCATCTCGAAATTCACCATAGGATCAGAGCAAAATCACCAAAGAAAAAAGTAAAAATGAATAGTAAAACAAGGTTTTTTACCTATTTAAATGATTTTGACCTAATTTTGGAGGTGAAAATTGACTTAGACCTATATTGACCTATCAAATAAATCGGGGCATTCTTGAATGAGGTCATTATTACAAGTAGCAGTTGCCCTTGCACCAAAAGATCGACTTGTTAACGCCTGATACAACCACTAGACTTATAGAACACAAGAGGCTGTTAAACCATGTCACAAATCCCAAAGGGATATTTTGGTGATTAGTCCAACAATCCCTCCCTAAGTGTCACCTAAGGGGATTCAAACCTATGACCAAGCTCTGATACCACTTGTTACAAGTAGTGGTTGCCATTGCACCAAAAGATCGACTTGTCAACGCTTGATACAACCACTAGACTTATAGAACATAGGAGGCTGTTAAACCATGTCATAAATCCCAAAGGGAGATGTTGGCAGTTAGTCCAATAGGCATATCATCAAAATTTTTTAGAAATGAAAACATATAAATCAACATCATCAAATTTTTCAAATTAGGAAATCAATATGTTTTAATTTCTGAGGGGGCATCAGAGTATCAAATTGAAATCAAACATCATTGGAATCAGTGGGGCATCACATTTTTTTGCATCATTCTATCAGTGGCATATTAGAAGCATATCAGGACCTAGCAATCATATCATATCAGAGGTAGTAATCATATCATATCAGAGGCAACAATCAATTTTGTATTAGAGGCATATCAATGAATAAACAATCAGGACCTAAAAGCAATCAGGACTAAAATAATCTTTGAATCAATGTTCTTCACACATCAATTCAAAGAGGGGCATTTGTAGACATGCAAAAATGGACAAGTGCTTTTAAATTGCAAAAAATCAATAAAATGACTTAAAATCATCAAAATGCACTAATTCAATAAAAAAGGGATCAAATCAATTAAAATGGACATAATTAAATAAAGTTGGACAAAATCAATTAAAAGAAAAGGAAAAATCAAATAATGATGTTAAATAATTAAATCAAAGTTTAAAGGGGTGAAAAACACTACATAATTGATTTTAATCAATTAGTTGTATAGTTGTTTAAATAAAAAATCAGAATGAACCTATTACCCTTACATGGCTAAATTTAATTAATTAATTGAATTAATAATTCTTAATTTCTTTCAACAAAGTTGAGCTACCAATGAGAATTGAGGACAAAAAGACATAAATCACTCAAAAAGGATGAATCTCAATCACTCATTCTAAAGTTTCAATCTCATCCACTCAATCTTGTCCTTTTGTCCAAAGCTTTGAGACAAACCTTTAAATTGTCCCCCCATTTATGAACAAAGCAAAGTATTTGACTCAACCAAAGGTTAATCATGATTACTTCACTCTACCCCCTACCCTTGGGAATTTACTATAAATATGAGGCATTTTGAGAGCAATTGATATATGAGAAATTCATTTGCAAAGCATTGTTACTATAGGCAATTGAAGAGCATTCTAAGAGCATTTAGAGCATTTGCATTATACTTTTGTCAATAGCACTCCTTGGAGTAGGCCATTCAAAGATAGCTTGTACCTTCTTTGGGTCCATTTTTAGACCTTCTCCTGAAACTACAAATCCCAAATACACCAACTCTTTCTTCACAAAACTGCACTTCTTCAAATTAATCAACAATTTCTCTTCTCTCAACTTCTCAAATACCATATGAATATGCATCATATGCTCATCCAATGTCTTACTAAAAATAAAAATATCATCTAGGTAAACAATGACAAACTTACTCAGAAATTCTTTCAGAACCTCGTTCATGAGCCGCATGAAAGTGCTCAGTGCATTGGTTAGCCCAAAAGGCATGAATAACCACTCATATAGTCCTTCCTTTGTCTTGAAGGCAGTCTTCCATTCATCTCCTTCTCTGATCCGAATCTGATGATATCCACTTTTCAGATCTATCTTTGAGAAATACACAGCTCCACTCAAACAGTCCATAATATCATCCATTCGTGGCAATGGAAACCTGTACTTGATTGTGATCTTGTTTATTGCCCTAGAATCTGTACACATCCTCCATTCTCTATTCTTCTTTGGTGCTAATACCGCTGGTACAGCACAGGGACTCAGACTCTCTCGAATCAACCCCTTCTGTAGCAGTTCATGTACTTGTCTGTTCAACTCCTCACTTTCTGCAGGTGTCATTCTGTGTGCTACCTTATTCGGCAAACTCGCTCTTGGGATCAAGTCCATCTGATGACTGATCTTCCTGACTGGTGGTAATCCATCAGACACATTATCGGATACAATATCCTGAAACTCATTCAACAAATCTGCAACTTCTACAGGAACATCTTCTACTTCTTCTTTACCAGCTTTTAGAATTAAAGCAAAACATACATGCTCATGCCTCATACCATCTAGGAATTTCCTTCCATCAACAAATATTATTCTTGCATTACCACATACCTTTTCTTTGGTCTCCTTCAATGGCTTTAGCTTATGTCGCACTCCATCCTTTGTCAGGGAATAGGTATTCGCACGACCATCATGTACAGCACATCTGTCAAACTGCCACGGTCTACCCAATAACATATGACATGCATCCATAGAGATGATATCACATAGTACCTCATCTTGGTACCCGCTGATCTTGAACTTCACTAGGCATTGTTCATTGACCATGACCTTGTGGTCATCTTGTACCCAGGAAATCCGATATGGATGTGGGTGTTTCTGTCTCTTGAGCTTCAACTTTGTCACCATCTCTTCTGACACCAAATTGTCAGTGCTTCCACTATCAATAATCACATCACAACATTTACCTTCACACTTGCATCTGGTGTGAAACAAGCTCCTTTTTTGCTCAGGTTCATTCTCACCACTCAACAGGACTCTTCTGTTAATCAACGTTTCTCCTCTTTCAGCATCTTCAGAATTTGATGATCTGGCATCTTCATCTACATGTGCAACTCTGGCCTGGCCTTCATTTCTCCTGTCTGCTCTTCCTTGGCACTGAGGACATTCAAATGCCCTATGACCTTCTTCTCCACAGTGAAAACATGTTCCATGGAAGCCACCTCTTCCAGATCCTTGTCCTCTTCCTCTTCCTCTCTGATCTCTATTATTCTGATCTTGGAAATGATTGGAATTATTTCCTCGCTGATTCTGACTGCTACTGGTCTCATCCTTCTTTTTCGTATCTTCATTTCGGCCACCATATGACCATCCACCAGATCGTCCACCACGACCTCTTCCGTTTTGTCTGCTCTCAAACTTCTTGTTTAACTTTTCCTCTACTTTTAGGGCAAACTGGTATGCCTCTTCAATACTGTTCATTCGAACCAGATTCAGCTCCTCCTGAATGCTTGGCCTTAACCCATTAAGGTATCGGGCAACTTTCTCCTTATCAGCTTCTGCATGGCCTGTTCTGATGAGAATTCGGTAGAACTCCTCTGTATACTCCTGAACAGATCTTCTTGCTTGCTTCAAACTCTGCATTTTCTTCAGTAGGTCAAGCTCATAATCAACAGGAATGAACTATCACTTCAATTTATCCACCATCCGATCCCATCTTGTGATTTTATCTTTCCCTCTTCTATTTCACTCTAATTGAATTTCTTGCCACCAGATCTTCGCATGACCTTTCAATCTGGCCTTCACAAATTTGACTCTATCAGGATCCTCAACATATTCGTACTCAAAATATTCCTCACATTCATTGATCCAGTCGATCAATTCCTCTGGGTTAAGATTTTTAGAAAATGTAGAAACCTCAATCTTAGATCTTTTTCCAATCTTGGAAATCGCCCGAAAAAGTCTTTCTTCCTCCTGGTTCACAATTTCAGCTTCTCCTTCTTGATATTCTTCTTCGGCTTCATCCTCGCTTTCATCTCTGACATTAAGATTCATCCCTCTGTGAATTTCTTCTTGTAATGCTCGCACTTGTCTCTGCAACTCTCTAACCTCAGGTGTTACAACACCAGCTCTTCCGCCACGTTCCCTTCGTGGAGGCATTTTCATGATGCACGCTGAAACCCTAGCCACGGTCCTAGTGCAAACTGCCTCACAGTCGGCGATCTATTTACACACTCAAGAAATCCAGCTCTGATACCACCTGATGAAGGGTGCTCCCCTTAATACCACAAACACATTACAGATATAGAGAAACAACAACAATATGCAAGAATAGAAAATTGGCTTCTTATTATCTCCACAAATGTGGAATTACAAACTTTCAGAATTACAATATGCAAAGCCACATGGGCATTCCCTTATAATATTCTGTAGGACAAAGCCTCGAACTATTACCCAGATCTACTACCCAGAACTATTCTGAACTGCCTAAGACAATAATACAGCCTTCCTTATATAGGCAATTTTTCCACCGCCTGCGAAGGTTCCAAAATTTTAGCCAATAAGGCCGACCAAACTTAGAATTATTTTATTTTACATTTTATTACATCATAGTCGGCTCAAGATAACCTTTGAAACCTGAACAAAAATTTTGAAGAAAATTATTTTCTGCCATTTCAGGTGGCCCAACTTCTGAAGACCATAAGTCATCACCAGTTGACCCGATCGGCTATTATAAGCCCATTTCAGAAATGCCACGAAGTGCTCTACATGCTTGACTGGCACAAGCGCATGTCACTCAAATTTTTGACCTCATCCAGGGCATCTAAAGCTTTCAAAACTGAGTTCAAAGTTTTTGTACCCTGCTGCCAATACCGAAAATCTTCAATATCTTCCAATATACACTTGATCTGGCAATGAAACTTTACTGGCAGACTTCTATGACCAAAATGAACCTCCAAGAAAGAAATCAGATCATTCTGAGCACATACGAAAATTACCAAAAATAGTAACTTTCCATAAATAGCAGCTCTGCACAAAATAGCCTTTATTGAATACAAAAACAGAAATATTTTTGGGTGATGCAAGATTGCTCTTACACGCAGGATGCTCCTACATCAGACACTTGGGGTAATTTGAGAAGTGACCCTATCATGACTCAGGTGTGCAGAAGAAAACCAAGACGGCTAACCTCCTCCTTTGTCAGCCATGATGAATCTTCAACAGGTCATCCTTTCCACTTGACCAGATATTCTTCATATGTGCTGTTCTTTGTGCTTCTGCCAACAAGACTGTCCAGTATATCTTCGATCTCCTTAGTGTCTGAACTAGTTGCTAGAATACTCCACTGTGCTGCTATGATCTCATCTTTAACACCTCCTTCATGATACTCTGTCAGATCAGAAATGTTAAACACTGGTGAAATATTTAGCTCAGTAGGCAATTCTACCTCATATGCGTTTCCTGAATCATGTTTCTTCAGTATCCTACATGGTCCAAACTTCTTCATTTTTAGCTTGTTATATGTACCAACTGGAAACCGCTCCTTTCACAAATGAACCATGACTTCATCACCAACTTGAAATTTCTTATACCTCCTTTTCTCATCTGCCTTAGCCTTATACTATGCGTTCATCTTGGTAATATGCTTCCTCACCTCCCCATGGATGTTCTTCAAGTGTTCTGCAAAATCCTCAGCTTCAGCACTACTTATTTCTCCTTTATCTATCTTCCTCAATTCAGATGCATTTCTTGGACTACTTCCATATACAATCTGTAATGGTGATTTACCAGTGCTCCTGTTGACAGAATTATTGTATGCAAATTCTACATGTGGTAAAATCAAATCCCATCGTGTTGGCTTATCTCTAACCAAACATCTCAACAAATTTCCCAAACTCCTATTCACCACCTCTGTCTGTCGATCAGTCTGTGGATGATGTGATGAACTGATCTTCAAATCTGTCTTTAACTTCTTCCACAATGTACGCCAGAAATATCCAACAAACTTAGTGTCCCGATCTGAAACTATGGTCCTTGGCAAATCATGAAGTCTCACTACCTCTCTGAAAAACAATTTTGCTACATGAACAGCATCATTAGTCTTCTTGCAGGGAATGAAATGTGCCATCTTTGAAAATCGGTCAACTACTACAAAGATTGAATCATGTCCTCGCTGTGTCGGTAAACCAAGAATAAAGTCCATACTGATATCCTCCCAAGGCTTCTCTGGTATAGGTAATGGCTGATACAACCCTATATTATGCTTCACTCCTTTCGCCATCTGACATACTCTGCAACTCTGTACAAACTTCTTCACATCTTGCTGCAATTGTGGCCAATAATAATTCTCACCAACCAAAGCAATGGTTTTATCACCACCAAAATGTCCAGCCAATCCTCCACTATGCTTCTCCTTGATGAGATTCTCCCTCATAGAACTTCGTGGAATGCACAACTGACTCCCTTTGAATAGCATATCACCTTGGATGATAAAATCCAGCCATTTCATCCTGTCTAAAGTAACAGGTTCTGTACAAGCCTTCCAAGCTTCACCAAAATCAGGATCCTCTGGATACAAATTCTTGAGTTCATTGAACCCAACCACTTCAATCTGCATTTCTGTCACCAATAGTTGCCTTCTGCTAAGAGCATCTGCAACCCTATTAGACTTTCCACTCCTGTGTTTCAAAACAAATGTATAACTCTGCAAAAACTCAACCCATTTCAAATGTATTTGATTCAATTTTCTTTGACTATTCAAATATTGCAAAGCTTGATGATCAGTATACAAAACAAACTCCTTAGGAAGTAGATAATGTCTCCACTTCTTTAATGTCTGAACTATAGCATAAAATTCTTGATCATAAACAGAATATTTCCTCTTGGCATCATTTAACTTCTCACTGAAATAACCAACAGGTTTACCTTCTTGGCTCATAACAGCTCCTATTGCAGTACCACTAGCATCATAATCTACTTGAAACACCTTATTAAAATCTGGAAGTGCTAAAATAGGTTGTTCTGTAACTTTTTGTTTCAACAATTGAAAACTCTTTTCTGCCCCATTATTCCACTTAAACTCTTTTCTATCCCCTCTCATTGTTTCAGTCAAGGGTCCACAAATACTGCTAAAATTTATGATAAACTTTCTGTAAAAACTAGCCAAACCATGAAAAGATCTTACCTCAGTAGCACTCTTTGGAGTAGGCCATTCAAGGATAGCTTGTACCTTCTCTGGGTCCATTTTTAGACCTTCTCCTGAAACTACAAATCTCAAATACACCAACTTTTTCTTCACAAAACTGTACTTCTTCAAATTAATCAACAATTTCTCTTCTCTCAACTTCTCAAATACCATACGAATATGCATCATATGCTCATCCAATGTCTTACTAAAGATCAAAATATCTAGGTAAATAATGACAAACTTACCCAGAAATTTTTTTAGAACCTCGTTCATGAGCCGCATGAAAGGGCTCGGTGCATTGGTTAGCCCAAAAGGCATGACTAACCACTCATATAGTCCTTCCTTTGTCTTGAAGGCAGTCTTCCATTCATCTCCTTCTCTGATCTGAATCTGATGATATCTACTTTTCAGATCTATCTTTGAGAAATACACAGCTCCACTCAAATAGTCCATAATATCATCCATTCATGGCAATGAAAATCTGTACTTGATTGTGATCTTATTTATTGCCCTAGAATCTATACACATCCTCCATTCTCCATTCTTCTTTGGTGCTAATACCGCTGGTACAGCACAGGTACTCAGACTCTCTCAAATCAACCCCTTCTGTAACAGTTCATGTACTTGTCTGTTCAACTCCTCACTTACTGCAGGTGTCATTATGTGTGCTGCCTTATTCGGCAAACTCGCTCCTGTGATCAAGTCCATCTGATGACTGATCTTGCTGACTAGTGGTAATCCATCAGGCACGTTATCGGATACAATATCCTGAAACTCATTCAACAAATCTGCAACTTCTACAAGAACATCTTCTACTTCTTTTTTATCAGCTTTTAGAATTAAAGCAAAACATACATGCTCATGCCTCATACCATCTAGGAATTTCTTTCCATCAACAAATGTTATTCTTGCATTACCACATACCTTTTCTTCGGTCTCCTTCAATGGCTTTAGCTTATGTCGCACTCCATCTTTTGTCAAGGAATAGGTATTCGCATGACCATCATGTACAGCACATCTGTCAAACTGCCACGGTCTACCCAATAACATATGACATGCATCCATAGAGATGATATCACATAGTACCTCATCTTGGTACCCGCTGATCTTGAACTTCACTAGGCATTGTTCATTGACCATGACCTTGTGGTCATCCTGTACCCAGGCAATCCGATATGGATGTGGGTGTTTCTGTCTCTTGAGCTTCAACTTTGTCACCATCTCTTCTGACACCAAATTGTCAGTGCTTCCACTATCAATAATCACATCACAACATTTACCTTCACACTTGCACCTGGTGCAAAACAAGCTCTTTCTTTGCTCAGGTTCATTCTCACCACTCAACAGGACTCTTCTGTTAATCAACGTTTCTCCTCTTTTAGCATCTTTACAATTTGATGATCTGGCATCTTCATCTACATGTGCAACTCTGGCTTGGCTTTCATTTCTCCTGTCTGCTCTTCCTTGGCGCTGAGAAAATTCAAATGCCCTATGACCTTCTTCTCCACAGTGAAAACATGTTCCATGGAAGCCACCTCTTCCAGATCCTTGTCCTCTTCCTCTTCCTCTCTGATCTCTATTATTCTGATCTTGGAAACGATTGGAATTATTTCCTCGCTGATTCTGACTACTACTGGTCTCATCCTTCTTTTTCATATCTTCATTTCGGCCACCATATGACCGTCCACCAGATCGTCCACCACGACCTCTTCCATTTTGTCTGCTCTCAAACTTCTTGTTCAGCTTTTTCTCTACTTTTAGGGCAAACTGGTATGCCTCTTCAATACTGTTCATTCGAATCAGATTCAGCTCCTCCTGAATGCTTGGCCTTAACCCATTAAAGTATCGGGCAACTTTCTCCTTATCAGCTTCTGCATGGCCTGTTCTGATGAGAAGTCGGTAGAACTCCTTTGTATACTCCTGAAAAGATCTTCCTGCTTGCTTCAAACTCTGCATTTTCTTCAGTAGGTCAAGCTCATAATCAATAGGAATGAACTGTCACTTCAATTTATCCACCATCCGATTCCATCTTGTGATTTTATCTTTCCCTCTTCTATTTCGCTCTAATTGAATTTCTTGCCACCAGATCTTCGCATGACCTTTCAATCTGGCCTTGGCAAATTTGACCCTATCAGGATCCTCAACATCTTCGTACTCAAGATATTCCTCACATTCATTGATCCAGTCGATCAATTCCTCTAGGTTAAGATTTCCAGAAAATGTAGGAACCTCAATCTTAGGTCTTTTTTCAATCTTGGAAATCGCCCGAAAAAGTCTTTCTTCCTCCTGGTTCACAATTTCAGCTTCTCCTTCTTGATATTCTTCTTCGGCTTCATCCTCGCTTTCATCTCTGACATTAAGATTCATCAATTTACAAATTTCTTCTTGTAATGCTCGCACTTGTCTCTGCAACTCTCTAACCTCAGGTGTTACAACACCAGCTCTTCCGCCACGTTCCCTTTGTGGAGGTATTTTCGCGATGCGCGCTGAAACCCTAGCCACGGTCCTGGTGCAAACTGCCTCACAGTCGGCGATCTGTTTACACACTCAAGAAATCTAGCTCTGATACCACCTGATGAAGGGTGCTCCCCTTAATACCACAAACACATTACAGATATAGAGAAATAACAACAATATGCAAGAACAGAAAATTGGCTTCTTATTATCTCCACAAATGTGGAATTACAAACTTTCAGAATTACAATATGCAAAGCCACATGGGCATTCCCTTATAATATTCTGTAGGACAAAGCCTTGAACTATTACCCAGATCTACTACCCAGAATTATTCTGAACTGCCTAAGACAATAATACAGCCTTCCTTATATAGGCAATTTTTCCACCGCTTGGGAAGGTTCCAGAATTTTAGCCAATAAGGCCGACCAAACTTAGAATTATTTTATTTTACATTTTATTACATCATAGTCGGCTCAAGATAACCTTTGAAACTCGGACAAAAATTTTGAAGAAAATTATTTTCTGCCATTTCAGGTGGCCCAACTTCAGAAGACCATAATTCATCACCAGTTGACCCGATCGGCTATTATAACCCCATTTCGAAAATGCCACGAAGCGCTCTACAAGCCCAATCAGCACAAGTGCCTGTCACTCAAAATTTTTGACCTCATCCGGAGCCTCTAAAGCCTTGAAAACTGAGTTCAAAGTTTCTGTACCCTACTGCCAATACCGAAAATCTTCAATATCTTCCAATATACACTTGATCTGGCAATGAAACTTTACTGGCAGACTTCTATGACCAAAATGAACCTCCAAGAAAGAAATCAGATCATTCTGAGCACATACAAAAATTACCAAAAATAGTAACTTTCCATAAATAGCAGCTCTGCACAAAATAGCCCTTATTGAATACAAAAACAGAAATATTTTTGGGTGATGCAAGATTGCTCTTACACCCAGGATGCTCCTGCATCAGACACCCGGGGTAATTTGAGAAGTGACCCTGTCACGACTCAGGTGTGCAGAGGAAAACCAAGACGGCTAACCTCCTCCTTTGTCAGCCATGATGAATCTTCAACAGGTCATCCTTTCCACTTGACCAGATATTCTTCATATGTGCTGTTCCTTGTGCTTCTGCCAACACGACTGTCCAGTATATCTTCGATCTCTTTAGTGTCTGAACTAGTTGCTGGAATACTCCACTGTGCTGCTGTGATCTCATCTTCAACACCTCCTTCATGATACTCTGTCAGATTTGAAATGTTAAACACTGGTGAAATATTTAGCTCAGTAGGCAATTCTACCTCATATGCGTTTCCTGAATCATATTTCTTCAGTATCCTACATGGTCCAAACTTCTTCATTTTTAGCTTGTTATATGTACCAACTGGAAATCGCTCCTTCCCCAAATGAACCATGACTTCATCACCAACTTAAAATTCTTTATACCTCCTTTTCTCATCTACCTTAGCCTTATACTGTGCGTTCATCTTGGTAATATGCTTCCTCACCTCCCCATGGATGTTCTTCAAGTGTTCTGCAAAATCCTCAGCTTCAGCACTACTTATTTCTCCTTTATCTATCTTCCTCAATTCAGATGCATTTCTTGGACTACTTCTATATACAATCTGGAATGGTGATTTACCAGTGCTCTTGTTGACAGAATTATTGTATGCAAATTCTGCCTGTGGTAAAATCAAATCCCATCTTCTTGGCTTATCTCCAACCAAACATCTCAGCAAATTTCTCAAACTCCTATTCACCACCTCTGTCTGTCCATCAGTCTGTGGATGATGTGATGAACTGAACTTCAAATCTGTCTTTAACTTCTTCCACAATGTACGCCAGAAACATCCAACAAACTTAGTGTCCCGATCTGAAAATATGGTCCTTGACAAACCATGAAGTCTCACTACCTCTCTGAAAAATAATTCTGCTACATGAACAACATCATTAGTCTTCTTGTAGGGAATGAAATGTGTCATCTTTGAAAATCGGTCAACTACTACAAAAGTTGATTCATGTCCCCGCTGTGTCCTCGGTAAACCAAGAATAAAGTCCATACTGATATCCTCCCAAGGCTTCTCTGGTATAGGTAATGGCTGATACAACCCTATATTCTGCTTCACTCCTTTCACCATCTGACATACTCTGCAACTCTGTACAAACTTCTTCACATCTTGCTGCAATTGTGGCCAATAATAATTCTCACCAACCAAAGCAAGGGTTTTATCATGACCAAAATGTCCAGCCAATCCTCCACTATGCTTCTCCTTCATGAGATTCTCCCTCATAGAACTTCGTGGAATGCACAACTGACTCCCTCTGAATAGCATATCACCTTGGATGATAAAATCCAGCCATTTCATCCTGTCTAGAGTAACAGGTTCTGTACAAGCCTTCCAAGCTTCACCAAAATCAAGATCCTCTAGATACAAATTCTTGAGTTCCTTGAACCCAACCACTTCAATCTGCATTTCTATCAGCAATAGTTGCCTTCTGCTAAGAGCATCTGCAACCTTATTAGACTTTCCACTCCTGTGTTTCAAAACAAATGTATAACTCTGCAAAAACTCAACCCATTTCAAATGCCTTTGATTCAATTTTCCTTGACTATTCAAATATTGCAAAGCTTGATGATCAGTATACAAAACAAACTCCTTAGGAAGTAGATAATGTCTCCACTTCTTTAATGCCTGAACTATAGCATAAAATTCTTGATCATAAATAGAATATTTCCTCTTGGCATCATTTAACTTCTCACTGAAATAAGCAACAGGTTTACCTTCTTGGCTCATAACAGCTCCTATTGCAGTACCACTAGCATCACAATCTACTTGAAACACCTTATTAAAATCTGGAAGTGCTAAAATAGGTTGTTTTGTAACTTTTTATTTCAACAATTGAAAACTCTTTTCTGCCCCATTAGTCTACTTAAACTCTTTTCTATCCCCTCTCATTGTTTCAGTCAAGGGTCCACAAATACTGTTAAAATTTCTGATAAACTTTCTGTAAAAGCTAGCCAAACCATGAAAAGATCTTACCTCAGTAGCACTCCTTGGAGTAGGCCATTCAAGGATAGCTTGTACCTTCTCTGGGTCTATTTTTAGACCTTCTCCTAAAACTACAAATTCCAAATACACCAACTCTTTCTTCACAAAACTGCACTTCTTCAAATTAATCAACAATTTCTCTTCTCTCAACTTCTCAAATAGCATACGAATATGCATCATATGCTCATCCAATGTCTTACTAAAGATCAAAATATCATCTAGGTAAACAATGACAAACTTACCCAGAAATTCTTTCAGAACCTCGTTCATGAGCCGCATGAAAGTGCTCGGTGCATTGGTTAGCCCAAAAGGCATGACTAGCCACTCATATAGTCTTTCCTTTGTCTTGAAGGCAGTCTTCCATTCATCTCCTTCTCTGATCTGAATCTGATGATATCCACTTTTCAGATCTATCTTTGAAAAATACACAGCTCCACTCAAACAGTCCATAATATCATCCATTCGTGGCAATGGAAACCTGTACTTGATTGTGATCTTGTTTATTGCCTTAGAATCTATACACATCCTCCATTCTCCATTCTTCTTTGGTGCTAATACCGCTGGTACAGCACAGGGACTCAGACTCTCTCGAATCAACCCCTTCTATAATAGTTCATGTACTTGTCTGTTCAACTCCTCACTTTCTGTAGGTGTCATTCTGTGTGCTGCCTTATTCGGCAAACTCACTCCTGGGATCAAGTCCATCTGATGACTGATCTTCATGACTGGTGGTAATCCATCAGGCACGTTATCGGATACAATATCTTGAAACTCATTCAACAAATCTGTAATTTCTACAGTAACATCTTCTACTTCTTCTTTACCAGCTTTTGGAATTAAAGAAAAACATACATGCTCATGCCTCATACCATCTAGGAATTTCCTTCCATCAACAAATGTTATTCTTGCATTACCACATACCTTTTCTTCGGTCTCCTTCAATGGCTTTAGCTTATGTCGCACTCCATCCTTTGTCAGGGAATAGGTATTCACACGACCATCTTGTACAACACATCTGACAAACTGCCACGGTCTACCCAATAACATATGACATGCATCCATAGAGATGATATCACATAGTACCTCATCTTGGTACCCGCTGATCTTGAACTTCACTAGGCATTGTTCATTGACCATGACCTTGTGGTCATCTTGTACCCAGGCAATCTGATATAGATTTGGGTGTTTCTGTCTCTTGAGCTTCAACTTTGTCACCATCTCTTCTGACACCAAATTGTCAGTGCTTCCACTATCAATAATCACATCACAACATTTACCTTCACACTTGCACCTGGTGTGAAACAAGCTCCTTCTTTGCTCAGGGTCATTCTCACCACTCAACAGGACTCTTCTGTTAATCAACGTTTCTCCTCTTTCAACATCTTCAGAATTTGATGATCTGGCATCTTCATCTACATGTGTAACTCTGGCCTAGCCTTCATTTCTCCTGTTTGCTCTTCCTTGGCACTGAGGACATTCAAATGCCCTATGACCTTCTTCTCCACAGTGAAAGCATGTTCCATGGAAGCCACCTCTTCCAGATCCTTGTCCTCTTCCTCTTTCTCTCTGATCTCTATTATTCTGATCTTAGAAATGATTGGAATTATTTCCTCGCTGATTCTGACTGCTACTGGTCTCATCCTTCTTTTTCGTATCTTCATTTCGGCCACCATATGACCATCCACCAGATCGTCCACCACGACCTCTTCCATTTTGTCTGCTCTCAAACTTCTTGTTCAGCTTTTCCTCTACTTTTAGGGCAAACTGGTATGCCTCTTCAATACTGTTCATTCGAACCAGATTCAGCTCCTCCTAAATGCTTGGCCTTAACCCATTAAGGTATCGGGCAACTTTCTCCTTATCAGCTTCTGCATGGCCTGTTCTGATGAGAAGTCGGTAGAACTCCTCCGTATACTCCTGAACAGATCTTCCTGCTTGCTTCAAACTCTGCATTTTCTTCAGTAGGTCAAGCTCATAATCAACAGGAATGAACTGTCGCTTCAATTTATCCACCATCCGATCCCATCTTGTGATTTTATCTTTCCCTCTTCTATTTCGCTCTCATTGAATTTCTTGCTACCAGATCTTCGCATGACCTTTCAATTTGGCCTTGGCAAATTTGACCCTATCAGGATCCTCAACATCTTCGTACTCAAAATATTCCTCACATTCATTGATTCAGTCGATCAATTCTTCTAGGTTAAGATTTCTAAAAAATGTAGGAACCTCAATCTTAGGTCTTTTCCCAATCTTGGAAATCACCCGAAAAAGTCTTTATTCCTCCTGGTTCACAATTTCAGCTTCTCCTTCTTGATATTCTTCTTCGGCTTCATCCTCGCTTTCATCTCTGACATTAACATTCATCCCTCTGTGAATTTTTTCTTGTAATGCTCGCACTTGTCTCTGCAACTCTCTAACCTCAGGTGTTACAACACCAGCTATTCCGCTACGTTCCCTTCGTGGAGGCATTTTCGGGATGCGCGCTGAAACCCTAGCCACGATCTTGGTGCAAACTACCTCACAGTCAGCGATCTGTTTACACACTCAAGAAATCCAGCTCTGATACCACCTGATGAAGGGTGCTCCCCTTAATACCACAAACACATTACAGATATAGAGAAATAACAACAATATGCAAGAACAGAAAATTGGCTTCTTATTATCTCCACAAATGTGGAATTACAAACTTTCAGAATTACAATATGCAAAGCCACATGGGCATTCCCTTATAATATTCTGTAGGACAAAGCCTCGAACTATTACCCAGATCTACTACCTAGAACTATTCTGAACTGCCTAAGACAATAATACAGCCTTCCTTATATAGGCAATTTTTCCACTGCCTGGGAAGGTTCCAGAATTTTAGCCAATAAGGCCGACCAAACTTAGAATTATTTTATTTTACATTTTATTACATCATAGTCGGCTCAAGATAACCTTTGAAACCCAAACAAAAATTTTGAAGAAAATTATTTTCTGCCATTTTAGGTGGCCCAACTTCCGAAGACCATAAGTCATCACCAGTTGACCCGATCGGCTATTATAACCCCATTTCAGAAATGCCATGAAGCGCTCTACAAGCATGACTAGCGCAAGCACTTGTCACTCAAATTTTTGACCTCATTCGGGGACTCCAAAGCCTTCAAAACTGAGTTCAAAGTTTCTGTACCCTGCTGCCAATACCGAAAATCTTCAATATCTTCCAATATACACTTGATCTGGCAATGAAACTTTACTGGCAGACTTCTATGACCAAAATGAACCTCCAAGAAAAAAATCAGATCATTTTGAGCACATACAAAAATTACCAAAAATAGTAACTTTTCATAAATAGCAGCTCTGCACAAAATAGCCCTTATTGAATACAAAAATAGAAATATTTTTGGGTGATGCAAGATTGCTCTTACACCCAGGATGCTCCTCCATCAATTATGATCTAGTGAACCATACTTTTACCCCTACACTCATTCTATGATACTTTTTGTGTAGATGGATTTATCTTTCATTGTATAATGTGGAGATTTATACCACACCTTTGAATGATGCCTTATTGTAGAAGCATATTTTGGTGTTGTAGTGTAAGTTGTGAATATCCTAGCAATGGAAAGAACCTTGTGGATAATTCATATATTTTCCTAGAGCACATAGAGAACCCCTCCTAAGAGTTCGGGGTTCATGCTATGATTTTGAGTATTTTTTCTCTACTTTTTTTGTGAGGTGGTTTGAAGGCTTCCTGCTAATTGTTCTTACCTCATTAAAGATGTTACTACATCAAGGTGAAGGAGAAGATTGTAAGGATTAGGATATTGTTTTAGCTATCAGGATTATAGTAATGCTTACAACCATGAACTGTATGTAGTGTTTATGTTCTCTTAAGGTTGTTTTGAAGTAGTGCCCTCAGTGTCCTATGATGATTCCTCCCATGACTAAATTTTGTTGCAATGTTTTGTGAATAACTCCTTGAATTTTTATTTTTTTATTCCTTTCATCTTGTCTATCTTTTACAGAGGAACTTTCCTCATGTTGTGTGTGTAAGGAAACTCAGGTGCGGAAACAACTTCCTACGCTAATCTCTATAGGAGAGTATTGTGCAAATTCTTATAAATCCTTACAATTTCAGATTCGTTAACTACTTTAACAAAGATATTGAAACCACATACCATACATACAGAAAAATAGAGAATGACATAATGATATACCCTAGGGAAAACCTTTCGGTAAAAAACCCCAGCACTCCAAAGCCTGGACAATGTATTATCTTCAACACAAAGATTACAATACACTTGCAATGCAAGTTCTTTCAAGAAATGAGAGACAAAGCCAACAAGACTTAAATTTTGTTATATCTCTCCCATAGGAGCAGCATCATATATATAGACTCCTCTGGACCCAAAAATAGGCACAACCACCAAGACCCATGCAAAAAGCCACATGTACATAATTGTTACATGCAATCCCAAGAATAGGCATCCATCCCTAAAATAGACTATGATAGCTTGTCATAGAATTCACCAAAAATAATGGTCACAAGAGAAGTGTAAGAGAATCTGTCATACCAACCTATTTTTGTCATATTCTCTTACACACACCAACCACTTCTTCTTGGGCACCCAAATAGGCCGAAGTCATAAGATGTTCTTACACCTATCATAGCACATTCCTTAAATAGTTATTATGCGTCATAGAAATCCGTCATGACCATTTCAGTCATGATCTCCTTACGCACAAGATGTCGACACATCAAGTGGAGTGACACATCAACATGCCAACTAGACATGTACACTCACACTTAATTACATTATTTGCAAAAAAATACATTTACAAAACAAATAATAAGAATAGGAATTATCCAAGGTTGAGACACCTTATTCCTAACAATGTGGGCTAGCATATTTTGGTCATTTCTTATGCCTAGAAATAGTCACCTAAATCTCTCTTTCTATGACTTATGACACACTCCATTTATTGTTGAATTGAGCTCATTTTTGAATTTACTATTGAAATTAATAGATATCTCATTAGGATTTACCTTTTTTTGGTTCTTGGTGACTATTCCAAATATTTTTAACTTGCTGGTTAGTCTTATGTTTTTAACTCTACCTAGTTTATTGAGGATCTTTGACAGTATGTACAAAGGGGGAACACCAGGAAGGACACACTATAATGCACCTTTGTAATAGTATAGATATGGTGCAAGTTGGTAGCTTAGTGGGAGCATGCTAAGATTTGTTATTATCTGGAAGTGTAGATAAGAAGTTTCCCTTGTGTGAGAGATACTTCTTGTCTTGAAACCAATATTGGTTAGACCATGCCAAGGTAGTGAAGGCTATAGTTGGATTGTGACACTAATCAATGGTTGGAGGTTGAGAATACCTCATTTGGTAATGATATGAATCAGTGAGGTAATTCTACTTGGGTTTAAGTCCTTTTATGGCTTCTATGAGGGTGTATGAACCCTTCTTTTTTGTGATGGATCTAGCATGTATGCTTATTGTTAGAATAATAAGTAGAATTACACAAATATGAACCCACAGAAGAGAACACAACAACATAGAATTTAACGTGGTTCACCCAATCCCTGGGTTACGTCCACCAATAGTAAGTCCAATATCTTTATTATTATCCAATGATTACAATTTGAAACCTACAACTCAATACTACCACAGGAAGCTACAATAATCCCTCATACAATGAATCTCAAACCATAAGCCCTTTTACAAGTATTTTTGACATAACGAAATTAGGGCAAAAATACTCCGACTAATAGAAAATAGATGGCCAACACTTTACAATATTATTAAGTCATTCAGACGGGCCCTACAAGGGGCACTGCCCTGGGACCCCACAAGGGGCACTGCCCCAGGACCCCGCAAGGGGTGCTGCCCCAGGACCCCACAAGGGGCTCTGCCCCTTGACCCCGTGGAAAAGTCTGATTAGGCTCCACATACATAACACTTATGGGAACCCTCCTTGAGCCCTTGATGTGTTTTGGAAACCAGGAGAGTTTCCTCTTCTTAGCATGGCTTGATGGATTTTTAGGTGTGAATTAGATCACTTTGAAGTTTCGATCCATGTGGTGGGTCTTGATGGCCCTAATTTTGGTGGTGATTATACTCTTTTTGGTTATGTTTTAGTCATGATATCTTATCAATTAAGTTGTTCGCTCTTGAAAGGCTCCATGATATTTATTGGGGGGCCTCTAAAGGATGAATTGATTTGAGGTATTCCTAGGCTTGACTTGAAGGTATCAGATTCATAGGCTTGTCTTTCATCTAAGCTTGGAGTTGAGAATGAGTGTTTGAGGTCATCCCTTATCTAAATTTATCTTCCTTTTTGTAGTATGACTAAGGTACTGTGGGGTAAGAGACCCTATTCCACAAGGGTAATTAACCACTCATCATTATGGAAACATAATGGTCCTACTCTTGGAATTATTTGAAGGTGCTCTATTTATCCCTATCAATGGAAGGGTGCACTAATGGGTCCCTATTTTGGGAGTGCTCTTTCTTGTGTGATGAAATCCTATGAGTTGTATATATTGGTACACTAGAGTGTGATGTTGTATTCCTCATAAGAGTGCAACTTGGTAAGAGGATTTTGTTCCTTGTTTTCGAGTTAATGACTTGGAAGCTCTTCGTGCTTCAACCTTGGGGATAGCTTGGAGGAAAATGTTAGTTTTTGGGTTCCTCTAGGTGGAGTATTTGAGGTAGAGTTACACTATTTATGGTGAAGGCATTGTATAGGTGTGTTCTTTTTTAGTTAGGTCTACGATCGTAGGGCTTGTGAGTTTTGTTGATGCCACCCTTATGTAGATTGATTCCCTTCTACAGTTGTTAGACTGATTGATCAAAATTGTTATGTTTGGGGGGTCTGGTAAGTATTCTTGTTTGTAGGAAAGTTGGATCATGCTCGTGTAGCATTTCCTTTAGCTTGTCTAGTCGGCTTCCAGGAGTAAGCCTAGTCCTTGGGGGGATGATGTAGTACCTCCCTCATTTGCTTCTTAGCATAAACATCCTCATGGTGAGGTTTCAACCTTCACACTCATTGAGTATGATCATGATGATCCCATACAAGGGTAAACCACCAAGGGGATCTGATTTTAGAGCATATTTTTTATGCCCCACGTTAATGTGGAGATGTTGGGTGTGGTTTAGGATGGTATTCTGGTGATTCTTAGAGATATGGATGACTCGATCTTGAGTTGCAGTGACTCTTCCTCACATTATGTTATATGATGGCATTGCAAGATGCACCTTGTTTAGCTTTGACTTGCGTTAATCAAGAGGTTATCATTGAGATTGTGATGGGTGTACTAGGGGACCCTAACCCGATCCTATTTTTTATTCTTTTCTATATTTTAGACATAGTATTTAGTTACGCTATGTTGATGCATTATAAATTTATTTTTTGATGGAAAAAGGTTTGACCACACTAATTTTTGATGTACTCTTTTTCATGTTCCTTATGTACTCATGTCAATGTTTCTAGGATGCACTATGTTTTCTTAAGGGCTAAATGAATTCGACTAGTTTTCTTACTATAGAGGAATTGAGTGCATGTTTTGAGGGGTTTGAATGGGAATCAAGAAATTTAAATTATAATGAGATGAGATGTAAATTCTAATCAATTCAATGTTATTTTCCTTGTGTATGTAATTTCTAATAGAAAATGTAGTAGGAAAGGTGTGTAGAGTCGTGAATTGAGTAGGTAGAATGTGCCCTTAAGGAATATTGAAATGTTTCTATTGGATATGAATGCTTACGTAAATGACCATTTGAATTTATTCTACATTGAGACATGTATTAATAGAAAGGTGATTAATAAGTCCTGATGATTGAGTAGGAGATTTTGCAAAGTATGCCTTGATGTTATAGTATTGCGAGAAATGTGAATCAGTTGAAATGTTTCTTGTAAATGATTTAAGACATATTTATATGATTTGATTTTTAGGTCTTGATGTTATGGTATTTGATGAATTATTTAATTTATAATAATATTCATTAATATCATGTTTATGCAAGAAAATTTTATGTGAGATGATCAAGGTTAATGAGTTAGGTTAATTGATGTATTTATGAGTTAGGTTAATTGAGATTTTATGAATTTCTTGTGGTGTAGTGTGGATGCAGTTGGATTAGATAATGTATTTGAGTGTGATTATGTATGATGTATTTTATATGAAAATGTCATTTGATTTTTCATGAGCTAATGATATTTTTATCTAGTGTCCAGAAAATTGACCATGGATTAAATAAAGGGAAATTAAAGATAGATGCATGTGAAAATCTTGTCAAGCCAAGATTAACTCCAAAGGGAGAAATAACCTCGTTGTAATGTAATAATGTTGTAAAGTGATGTTTGAATGTATTATTTAAATTGTGTTCATTTTTATTTTAAATTAATGTCTACCTGGCATGCCATGTGTGTAGTGATGTGTTGTAGCTTTATATGGTGTCAATTGACATGTGTTTGTGAGTTGGCATGGCCAAGTACATTGCTTATTACTTGTCTTCCACCTCCCCTTGTAGAATTCCAAGGTTAGGTATCTTGGTTGTTGAGCCTTCAGAGGGAATCTTATTTCAAATTTTTGTGAGTCAACTCTTAGTGGACTTTTGAGAGGTTAAACGTAGCCTTAGGGGTTAGTTAGGATAAAAATAAGATAACCCCATAGGTATACTTTGGGCTGAGGGTCAAATTTTGGCCAATATGATATTTTTATCCCATTTTTACCTCTTCTAAAAATGCCTTTTTAGAATGTGATGAAATTGAGAAGTGTGCCATGTATTCCTCTCTTTGCAATTTTGAATTTCCCTCTTATTGGAGAGATAACTCTTGGATAGTTTGTCTAATCATCTTTAAGGTTAGGTAGGGTTTTTATTTTTAGTGGGATGAAGAGGAATTTGGTAGGTTGATTACCCACTTTCTAATTTTGGAGACTTCTAGTAGACTTAACAGGTTTTTGGTGGACTTAGGAAGGAAGGCTTGTAGAAAGGGAGCTTTTCTCAAACCCTCGTTGCCATAGCTTGGAGAAAGGTTGGTGCCTTTTCATGGAAGACTCATTTTATTTATTCATTTGAATATGAATATTTTTGTGTGAAGTTGTATATGGTTTTTGTGAATCTTTATGCTTCCTTTTCATGGCTTCTTGTTTAAGTGTATTTTTTGGTTTTGTTTTTGTGTTCTTGTTTTATTGGGGTGTGCAAGGCTAAACTCACCCTTGGGAGGGAAGAGAGCCTTGATGGGTGAAGGGATTTAGTTTGGAATGCCCATTTAGTGTAGAGTCCTTCCTCATGGAGGAAGAGGATGAGGCATGGATGTATGGGCTCCATGTTGCCATTATTTGTTATGTACATATTTTTGGTCCATAAGGGTTATTACTTTTGTATGGAAATGGAAGGAATGATATTTTGGTTATGACCTTGTGAAAGTAATGGTATTTTGGCTACAACCATGTGAAGGCACTGGTATTTTGGTTATGCCCTTGTGAAGGCATTGGTATTTTGGTTATGGCCTTGTTGAAGACATGGTATCACATTTATATGGCTTCTCCAATTTTCCACCTTCACCCCTCTTATGGGTCCAAGGTGACCCATTGTGTAAATATCTTTGGGATGATAATTTTATGTAAATATGTGTTTGCTATTTTTTTATGGTGAATGTGTGTTGAAGCTTGTTTTTTACCCTCATCCATCTTTATTTCCCCAAGTTCGGGGGTGGCCATGTAATGGCCTAAGTTGGGAGGTGAGCCTCCATGGTCTTGTGGCTTTCTTTTTGCAGATTTTTCAATGGATAAAGCTTTCTGATTTTATTGAAGAGAAAGAAGATTTAGACATTTTCTTAGTTGTAATTTTTATGTTGAAAAGGGCTAAAAAAAAACCATGTGTAAAAATTAGCGTAAAAAGGCCATGTAAATGCCTAAATGCATGATGAATACTTGTAAAAGTTTGTATTTGTATGTGTAATGTTTCTCCATAAATTTCTATGTATTTTTAAAGAAAGAAAATGTAAAAATGAAGATTCCTAATGCTTTGAATGCAAAAAATGTTTGCTGGTTTGTTTTCCCATATGCAAGAAAAAGTTAGATTTTTCTTATGATTGTTAATTTCTTCCCTATGTAGTCAAAGTTTACTTCAAGTATTTAGTTGAAAAAGAAAAGTTAATGTAGAATTATTTTCCTAATTACCTATGTAAGAATAGATTTCATTTTGATATCATGTTAGTTTAAAAAAAGTCTTGTATATACACCTATATATATACTTGTTTATATACATATATGTATATACCCTATTGGAATACATTGCTATGTTGATGTTTAAAAAAAAGATAGACATAGTTATTCTCTATCTTTCCTCTTGTTGATTTTGAAAGAGTATATATACATAAATATATATGTATGTATATACACATATGTATACTTATGTGTATACAAAACTTAAAAATCTTCATCTTCTTCTTGCTCTTTGTAAAACCTGCAATAACCAAATGAGAGATTAGGGTTTTGGTAGATGTTTTGTTCAAATTAGGATTAAGGCTGACTTTGTGGAGCCATTTTAAATTTTAAATTTTAATTAAGTTATCATTAAATTCTGTCTAAATTTTAATCTCTATTTTATTATAATTTAATGACCGTTGACTTTTAATAGTCACTTTATTTTGAATTATGTTTTAGTATTATTTTATTAATCATTAAAATTTTAAAAAAATTCCTTTTTATAATTAAGTAGGATTCTGTTTGGATTTAAATCCATGTCTTATTTTAATTTAATGACTATTGACTTTTAACAATCACTTTAATTTGAATTCTAATTTATTTATTATTTATTATTTTCATTGGGATTCTGAAAAAGATTCTTTATTTATTTAGTGGGATTCTGTTTGGATTTTAATCCTTGTCTTATTTTAATTTAATGACTGTTGACTTTAGACAGTCACTTTAATTTGAATTTTGATTTATTTATTTTCATTGAGATTCTGAAAAGATTGATTTATTATTTAGTGGGATTCTAATATTTGGCTTTTGGAGCCATTTTTTATTTTTAATTTTTAATTATAACTTTTCCTTTAATTCTAATTTAGTCTTAATTTCTATTTAATTCTATTTAATGACAGTTGACTTTGCACAGTCACCTTTTTTAATTTTGATTTAATAATATTATTATTTTACTCTTGAGATTTTAAATAGATTCCCTTTTATTATTAATTTTAAGATTTTTAATATTTGATTATTGAATAACTGATTTTAATTTGTTTTTAAATTTAATAATATTGTATTGTCAATTAAATGGTCCTTTTAATATTTTAATCTATTTCTTGAGATTTGTCATTTCAAGATTTTTAATTTAATATTTAATACTTATTAATTTTTTATTAATATTTTAATATCAAGTTGGTGATAAATTTAATATTTATTATTTAAATTAGTTTTATTATTTTTATTAGAAATGGATTATTTTAGGGGAGATAAATTTACATGTCCAAGGTGGGACTTAAGTAAATTATTTCTCCCTTATCATTAATGTTAATTTAATATTAATATTTATTTATACGGTTATTAAATCTTTTCTAATGCATAAATTAAATAAATAAATAAACTTTGGAGTTTTATGACTTATGTAAAAATATTACATTTTAATTTAAAATATTTGAACATTATTATATTACTGGGTAATAATTTCTTGAGCCTAGTTTCCATATGGGGTTATTATCTTGGTTTTATTTTATCTTTTATATATTGAGGTTATTTTTATGATTTGTAATCTAGGTAGTAACCTAGTTCGTGATAGGGCCACTAGGGTTACTAATGCAATTGATTTAATTGTTATTTTTAAATTAATCCTTTTCCGATGCGTTGAGCCAACCTTTAAATTTTTATCATTATCTATGTTTTAATTTCTCTTTGGTTTATCTCTTTTAATTAACTCGTGTTTAATCCTAGTTAGGGTTTCCTAGAGACCTTGTTAGGGTTTTCGAGTTAACTGATGTAATTAACAATCAAGGGATGTTGGCAAGCCAACGTGTGCCATGATACCTCTTGTGAGTTAACATGCATTAGGTTATGTGATTGTACTTGTTAAATGAACCTTAGTGTTTTAGCTTTGTTGTCATTTGTGCTTTTAAAAACTAAAATTATTGTGTGTGTTTTGCCCTAAATTTTGGGCATGACATCTCTATTGTATCTGTGTGCTGAAGCCATGTTCTCATAGGGAATCTTTTGATCCTAGACCTTCTTGAGAGGAATCTACTAATGTCAATGTTTATTCAGTTTGAGTTTCTTTCTGTAGACTCTGTTTTAGATTTTGCTGGAATCACCTAATTATCTATGGTTGTGTCATTTTTACCCTAAGTGGCTAGGTCGGAGAACTTCTGGGTTTTTTGTGCTAAAGGTTATGAAAATTCATCATCCTCTCAAAGATTCTAGTTTTTTGTAGCTCTTGCATTTGAGTTTTCTCCTTGTTCTACAATCTCACTCCTAGACCTTCCTTAATTCCATGTAGCTATCATAAGATGAGGTCTAATATACCCATGGTTTTCTTGATCAGCTGGAGTGTTGTATTGATTATAAGAAGATGATGTAGAAGCCATAGGGATAATTTCCATGGGAGTATTGAAGGGATCCTCATCATTGGTTTGGTCTTGATAATTTTATCTCTCTCCTCTTTCAACATTTGTAGCAGTAGTGTACTTATGTATTACATCCACTTCGATATCCATTGTAGCATCTAAGAGTACGTCCCATTGATACTCATGAAAATTTTTCTAGATGTCATCAGACCTACCTAGGTATTGTGCAAGGGTCATGGGAGGTCCTTCATCCTTACCTTGATTTTTGTAATCCTATTGTCTTCCTCTTGCATTGGTCTTATTGTTTCCTCTTTTCATGTTGATATGGGAAACTCATTAGGATTAATGAAGTGGGGAAGATCCAACACATGTGATGTAGTTACCAGTTGTACCTAATTAGGATGTCCATTATATGATCCTAGGTTAACCTCATTTTCTTTTGTATCAAAGTCTTCTTTTGGTAGACTTGGTCCAAGGAGATCTCTACACCATCGTGGAAGAGAAGCTTATTGCAGTAGGTCTTTGGGTCAATTCTTCTTCTGAAGTAGAGGTGATGTCTTTCTCATGTCAAGAGCAACCAAGGGTTCTTCTACTGGCAGACTAGGTCCATGGAGATCTCTCCACCATTGTAGAAGATATGGTTCCCACTGATAATCAGGATCCTATGTTCCAATATGGAGTAGCCTTTCAAAGTTTAAAGTTTCAAATTCAACCTCTTCTTCATTGTCTGAATCAAATATGGGTCCTCTTTGATTAGTGATGGGATGAAACTTAGCTTCCTTAAAACTAACACTAATTTTATCTCTTGGATTCCTGAACTCTGCATGAAGTGATTCCACGAGTCCTATTTTAGTCATCCCTAAACCCATTTGTTTGACCATGTCATATCCCTTACTATAATTTCTAGAGGATATATCACAATGCTTGACCTCATTATCCTCAGGTACTTTATAGAGCCATGCCATAATGAATTTCTCTTCATTCTCATCTTCCAGAGGTACAATTTCTTGAACAAAGCTACCATCATAGATGACTTGTGGTGGTGTGGTTGTTGACTTCAATGCCTCTGAAGGTCTTCCATGAGATCTAGGAGATATGAGAAGTGATATCATTGATAGGAAAAGTTTGATCATGTATCCACTCACCCCTCTATCTATAATTTTTAGCTTCTCCATTTATGTCATCACATTTCTTCCATATTTAGGAGTAGAAGCTTCCTTATTGTATGGTATAAGGGTGTCACCTTATTGTTTTAGTGCATTGCAAACATAGCTATTTTCTGTAGGTACAATGACTTCCATACTATTGAATGGGAACTTGATACACTAATGGTATGTGGATGACACTACATGCATCTCATAGATCCATGGTCATCACAACAAAATATTGTATGAAAATAGGAGATCGAGGGCTTGGCATATGGACTCTCTTTCAATAGGTCCTACTCTGATAGGTAAACATACAAGATGTTTGGAAGATCTCTCTTTCTCATCATAGGCTTTGATAGTTATTTTATTCTTTGGATCAATAGAAGACTCTGAAAATCCTAGTTGTTTGATCAAATTTTATGTATATATATTCAATCTTGTGCCTCCATCTATCAACACTCATTTGACCCAATGCTTGTGGAAACTTTGATATGTAGGGGGTGATTATGCGGGTGACTCAGAGAATTATCATCTTCTTCTAAAAACAACATATAATATGGTGAGGTCAAATGACCCACCATAGATTAGAATCGATCTAAATCCAAGTCCTTAGGGACATTGGCAACCGACAAGGCTTTGTCTAGGATCTCTCTATGAGTTGGAGATATTTTGAGTAACTTGAAGATCGATATGTGAGTAATCATATTTTGTAAGTGCTCAATGATGCTGTAGTCAGTAGCATGTGATGAAACTAGCTATTCATAATTTGATGACTTAGAAATGGTTGTAGTTGGTTGTTTGCTGGATGTGGAGGGCTTTGATGATGATGGTTGATTACCAAAATTGGAAAGTTTTTCTCCTCCTAGGGTGACCTTTTCTTGTGCTTGTGTCATAGCATTGATAGCTCAAGACTCTCTTTCTTTCTTTTGGACAATAATGACATTACAATGTTCATAAGGGACTTCCTCAAGTATATTGATGACAATGTTATCATTGGTGCCATATGTGTGATTAATGCAGGCACTATCTTTCAGTTTAGAACTTTTCCCTTTCTCATAATTGGGTAAATGGTACTTGAATACCTTGCGATTAGTGTTTGTGATGTGATTGTCAACCATGATCACTTCATTATCAATGAGATCTTGGATCTCATGCTTGCGTCTCATGCAATTTTCGGTCTTATGTCCCTTGTTTTTATGGAACTCATATTACTCATTTCCATTCCACCATTTTTGTTTCACCTCTAGCTTATATGGTCTAGAATTATCCGGCAATGTGATCAGCTGGTTTTCCAAGAGAGTCTTGAGTACTAATCCTTATGATTCTCCTAGGGGAGTGAAGTTATGCTTAGGCTTAGCCCAGGTTTTATCTTTTAGAAGATTATTTTTTCCTTTGGAAGGAGCCTTGGTGGTGGTCTCACTAGCTTTAAGGGGCTTGGACCCACTTGTCAGATTGAACACTACTATTTTTGGTTGGGGAGAAACTTGGTCAACTACCCCATCATTTACCACATTCTTATTCTTATTCCAATATTTATTCTTGTCCTTGGAAATAGAATTATACATAAATTCTCTCTATAAAGGGTGCTTTCACCCTTTTTAACAAGCACATCTTCTATTTTCAATGCACTCTTCACCAGCCTATTGAAAATGTCTAGGTCTTGTAGGTGAATAGGAAAAATCAACTCTGGAATTAGTGCACTAATGAATATATCCATCTTCTTGGACTCATGAATGAGATGTCGATATCGAGAAAATACTTTTCTCCATTGCTAGAGAAATGTTAGAAATGATTCTCCCATTTTTTTATTTGTGTTACATAGATCAGTCATTGTTACAGGATGCTAAATGTTATAGGAATAGTATTGTAGAAATCGCTTGACGAGATCATTAATTTTTTTTTTATCCCAGTGGGTAAATTTGAAAATCACTTGATAGCTTGGCCACATAGACTCTTGGGGAATAGATAGATAAGATATGTCTTGTCATGCATAAATTCCATACATTAGGCATAAAATTCCTAGACTTGATCTTGAGGATCAAAATTTCAAAGGTACTTGTCAAATTTTGGGATTTCCACTCAATGTGGGAATGGAGGTACATACATGTCCTTATCAAAAGGGAATGGGAAAATGGAGTCTATAGAATAATTCATGGTTTGTTTCTCTTGACTCTTCTTCATCTCCTACCATTATGCTCGCATGACTTGCATTTTTTTGGTTACAAGTGTTAAAAGAGTTTCTTCCTCCCTAGCAATGACATCCTCATCTTTGTATTGAGGAGGAAGTTGTGCTCCTTGCTTTTCTAGATCAAGAAAGTATTGTTCTTTCTCTTGAGACATGATGTCTTTCATCATCTTGAGGAATTATTTTTTATCCTTACACCTAGTAATTTTAGCCTCATCAATCTTAGATTTGATTGATGAGCTATCCTTATCGATGTCATGATAAATAACACTACAATTGGTGTGTCAAAAATCTTCGTGTCCTTTTCCTCTTCTAGACATGTTGGGGTTAGAGGATCTATATTGATGATGGGTCAATCTTCCAAAAGTTTCTGGCTCTCCAAAAAGAGGGTTTTCCTCAAATGAATATGGTCTCTCTTCGTCTCCTAGATATCATCTGAAAGAGCTTCAAGTCTAGATAGGCATAGCTCAATAAGTCATCAGAAAGGTGTTGAAGCAAGAGAAAGTGTGTTTGAACAAGTTTGAGGTAGATGGTGATGGAAAAAAGATAACACCCTCTTAAGAAGGAGGTGCAAATGGCTCAAATTCAAGCTAAGGTTAAGGAACCTAGATGCTGATGCACTCACAACTCAAAAGGGACATCTGATAATGGTGGTTGGAGATGCTCATGATGAGACTGATCAACGGATAGGGTGAGGAAGATTGAACTCAAAATAGCATAACTATGAGTGACCAAAGATTATGGTTGATTGAGAAAAGCTCACAATATCAAAGGTATACCCGTGGAAGGTGGGACAACTTTGAATTGGGTATTTGGAAGAAAACTAACAAGATTTCGGATCATTTCATAAAATATTTGAATAGGATTGTTCTTTAGTTTTGATAATTATGTTGTGAATTTTTTTCAAAGGTTATTTATGTCAAAAATTTTAAGGTAGACTAACACACCAAGCATATGTACAAAAACAACAATTTCCTGAGCCCTATAGTCAAATTGGCTAAGTGAAAAAATCCTTGCTCATAAACTTAGGTAAACACCCAATAGATAATCAAAATATTGCCACCACCAACTAGACAATGAGTATAATTATACCGTATTATCCGACTCCAAATGCTCATGGGGGCATGATATTAAGAGTATCTTGGGGGAGTTATTATCTTCCTTGCCCTAGGATTATCGCACTTTTAGGGTGAGCCAGGTGGCTACTACTCTATGGATTTTAGTAAGGGTCTCTTGTTTGAAATAACTCTCTGTGTTCGTGCAAGAATGATTTAGCCATATAGACCCATAAAGCACCTTTGCACCAATAGTCACGTAAATGTGATTTAGACCCTAAGGCCCTATTATTTGGTCAAGGGAGATTTGTGTATAAGCTCAGATGAAATCTGGCTTTTGAGGCTTTGGCCTCAAAGAAGCAATTTGTTTAACGTGAGTTGGAGTGGTGTGGCTTACACCTCATGCTCATGTGGGTTGTTCTCCAAGGGTGAGTACTTTTTCCCACTTGGATAGGCCCATCTAAAGGAGTACGATAAGAAAAAAGAATAGCTACAAGGGTTTGGATTTCTAATTTTCCCTTGAGGGGAAAAGAGCATAGTCTCCTATCCTTTTCACTATTCACAAGAACATCAAGCAATTGTTCTTTTTAGAAAGTCTAGCATGCAAGGTTCCTAAAAAAACATTAAAGAAAACATAATGTTTAGTTGATTTCATCATAGGCAACCTACATCAAACTCATCGGTAGTTTACTTTTGTGCTCTTTGACACATGTCCTACAAAAATATTTAGATATTATATCAACATCTTCAACTCAAACGTCCAGAATGACCATGTTAAGATGCCAAGAAAACACAAAACTAGAACATGATACTATTTTTCCAGACTTAGGTAAATAAACCAGTTGCAGAAATCCAAAAATTAGAGAACCCTTGCTATTTTTCAAAAAAATATTAAAATAGACTCGTACAATAATATACCATGTTCAATACAAGTATCCTTGTATTATCATAGGAGTGACTGTTTTGACTCATATTGGACTGTGAGGATGCTCATATGAGAAAAGAGCTAGGGTATGACAAAAATACCAAGAATCTATAACAAAAAGTGCAGTACTGGACTAGATTCTAGTACGAGAATCTATAGAGTCCAATACGAGAACCTCCTATTTCTAATATGAGTTTCAATCTAGACTCGTACTGTCCTATGAGGATTCTCATACAAGAAAACATGACTAGAGTATAGACAAAACCTTGATATTTGCAAAAATAATAAAATGTGTAGACATAAAATTGATTTTTCTGCCCCACAGTGGGTGCCAAAAATGTGTGCTCTAAACTAATAGAACACTTCAATGAATCCTTAAATAGTTAGTCTAAATTAATGAAATAAATGATCTAAACTAAGACTAACTAAGGCGACTCATTTCCTTCTAGTAGATCTGAGTATGAGATTTCTCTCAGGTCATTGCAACTCAGTGACAAAAACATAATCTAAATGAAGGATTTTGAATGCAACTATATGCAAATGCAAGATTAATCTAATTAGCTAAGAGTTAATCCAATTAAAAAAAATGAAGTGTTCCTATGTTAGTTTTATGCAATAAATGAAACTACAATGCTAAAAAAATGAAATAACAAAGCAATTAATAATCAACTATGAAATATGCAAATAGCTCTGAATTCAAAACAACAACATAACTCTAACTCAAAATCTAGATTCCTTTGTGATGAAATGAGGCCTGGTTATATAGAAATCTCATCGGGGATGAACGGTTGAGATTGCTTGGAGATGAGTGGTGAAGATTGTTTTGGAGAAGCAGTTAACTCCAAAGGTGCATCGTTCATTATGGAAACTTCCAAATCAACTAGTAAGTCAACTGGACTAACTTGTAGGAACTTCTAAAATAACTAGCAAGTAAACTTGACTATTTTTTCAATTAACTAACTTGTTTCCAAAATGTGACTTGGTTAACTGAACTATTTTCAAAATTGCATGCTGTTGACTAAAGGATGATTTCATAAATTCATTTTTAGAATTTATTAAAATATTTAATGCATTTTCCTCAAAATGTGATGATATAATTAATTTAATTCCATTTTTATGATTAATTGACAATTGTTTATTTATTTAATCAACATCCTTAAATATGAATTAAATAAATGATATAAGGTTGATTTAATTGCAAATAATATTAAGATTTAGGAATTAATTAATTAAACATGATCAAGTGTAGTAATCAAATGGGATATAGATCAAATTAGGTAGATGAATTGAATTGCCTTAGATTAGGACTTAGGAAATTTGATTGAAATTTAGGATTTCTTGATGAATAATCCAAATTAGGGGCTTAAGGTTTTGGTGACCATTTTTAGGTGATTACAAATACCTCCACTAGGAACACTGTTCAATCGTCTCAATTAATATACTTTATAACCAATCACCATAGATACAAACTTGGCCTCGATATCTACAATGTCATTAATTTTCATAGCATGTTGATCTTGTTTAGACTTTGTTAGATGAGTGACCTCATCAGTAGGAATCATTCTCAGAATAGGTACATCATTGGTCACACACAACCCTATTGTACAACATATTATTTGTTCAAAATTTTTTGGTCAGCAGGTATACAAGGTTCTCTTATAAGGAGACATATAATTGCTTTATTCTTAGCTACAAATATGAGAATTCTTGTTTGATTGGGTAGGGCTCTTTTGATGCAATTTTGGGCAATATGAATTAAACATAAGTATATATAATGTCATTGTATGCTTAATATGACTTTCATGTTTCTCATATGAGGGGTTCATGATTAAGGGTCTAAACAAGGGAGAAGATGGGCATTGGAGTGGATATTTATCACCTATAGTTGATTTTTGATAGTTTAGATTTATATTTACTAAGTATAAATATTGAGTTGGCATACCAAACACTTCCTTTTAGACTCATGGAGGAGAAGTATAGGATTGACATCCTGATTGTAATAAGGGGAGGAAGAGATAGTATCCTTTCTAGAGGTTGAATTAAGATGTTAAGTCTATACTTCTTGTTCATGGGCATGGGAAGGTTGGGTTGTTTAGATATTGAAACATAATTACTTATTAAGTTTATCGATAGAAATGAATTTTTGTACTGCCTCCCTCATTTTCCTCCTAGAATGAATATCCTAATGGCATGGTTTCAACCTTCACACTCATTGAGTATGATCATGTTGGTCCCATGTGAAGGTGGACCACCATGAGGATCTTATTTTTGAGAACATTTTTGATACCCTGTGTTAATTTGGAGACATTGGGTGAAGTCTAGGATTGCATTCTGGTAATCCTTAGAGATAGGGATGATTTGATCATGAGATGCAGTGATTTTTTCCTGCATTATGTTTTTTGAAGGCATCGTGAGATGCACCCAATTTATCTTTATCTTGTGTTAATCAGGAGGATATCATTGGGGTCCTGACAGATGTACTATGGGACCCTACCCCAGTCTTGTCATTGTATTTCTTCTTTCTGCATTATAGAATTAGTAATTAGATAAGCTATGTTGATGCTTTATGGATTTATATTCTGATAGATAGGTTTTGTGATGTACTCTTTTCATGTTGCTAATATACTCATGTCAATATTTTTAGGATGCACTATGTTTTCTTAAGGGCTAAACAAATTTAACCAATTTTTTGATTATAGAGAAATTGAGTGCATGTTTTGAGGGGTTTGAATGGGAGTTAGGTAATTTAAATTATAATGAGATGAGATGTAAATTCTAATAAAGTAAATGTCATTTTCCTTGTGTGTGTAATTTCTAATAGAAAATGCAGTAGGAAAGGTGTGTAGAGTCGTGGATTGGGAAGGTAGAAGGTACCCTTGATGAATATTGAATGTTACTATTGGATATGAATTCTTACATAAATGACCATTTGAATTTATATTACATTGAGATGTGAATTAATAGAAAGTTGATTTTAGGTCTTGATGTTAAAAAGAGATTTACGGGTATTATACTTTGTTTTTGATTCAAGAAATGTAATTGGAAGTGATTGTGAAATCAATTGAAATGTTAATATTTTCTTGATTATGAAAGGGTTTTTGGTATGCTTATGAATATTGTATTCATAGAGATTTCATGGTGAAGGAAATTAATAATGGATAAGTCAAAATTATAGAATGTTGTGAAAATTGCAAGTTGATTATATGATGTATTTTATGTGATCATTAATGTTGCATTTTTATATATATGTTTTTGGTCTTTCATGAGCTACTAATATTTTGATTTACTGTGCAGGAAATTAACCATGGAATTAAAATGAGGGAAAATAAAAGATGGATGTATGCAAAAAATCATGTTGAGCCAAGGTTAACTCCAAAGGGAGAAATATCCTCATTGTTATGTGCTAATGTTGTAAAAGTAATGTTTGAATGTATTATTATTATGTTTATTTTAATTTATATTTTTCTACTTGGCATGCCATGTGTGTAGTAATGTGTTGTGACTTTACGTGGTATCAATTGACACGTGTTAGTGAGTTGACATGGCCAAGTAATTTTTTATTGGTTGTTTATCACCTTTGAGCCACCTTGTAGAGTCCTGAGGTTAGGTATCTTGGTTGTTGTGCCATGTGAAGGAATCTTATTTTGTATTTTTAGAGGTCAACTCTTAGTGGACTTTTGAGGGGTTAAATGATGCCCTAAAGGTTAGCTAGGGTTAAAATAAGATAACCCCATAGATGTACTTTGGATTGAGGGTCAAATTTTGACCAATAGGATGATTTCATCCTGTTAGTACTTTTTCTTGCACCCTCCAATTCTAAAAGAGAGAATGATAACCAAACATGGGATATTTATCTGATGGTCAGAGATCTACTTCCTACAAATCAGAGGACAAGAAGGGTGCTAACATTAAAAAGGCCTACAACCTTCTTCACTTTGAGTTCCACTCACTCAGGTGGGTACACCTCATCTGGACACACATAATTTCTTATTAGATACAATAGGCCTACATTTATATCACTTTGTGGAATAGTTTTTAGACTTTTAGAGGACAAATACCCCAGTGCTCACTAGATCTCATGCAAAATCCCACTTACATACAATGAATCTGAAAACTAGACAAACTTCCTAACTCCTCCTATCAACATGAAAGGGAAAATGTTATCATTTATGTTTTGGGTGGGATGGACCTCTGAAATACCCCAAATCCTTCAAAGACTAGTGCCTTATCCATTAGGCAACAGAGTCAAATAGATCATTGAAATAGAAAGCTAAAGAAATGAGAAAATAACACAACCTTAATATGTGATGCCTTACATCAAACATACACCATTTATCAAATTCTACTTATGAATCCACCTCTGTATTCAGATATGCAATCTCCTATTCAAAGAATTTAACTCTCCCCTCGGAGGACACCCAAAAATAGGAAACACATTGATCAGTAATGCACTAAAAGACAAAGATGAAATACCCTTGATATCTCACTTCATACACAGCTGAAAATGAATCCCGAACTCAATTATTTCCTTGAAATAACTCTATTGTGAACTTACAACAGAAAAACTAAAACACCCTTGATGCTTTAACTAATAAATTTTAGGAACAAATGGAGACAATTTTGATAAAAGGTAACCAGTGTTGAAAATTCATTCAAATGCTAGACTATTACAAGACAAATCATTATCTAAGACCAGAAAGGAATCAAGAAAACACCCTATAAGAAGAGAAGAGGGCCATATTTACAACAGGATCCACTCATGGAACTAGTCTAGAAAAGATTATAGAGACTTTAGACTACAAAATTTCTACTAGACCTGGAACTCCTCCCCCTCTTGAAAAATGGAGAAGAAGAAAAGATAAAGGAAAAATAGAGCCAATATCACCAAACTGGCACTTGGCAATTCTCATCAAAATATCTTCTAATTCCCTCCCATTCATTTCTTTCTACAACTGCCTTTATCTTCACAAATAGATTTGATTTCGAAATCAAAACCTCTTACTACTCTCTCCCGCTACTTTGAAACTAAAAGTAACCATTTCCATCAGATTCCTTGTTTTCTCCCGTTTCTAAAAACATATCATACTCCTATGTTCTAGTAAAAATTAAGCTTCCAGGCATTAATTCCATGAGTAGGCCCTGTCATTTAAAAATTTGGATTTATTTCTAATGTGCACACTTTATCATTTTTTAAATCTTTTCATCTCTTAAATCTACATATGCTTCCCAAAAGCCACCAGAATTTGCCAAGTGTCACTAGCTGATTGGATGCTCGAACTAACCTTGAGTTGACCACTCATTGGGAGAATGGGTGACTACACTTATTCTCACAATCTCTAAATTATTCAACTAACCATGGTTACATCTAGAGAACTAGAGAATGCACTGTTAGAGTAGTCATATTATAGCTAATAATTAATTTATTTAATTATTAGTCTATTATTCTCTACACTTAAGTTAGACTTAGGCATCTCATTATTCTTTAGGGTTTTGGTATCCTTTTATAAGGATTCCCTCTTTGTATTTAATTAATTCACTTATTGGATCATAATAGAGATTGCTCTTTACATGTCCATAAGATGTCTCTGACTTTTTGGCCTCCATAATTTTTCTTGCTTCTGTGCTTTGCTTCTTCCATGTGACAGGGTTATGCATGTAGGTGTTCTTGGGAGATTAGTATTTCACCTAATCTAACATGGTATCAGAGCCATCTTGCTGCTCGCTGTTCGTGTTTTGTTGAAGTGATTCAGATGCAGGAGGGTTTCAAAAAATTTTTAGTTTTGGTACTCTCTGCAAGACGTTATTTTTTATTTCTTTTTTGCCTGCAAAAAAGAAAAAAAAAATTTTGGGGGTATTTTGAGCAAAAAAAGACACCGCCATTGTGCTCAAAAGGTCCGGGAGAGTCAAAAATCATATAAAATTTGTAATTTTTGGCCACTGTGGCATCTGGGAGAAAATTTTTGCCCTCCTAAGGTCGTACGACTCGAAAATCGAAAAAAAATATATAAAAAATCATTGTTTTTAATGATTTTGCGTTTAAAATAAACGCGGCCAGTGTTAACTGTTTGGGCCGCCGTCGCGCCACCCCGGCACCACCTGCGCCCGACCACAGCGCCACCACACCACCCGCGGCCCGCCCAGCCACCGCCCGGCCCGTCCGCCACCGACAGCGCACCCGCGCTCCTCCGCCGCGCGACCAGCGGCCACCGCGCCGCCAATCTGCGGCCTCCGCCACCCGTGCCGCCGCCCGCGCCCGTGCCGCCGCCGCCCTCCGCGGCCTTCACTCCGCCGGCCCGCCCACCGCCTGCCCCCATGGCTTATGCTATCGGCCCCTGGTCATATGGGTGCCCGCGGCTTAGGGTTAAGCCCCTGGGGCCTATTTGCACTCTTTTTTGCCTTTTTGGGGGTACCTGGGCCTTTTTCGCTCTACAAGGAGCATACGGGGGTCTTTTTCTGACTTCCATATACCGTTAGAAAGCTCTTTTCGAGAACTTTTCGATGGTGGAGGTTAGGGTTTTTGGTTCCACCGTTTCAACAATATTTTTTGCTGTTGAAGTCTGATATCTCTTTTTGCCTTTCGGGAGTCATATCTGGCTCATCTGGACTCCTTTTTTGGCAAACAAGATATCGTCGAAAAGCTGGTTCAGTGTGCTATTCAGTGGTTGAGGTTATTTTTCCAGATTCTACTCCAGGTTTTCACTCCTCCGCGTTTGGCAGTTTATGCCCTCTAGTGGAGTGCTTGGTTCTATAGGTCCGGGGATCTCTTCTTCTGAGATCATAGCTCACTCTTCTTTTTGATTTTTGAGCATTGTATGCTTCTCTTCTGTAGCATTTCTTTTCTGTAAATGCACTGAGATAAAGTGCCTACTTTTGCATTTTGAGATCTTGAACACTATGTGTTTGTTTGTATACGCACTCAGTTATAAAGTGCCATGGGGGGGTTCTGATGTTTTGCCTTTTGTGCTCATCCATCTTTGTCAAGTGAGTGTACCTTCCATGACATTAGCCTCATGTAGTTTGTGTCTATGACACCACCCTTTATCCTGTGCTTGTACCTTCTTTTGCACATAGGTGTTCCCGTTTCTTCTTCTTGCAGATGTTTCTGGCATTGCATTTCAGTGTTCCTGTCACCCCGTTCAGCATTATGGGGGGGTTCACCTGTTGGTTCTATTGCTTCCTTGGTTTGGTTGAGTGATCTACGTATTCAGTTTTTGTTCCTATGTACTAGGCGGATGCAGTGGCTAGGCACCTATGCATTTCGGTGAGATGGTTCATCTACTATATAGACACTCATTCATTCCTATTTTGGAGGTCACCTCTTTGATTGATCAGCTCTTCAGACTTTGTCTTCTCTACCTGGTCATGCACTATTTCAGTGGGGGTTCCAGCAGTATTCTTCTGACAGTGTTTGCAGCTTCATGCTTCGGAGATGCTTCATGCTCTTTCTTGTTCCTTTCTTTGGGACATTCCCTAGATTGGAGGCTTTGTTTCCTTCATCTAGTTTATTTTATTGTACTTGGGTACCTGATCAGGCCTTGTTGCCAGGACCCATAGCTCTTTCATGCATTTTTGTTTTCATGCATCTTTTAGTCCTTAGTTGTTTAGCTTCTCCCTAAGTTACACTTAAGGGGGGGTGTTAGAGTAGTCATATTATAGCTAATAATTAATTTATTTAATTATTAGTCTATTATTCTCTACACTTAAGTTAGACTTAGGCATCTCATTATTCTTTAGGGTTTTCACCTTTAGGGTTTTGGTATCCTTTTATAAGGATTCCCTCTTTGTATTTAATTAATTCACTTATTGGATCATAATAGAGATTGCTCTTTGCATGTCCATAAGATGTCTCTGGCTTTTTGGCCTCCATGATTTTTCTTGCTTCTGTGCTTTGCTTCTTCCATGTGACAGGGTTATGCATGCAGGTGTTCTTGGGAGATTAGTATTTCACCTAATCTAACATGCACCTAGTCTCCAAGTCTCTAAATGAAACTTCTGGCAACCTGGCGACTATGGCAGTCTCCAAATCTTTAGATTTTTGCCACTTGACCGCCAGAATTTGAAGACTGCGAGACACTGTCAACTAATTACCATTTCCAAGTGATGCAGGAGCATCCTGGGTGTAAGAGCAATCTTGCATCACCCAAAAATATTTTTGGTTTCTTTTCAATAAGGGCTATCTTGTGTAGAGCTACTATTTTTAGTAAGTTTTCCATTCGAGCTCAGAATGGTCTATTTTCTTTCCTAGAGGTTCATTTTGGCCATATTAGCCTGCCAGTAAAGTTTCATTGCCAGATCAAGTGTAGTTTTGAAGATATTGAAATTTTTTGGTATTGGCAACAAGGTACAAAAACTTCGAGCTCAATTTTGAAGGCTTTAGAGGCCCCGGATGAGGTCAAAACTTCAAATGAATGAAGCTTTCTTGATTTAGGTGTTGTAGAGCACTTCACGCCCTTTCTAAAATGGGCCAATGGGTGATGACTTATGGTCTTCGAAAGTTGGGCCACCTAAAATAGGAGCACCCTTCATCACCAAGTCTTTGAATTCTCACCTAACCATTGGTTTATCTCGCGACCTGGCGACAGGGCAATCTCGCGATCTCTAAATTTTTGACCTCTAATTGCCAGCATTCGATGACCTGGCGACTAACCACATTCTCCAGGTCTCCAAATTTTTGCCTAACTGCCAGTTTCATCTTGTGACTTCATGACTAGCTGCCACGTGTCCTCCTAGGGTCCATGTCACCACTGTCACCTATTTGTAAAATTACCTTACCTGTGGGCCCACCAACATGCTTCTTGAGGCACCTTCATGAGCTCGCATGCGTAGAGCCTCCACTCTTTCATCTATTTTCTTATGTGTGTGGAGTGCCATTTAAACATTTCAAATGTCTATTTCGGGAGCAATGTGGGATAAATCATTTGGAGGTTTTCAAATACTTTTTAAAATATTGTGTATAGTGCTAGCCAGAACACACTCCAAGGTGGGCCCACAAGAATGAGGTAAACACAACCTCTCTTTCTTCCTTATTTACCTTCATTCTAAGTGGCCATGTATAAAAACATTATCAAAAACCCAAATAGGGTGCATGTGGGATAAACCCACATGCACCTTCCTTTTCATTTTTCCTTGTTCTAGCCTGTGCATGCCTCTTTGTGCTTGTCCCTTTCTTAATGACTGGCTCTACCATGTCTATTGGATGCATGTTAATCAAGTATCTACATATTCTAAAACATCTATTTGAGGAAGAATGGACATGTACGCATATCTTCGGAGAAGATAAATATAGTGATACACCTTGGGAAGGTACTGGAACAAAAACATAATCAAGAAAACACTCATAACCCTCACAACATCTCCTTTCTCTAGAAGCACAGGGGCCACCACCTATAAAACTATTTGAGGAAAAGGAAGGAATGTGAAAACATCAAATAAAACCCTTTCTAGATCCCAGGTATTTCAGAGCAATGGAACAAGGGTCTGTCACAAGCTTTCTAGAACCTACAACTAGAGATTCCTTTGAAACATATGCTAACCTCAGCTGCAGCCATATGTTCCACAAATGCATTACATCTCTTGCAGATCTCAGAACTGTGACTATTATTGCAAACCAACCAATGACGTACAGACAATTGAATTTTTCAAAAACAAAAAATCATAGAAGAAAAAGGGGTCTATAGTCAATCCAATTCCATATACTAGAAGAAAGAAATGATTCCATTCCACAAACTGCTCTGCTCCTTGGGTCTAGAACCCTACCAAATATCCACTTGTTATGCACTCGAATCTAGCATGTTTCTATGTGGTTATCACCGTCTAGTGTATCTGCACTCAAACCCATGTTTAAGGCCTCAGGATGCTGTGTGTTTTCGTTGCCTGTGCGCATGTATGAGGAGCTCTTAGGCTTTGGAGTTATCGTACTAATGGAATCTCCATGTGTTGGAGAATGAGGATTCTCCATTGTATCCAATTCAAAGCTCTTCTTGCCAAAAATCTTCGACCAAACTACTTGCACTTTGTTTTATGCACCAATATGCTTTTTCATACGTTGGCCATGTTAATTCATGTGTAAGCCATAAGGACTTACAAAACGCACTCTAAGCCATAAGGGCCATGTTAATTCATGTGCCCTTCCATATGCACTACGTGCACAATCATTTTAAAACCTCTCACTTAGCACATTATGTATTTGTGCATTGATCGTAACAAACATTTCATTGTTTGAGATGGTGTCATCTTGTGACATTTTTGTCAAGCAATTCACGTACCCAATGGATACTTATTAAAAAATTAATGCACCTCTCTCTTTTCTTCAAGCTTCACAATGATAGGAAAAAAAAAATCTTTGAGTCATATTGGCATATGCTTCCACATTTGAATCCTATTTCCTTTCATTAATTTTGTTTTCCTACCAGCCTTACACTTCTTGCATACAACCTTCATTGCAGTGTGCACATCTAGAACATCCCACTTAAGATGTGTATGCACAACATGTCAAAAAATATTTCAAAATATTTTAAAATAATGACAAGCCTAGCATTTTAAACCATAAAAACAATGGCACGCCTGGTACAATAATTAACCATTTTAAAGTTCATACTTACCCTCTGCTTAATCAAATATAGTCACTTGATAAGAACAAACCATAGTGCATCAAAAAACTTGGCCACACCACTCATTCTTCACATCTCAGCAAGGTTGCCAAGTAATATTAAGTGGCCTTCAGAATTGGCCTCAAAAATTGATCAAATGGCCCCATAGGAAAGTGCCATCAGGAGCACATACTGACTTCCAACATTACAATATGCCAGTCAAAGGAAATTGCTCAGAAAGACTTGAGCCCACAATTATTAATTTTATTTGGTTTCTAGCCTTACACTTCTTGCATACAACCTTCATTATAGTGTGCACATCCAGAACATCCCACTTAAGATGTGTATGCACAACATGTCAAAAAATGTTTCAAAAATATTTTAAACTAATGGCAAGCCTAGCATTTTAAACCATAAAAACAATGGCACACTCAGAAAGAACATCAGTCTGAAGTCTGGTATAAGAATTAACCATTTTAAAGTTCATACTTACCCTTTGCTTAATCAAATATAGTCACTTGATAAGTACAAACCATAGTGCATCAAAAAACTCAGCCGCACCACTCATTCTTCACATCTCAACAAGGTTGCCAAGTAACATTAACTGGCCTTCAGAATTGGCCTCAAAAATTAATCAAATGGCACCATAGGAAAGTGCCATCAGGAGCACATACTGAATTCCAACATTAAATTACATTGGTCAAAGGAAATTTCTTAGAAAGACTTCAGTCCACAGTTATTAATGATCAAACATGGCTTCTTGGAAACAATGCCTCAGTTTGAAATGCCAAGTTACACAAATTACTTCCAGAATTGGCTCTGAAAACTCACCCATTGAAACTTTCAAAATCTAGACACTTGGGCATTGATTAACCTCCACACATGGTACATGGATCTATAATAAATTCACTGAAAAGATCACATGTTGAAATGAAGTCAAACACCAAAGTTAGCTTGTTAAAAACATTTTGGAACAAAACAGTGAAATAAGCAGAAATTGGGTTTGGAAATGGCCTATGATCAGATGAATTGGTAGAGAGCTCAAAATCCATAGGAAAGTACACTTCTAGATCTATAGTATGGAACAACACTCAATTATACTTGACCATGGATAGAGTGCAAACTACAAGGCTTCAAAGTAGGCTACTCAGAAAATTGGACAATGCACTCCTGACAAAACTTAACAATTTGCAAACAGAATGACACTGGCAAACATGTCAAATAGGCACATGGGGGGTTGAAAATTGGCATGAATACTCTCCCTCATGCCTAAAATATGATGCAACAACTAGTATGTTATGAGTAGTAATAGGGAAATAAATGTGCTTCCTCAAGGTGGGTCGCTCAGTGAAAATCAGGAAACAGGCTCTATGTAGATTTTGGGAACACCTTAAAATGACCACTTCAAAAAAACATGTCAGAACTAAAATCTGAAACCTCAAACCTATTACACATTTCAAATGATAGGTGATCAAAACCCTATACAAGTGACATGTCATGAAACTCAATATGCCCTTTTAGCCGTGCACCTGAACTAAGCATCTTACGATGATTTTCAAAGCACAAATCTCACACTTAGAGAAAATTTTAAAAATATGGAGTCAAAACATACTCTAATTTTTTGGGCTCTAATAGTGGCTTTGACTGGGGATGTGTGCCCCATGTGGGCATGCAAAGAAACCAAAATCTCTCGGTACAACAGACCAACCAAACTTTTCTTCTCCGACTTTCCTCTTCTCAAAAATTCCGAATAGGGAACCCCTTTTATTGAAAGAAAACACACAATTGAAAGGAAAGAAACTGTACATGGAACACTTTATTGACAAAAGGCTCAAAGCCCCAAAACTATAATCTATCCTTATCCCTATCAAATGAATGATTTTCATCTCCCCACAACAGAGGCAAACTAAAATTACATGTTTCATCCAGCCGGTTAGAAATAACATGATTCATCTTCAACATATCATAGAAAAATTGATCAGTACACTCACCATTATCTGGCAAGATCAGGCCATCAGGCTGCCATAGATACTGATCATTTTGTGACATTAAAACATCACACTCTTCATTGTCAACATCATGCTGAAAAATGAAACATTCCAACTCAACTTCATGGCTGGACACATCATTATATTGATCATTAGTTTGCAACAAAGGATAAGATATTTTATCATCATTATTTTGCAAACTAAAGTAGAACTTCTCAAAACAAAAATTTGATTGGACAAAGTCAAAGACAACTTGCTGATCACATACTACATCAACATCTTCTAGGAAAGAACAAGCATTTTCTGTGGCTGAATCCTTAATTATATGAAAATCTGAGAAAACATATTCAAATTTGTCATACCTTCTAGCATCAAAATGTAAACTAGAACCAATGATACCAACCTCTTGCAAATCTGAACACTCACTAGCACATTCATCATTGTATTCATCAAATATAACATCATTAAATCATTACAAGGATATGTGCTTTCACATTGTTGATTTAAAATAGGAGAAAGGACATCCATAAATGTTTCACACATGATGTCATCACTTGTTTCATCTTCATCAAAAATTATATCAACTGGGCACGGAACCTTAGAAACAAACTTGGGAGTATACCTTTAAAATTTTGCATCCAAAAGATCTAAGATCTACTCACAATTTAGCAAGCATTGAACATCACACTCCATCTCTTTGGTTTCACTGCTAGTGCTACAAATATCTTCCCCATTTGAAATAGGGGCTGAAATCACTTGTCTCACAACATCTTGTGTAAATTAATCACTGCAGGAACTTATTTCTACATTATAATCACATTCTTTATCTTTACACAAAATATCATCGAGTTGAGATAATGAATTGTTAGCATCATGCTAAGAAAAGGAAAAATATACAAACTCAAGGGAATCATTATCAGCTGAAGATTCATCTTCTATTCCTTGACATTCATAGGTTTCATCATTAGCACAATAACCAACACTATCAATATCACAAGACTTGGCATCCTCAGCACAACTAGATTCAACACAACTGGATTCACTATCTAAAAAGGAATCCATCCATTCCTTAACATTTTATAGTGCTTGATGTTTAAGGGATGCAGTCCAACTGACTGATTCCATCATACTAAGTTCTAGAAACATCTCAGTATATTGGGAATCTTGAAAACCAAGATCCTCAAGAAGCTTACTACAAGCAATAAGAAATTTCTTGTAGTATGAAAGTGTTGATTCTTCTTTTCTTTTTCCTATTGCATACCTTACATCAGAGTGCACTTCTATTGGATTTCTTGATGTATCAGTAGATGATCTCTATCCAAAATTTCAAGAGCTAACTGAGTCCTTTCAGATCTAGAAACAAAATATTGATCCATCAAAGCTGGAAACTCCATTTTAATGTACTGACATGACAGTACTACTTGTTCTTATGAAAATATTTTTGTCCAACCTTATGCAGCCATTAACTTCATGATCCACAACATATTTCTGATACTCTTTACAATAACTGAAAACTTCAATCCAAAAATATGACTCCAACTTTAAGATTATTTTTCCCTTTTCTTAGTGACTTGTTCACCTATTAAGGGACCATTTTTTCTTAAAAAAATACCTGGAAGTGCTACTTCTATTTGTAAAATACTAATATGAAGTCTCCTTCAAATCACCTTCCAAACCTTCATAGAGTCCCCACCTCTTTACAAAGGACTAATTCTGAATCAACTGAGAGATTTTATCTCAGATTTGAACCTTCTTTATCAGCAAACACAAAACAACTTCAGAGGATGCACAGTTTGTCAAGATCACAAAATACATTGCAATTTCATATTACAAAAAACTGATCAAATAGAGACTTAGAGTCACCACCCACAATTGGTGTGAAAATATAATAATTTATTTTTTTGAAAATATTTGACTCTATAACCAAACTGGACCAAAGTCTGGGATAATTTAGTAAAGTAAGGAAACAGTCATCTTAAACTTGCTATCCTTTACTTTGTCCCCAAAAGAGTCACCAATTTTGTTAGTACTTTTTCTTGCACCCTCTAATTCTAAAATAGAAAATGATAACCAGACATGAGATATTTATATGATGGTTAGAGATCTACTTCCAAAAAATCAGAGGACAAGAAGGGTGCTAATGTTGACAAGGCCTACAACCTTCTTCACTTTTCCACTCACTCAGGTGGGTACACCTCATCTACACACACATAATTCCTTATTACATACAATAGGCCTACATGTGTATCACTTTGTGGAATAGTTTTTAGACTTTTAGAGGACAAATACCCCAATGCTCACCAGATCTCGTGCAAAATCCCACTTGCATACAATGAATCTGAAAACTAGGAAAATTTCCTAACTCCTATCAACATGAAAGGGAAAATGTTATCATTTATGTTTTGGGTGGGATGGACCTCTGAAATACCCCAAATCCTTCAAAGACCAGTGCCTTATCCATTGGGCAACAAAGTCAAATAGATCATTGAAATAGAAAGCTAAAGAAATGAGAAAACAACACAACCTTAATATGTGATGCCTTACATCAAACATACACCTTTTATCAAATTCTACTTACGAATCCACCTGTGTATTCAAATATGCAATCTCCTATTCGAAGAATTTAACTCTCCCCTTGGAAGAGACCTGGAAATAGGAAACACATAGATCAGTAATACACTGAAAGACAAAGATGAAATACCCGTGATATCTCACTTCATACATACCTAAAAATGAATCTTGAACTCAGTTATTTCCTTGAAATAACTCTATTGTGAAATCACAACAGAAAAAATAAAACACCCTTCATGCTTTAACTAATAAATTTCAGGAACAAATGGAGATAATTTTGATAAAAGGTAATCAATGCTGAAAATTCATTCAAATGCTAGACTATTACAAGACAAATCATTATCTGAGACCAGAAAGGAATCGGGAAAACACCCTATAAGAAGAGAAGAGGGTCATATTTACAACAGGATCCACTCATGGAACTAGTCCAGAAAAGATTACAGGGATTTTAGACTGCAAAATTTCTACTAGACCTGGAACTCCTCCCCCTCTTGAAAAATGGAGAAGAAGAAAAGATAAAGGCAAAAGAGAGCCAATTTCACCAAACTAGCATCTGGCAATTCTCATCAAAATATCTTCTAATTCCCTCCCATTCATTTCTTTCTACAACTACCTTTATGTTCACAAATAGATTTGATTTCGAAATCAAAACCTCTTACTATTCTTTCCCTCTGCTTTGAAACCTAAAATAATCATTTCCATCAGATTCCTCATCTTCTCCCATTTCTGAAAACATATCATACCCCTATGTTCTAGTAAAAATTAAGCTTCCAGGCATTAATTCCATGAGTAGGCCCTGTCATTTAAAAATTTGGATTTATTTCTAATGTGCACACTTTATCATTTTTTAAATCTTTTCATCTCTTTAATCTGCATATGCTACCCAAAAGCCACCAAAATTTGCCAAGTGTCACTAGCCGATTGGATGCTCGAACTAACCCTAAGTTGACCACTAATTGGGAGATTGGGCAACTACACTTATTCTCACAATCCCTAAATTCTTCAACTAACCATGGTTACATCTGGACTTGGCAATAATGGTAGTCTCTAAATCAAACTTTAAGCGACTTGGCAATAATGGCAGTCTCCAAATCTCCAAATTTTTGCCACTTGACCTCCATAATTTGGATACTGCGAGACACTGTCAACTAACCTCCACCTCCAAGTCTCTGAATTTTCTCCCAACTACTGGTTAATCTCATGACTTGGCGATTGGGCAATCTCACGATCTCTGGATTTTCGGCCTCTAACTACCAGCATTCAGTGACTTGGCAACTAATCATGTTTTCCAAGTCTCTGAATTTTCACCTAACTGCCAATTTCATCTCGCGACTTCATGACAAGCTACCACGTATCCTCCTAGGGTCCATGTCACCACCATCACCAATTTGCAAAATTACCTTACCTGTGGGTCTGCTAACATGCTTTCTAAGGTGCCTTCACAAGTTTGCATGCGTAGAGCCTCCACTCTTTCATCTATTTTCTTATGTGTTTGGAGTGCCATTTAAACATCTCAAATGTCTATTTCGAGAGCAATGTGGGATAAATCATTTGGAGTTTTTCAAATGCTTTTCAAAATATTATGCATACTACCAGCTAGCATGCACTCCAAGGCAAGCCCACAAGCATGAGGCAACCACAACCTCTCTTTCTTCCTTATTTACCTTCATTCTAAGCGGCCATGTATACAAACATTATCAAAAACCCAAATAGGGTGCATTGGGGATAAACCCACATGCACCTTCCTTTGCATTTTTCCCTATTATGGCCTATGTGTGCCTCTTTGTGCTTGTCCCTTTCTTAATGACTAGCTCTACCATGTCTGCTAGCTGCATGTTAATCGAATATCTTCATATTCTAAAACATCTATTTGAGGAAGAATGGACATGTACACATATCTTCAGAGAAGATAAATATAGTGATACACCTTGGGAAGGTACTAGAGAAAAAACAAAATCAAGAAAATACTAATAACCCTCATGACATCTCCTTTCACCGCCCATAAAACCATTTGAGGAAAAGGCAGAAATATGAAAACATCAAATAAAAACTCTTTCTGGATCCCAAGTATTTCAGAGAAATGGAACAAGGGTCTATCACAAGCTTTCTAGAACCTACAACTAGAGATTCCTTTGAAACATATGCTAACCTCAGCTGCAACCATATGTTCCACAAATGCATTACATCTCTCACAGATCTCAGAACTATGACTATTATTGCAAATGAACCATTGACATACAAACAATTGAATTTTTCATTAACATAAAGATCATAGAAGAAAAAGGGGTCTATAGTCAATCCAATTCCACAGACCAGAAGAAAGAAATGATCCCATTCCATGAACTACTCTGCTCCTTGGGTCTAGAACCCTGTCAAATAGCTACTTGTTATGCACTGGGATCTAACATGTTTCTATGTGGTTATCACTGTCTAGTGTATCTGCACTCAAACCCATGTTTAAGGCCTCAGGATGCTGTGTGTTTTCCTTGCCTGTGCACATGTATGAGGAGCTCTTAGGCTTTGGATTTGTCGTACTAATGGGATCTCCATGTGTTGGAGAATGAGAATTCTCCATTGTATCCAATTCAAAGCTCTTCTTGCTAAAAAGCTTGGACCAGACTACTTGCACTTTGTTTTATGCACCAGCATGCTTTTGCATATGCTAGCCATGTTAATTCATGTGTAAGCCATAAGGACTTACAACACACACTCTAAGCCATAAGGGCCATGTTAATTCATGGGCGCTTCCATATGCACTGCGTGCACAATCATTTTTAAACCTCTCTATATCATCTTAAAATGGAAGCACTTTCATGTTAAGAGCATTTAGCCCTCTGAGTGAGTGGTTTGGGTCATGCTAAGCACTTGAAATCAGCTCTTTGCTTGGATCGTACTTGTTCTCCTCATTCTGCTTCTATTTGTCCCTGATTTTCACTTCATATCTGTATTTCCTAGCATTATGGGTCAGGATCTTGAGGTTTTTGACCACAAGGTCAAAGTTGACCTTATGGGGTCAAAGTAAACCTTGACCCTGATCTAGTCAGCATCTACCTCAACTCTGACTTGGTCAGATTTGAGCTTGTCCTTGACCCCCTATCCAGATTTCAAATTTCCTTGATTTTCGGGTGTCAGGTTTCAGGGATATTTGTTTTCCCACCTCCGGGTCGGCCATTTCAGGTTTTAGAATGGTAATTCCTCAAATTTCATTTAATCTAGGTATATTTTATAAAGGTTAGGACCTAATTGGGATTTAATTCTCCAAGGTGGCCCCTCTAGAGGATTGTGCCCTAGTTCACTATAAAATGAGGCCTTCCTCTCTCATTTTCACATCTCATCTCTCATCTTCTTTGTCCATCAAGCAATCATGTTTTGCAATCTCCTCTCTCAAGCTCTCAAGGTGATCAAGCAAGCATTCCATTCAAGTCCTTTTTTCCATCCAAGTTCTCCATTGAAGATCAAGGATTCAAGCATTCAAGCCATTGAAGGGATTTGGTTCAAGCATTCAAGATTCATCATTCAAACCCTAGATCTAGCCATCATGATGGTGTGATGTTCCTTCAAGATCCATTCATTCTCCTATCAAGGTGGATTCTAAGCATACCAGCATGGAGATTTTGTATTTACTTTCATGGTTTTGATTTATATTTACCATTTTTGTGTTCAAGCTTTTATATCAATATACTTGTTTACATTCGAAATACAATTACATATCTATTGATTTCCATAGCTTCATTGCTAGATCTATTTCTACTACTTGCTAGCAATCTTACTTCAATTTCAATATTAAGGTTGATTCCAAACTAGGGTTTGACCAAGGCAAACCCCTCAAACAAACAACAAAAACTCTCTTTTGCTTGTAGGTATAGGTGCGGAATTTCAAATCTGAGAGTAGATTTGGATACCCTTTTCGGCAAACTTCCAGGATCTGTGAACAAAGTTAGAATCGACCTTCAAATAAAGAATGTAGCCTTTGACCTTTTATGAGGGTCAAAGACTACCAATCGTCGGATAGACAAAAGATTTATGGGTTTTCTTTGTCTCAATGTTTCCAGTCCGAAACATGTTGCAGAATTTTCCGAAAGTATACACAGACATCAGAAATTGGCATTTTCCAGATTTTCCCTAATTTGAGGTTAGTATTTATATTTCAATTATTACAGATTTCAAGCACAATTCTCCATAGGGAAATATAGGGTTTTTCTCTCTTTCATATTCTCCATAGATTGATTTTATTGTGCATTAACCTTTTGGTTGATCAAATTGGATCTCTCCTTTGGGAATTTGGATTTAGGAGTGAGTCTCATATTTCCCCCATACATTACACTCAATAGAGGTGATTCAATATTACTTCTATTCATTTTGGTGAACCCACGAGAGACAACTCTTTCTTTTTGGTGTTAGATCATTTGTTTTCTTGCCTTAAGATTAGATTTATTTTATGCTCTTACATTTACATTTTAAAAATCCAAAAAAAATTACAAAATTTCTTCAAAAATATAAAAACATTTACATTGCTTTGTGGAATTAGATTCTCTATTGTGTTTGATTTCCTTTTTCATGTTTATAAATTTCATTTGAATACATTTGGATATATCTAGATTTATTTTTTATCATGTTGCACAAGTTGTTTCAAACATTTTCCAAAACTTTTGGGATTACACAACATCCTCCTCTTACCTTACCATTGCATGGCATTACACCTAGAAAAACTCTCATCTAGGGCATGTGATGTTGCTTTGTCCTCTTTTGAATTACCCTATAAGGATATATTAGAGAATGAAGATGACCTTAATCTATATCTCCATCATGTTTCTCTTTATGGAGAGGAGTTGAAGATCGATGTTAATTATTCTCCTAATAGATGTCCTTCATCCCCCTCTAGGGATAAAGCTTTAATGACTTATGACACTCCTATAATGTGCTTAATGGATAGGGATGATAATCCTCCTATTTGGGATGAAACTTTGGATTTGGATGTTGATTACTCTCTTTCTCATGAAACCATTATGGATAATTCTACTTCTTGGGATGAACCCTTGGATAAATACATTGATTTATTCCCTCCTTGTGAAGGATTTTTGATACAAAATGATGACATATTCTCTAAAACACACTCCCCTTATGCAAAAGAAGATGACATTATAGATCCTTCACCTCAATTTAGGATTCCTTCTAGTGATGAGGCATTACCAGAGAAATAAAAGAATTCCCTTAATGCTCTTCCTCTTAGTGGTGATCTTATGGGAAATAACAATCCTACCTCAAATCATTTTTACCATAATATTATTTATATCTATTCAAATCCTTTTCCAACCATGGTTCCAAGTGTTCCTCCAGTGGTGTCTTCCATTCATATCACTTCCTACACTTTTACTAGTATTCCTAATTTTCCTAATCCTAATCCTATCTTTCCTAATCCGATTCCTAATTCTCCATCTTCTATTCCTAGTTTTTCCCACACTTATGTTGAGGTTCAAACTATGGTTCATGATGTAGATGTGCAAAGATTCTTCAAAGTACCTTCTCCTTATTATCTGATCCATAAAGATAAGAGAAAAGAAATTTCACCTTTGAGATTTATTCATAATTTTACCCCTCATTCATATATAACTTTTCTCCTTTAGACTGGGGGCAAGAGGTATATTTCTTCCTATCTTCTAGAATCCATTATATTCCTACTTTGAGCTTAATTGGTTATGTTTTCATGGTGTTTATTATGATATATTTTCATCCATTGCTCTCTTCTATTATTCAAGATATCTTTTCTAGGACATGTGTTTTTCAAAGATATCCCTTGTCTTTCATCCCTGGGGGCAAGGTTCTCCCTTCTCTCTCTTTGTCTAGGGAACTACTTTCCTTAGCTTAGTGGTATTTGTTTATATTGCAATATTATTTTATCATATTGATAGATATTTTGACTATGGATAACCTTCTTATATGAGAAGTTGTTGTCCTAAGTTAGCACTTCTTCTCTATGTTGTAAATTATGTTCTTTATAAACTCTTACCCTTGCTTTGGTGTTAGAGTTGTTTTCCTTTATTCCAAAGATTCATTTTCCTCCTCTTTGCAGGGGGCTTGATGATCGAATCTTTGTTCCTGCTGTTGAAAGTTGATATTTTATCTAAAGCACTCCTCTATGATGGGGGTCTTGTTAATAAGATCTCTTTCATTTGAGGATCCTTTTCCATGAGTGACAAATCCTTTTCATGATTATCTATACTCTTGGATGTAGGGGTCAATATCCCTCACTAAGAATATGGTATACGTTGTTTCTAAACAAGATATCTCCTTGAATTGTGAAGCAGGTATCCTCTTCCATCTTTGTTCCTACACTTGGGGAGCAAGGATGCCATCTCCTTCTTTTCTATCTTTCCAGGATTCACCTCTTTCCTTGGTTAAGCAATATTTATGTATTATGTGATATCCAATCATACATGAAAATTTTAGTTTGCATTAAGGATCTATGTCCTTGATAACAACCTCTTTCATTGTTTGACATTGGGTTTCCATGGTTGATATATCTCTCACCTTGGAAACTGAATAGTGTGATATCCCTCATAAGGGTTACCTTCTTTTCACTTCTTGCATGATATCTCTTTACATTCATCCCTTCCATGGCCTCATAGGAGCTATGACCTTCTTGGATTGGATTGGGTGTTGTCTATGGATATTGTCTTGATGTTGAAGAAGGCTTTATCCTTGTTCTTTTCTTTCCTTAACATGTCAAAATAGTATGTTTTTGCCATATTAAAGAGGGGGGAATATATAGGGTCTCCCTTATATTATAGTTATTTATTTATTTATATGCTAAATCTTGGAAGGTAATGCACATAAGTTGCTAAATCTTGAAAAGACATGCATCCATATGCTAAATCTTCCGATGGTAATGCACATAAGTTGCTAAATCATGAGGAGACACACATTTTTCAAAATTTTCAATATGCTAAATCTTGGAAGGTAACACACATAAGTTGCTAAATCTTGAAAAGACATGCATTTATATGCTAAATATTGGAAGGTAATGCACATAAGTTGCTAAATCTTGAAAAGACACACATCTATATGCTAAATCTTCCGAAGGTAATGCACATAAGTTGCTAAATCCTGAGGAGACATGCATTTCATATTCATAGTGATACAAGAAGGTGGATCTATGAGTATTCCAGAAGCCGTCAGAAGATGTATTACAATTTCAAGTATAGTTTATGGGTGAACCTATTGGGCTCTTCCTCTAGGGTGATTCATGGTGAGGTGGGCATCTTACTGGGCGAGGTAATCACTATTTTTCCCTTTCTCTCTTTTCACTTCCATGCTAGTAGGATTGGATCATGAAGCTATGTCATTTATAGTGTTGTTCTTGTCTTTCTTATGTAAACATTTATTCTTTTATGATATCTTTCCAAATATGATGTTAGTATAATAAATGTTTCTTAGTAAGGTTTCTTATGCTAGTTGATTTGGGTTTATTTTAGTACTAACCCCTCTTTTGTGTCCTATTATTTTTTGCACCCTTGTGCATGTATGTTGAGTTATAATCCTTAGCCTAGAGGCTTGTGTCCCTAACTAAGTTTCATTATATCTCATTTTGATTCCACTAGGATCTGTTCTTCCTTCTCCTTTACCAAGAGTTTGCATCGAATCCATACTCTTGCTAAAGTGGGGGCTTAATGTATCATCTTAAAATGGAAGGACTTTCATGTTAAGAGCATTTAGCCCTCCGAGTGAGTGGTATGGGTCATGCCAAGAACCTAGAATCAACTCTTTGCTCAGATCATACTTGTTCTCCTCATTCTGCTTCTATCTATCCCTAATTTTCACTTCATATATGCATTTCCTAGCATTCTGGGTTAGGATCATGAGGTTTTTGACCACAAGGTCAAAGTCAAACTTATGGGGTCAAAGTCAACCTTGACCCTAACTTGGTTAGGATTGACCTCGACCCTGACCTGGTTAGATTCGAGCTCATCCTTGACCCCCTGTCCAGATTTCAAATTTCCTTGATTTTCGGGTGTCGACTTTCAGGGATATTTGTTTTGCCACCTCTAGGTCGATCATTTTGGGTTTTAGAATGGTAATTCCTCAAATTTCAATTAATCTAGGTATATTTTATAAAGGTTAGAACCTAATTTGGATTTAATTCTCCAAGGTGGCCCCTCTAGAGGATTGTGCCCTAGTTCACTATAAAAGGAGGCCTTCCTCTCTCATTTTTACATCTTATCTCTCATCTTCTTTGGCCATCAAGCAATAAAGTTTTTCAATCTCCTCTCTCAAGATCTCAAGGTGATCAAGCAAGCATTCCATTCAAGTCCTCTTTTCCATCCAAGTTCTCCATTGAAGATCAAGGATTCAAGCATTCAAGACATTGAAGGGATTTGGTTCAAGCATTCAAGATTCATCATTCAAACCCTAGATCTAGCCATCATGATGGTGTGATGTTCCTTCAAGATCCATTCATTCTCCTATCAAGGTGGATTCTAAGCATACAAGCATGGAGGTTTTGTATTTACTTTCATGGTTTTGATTTACATTTACCATTATTGTGTTCAAGCTTTTATATCAATATACTTGTTTACATTCGAAATACAATTACATATCTATTGAATTGCATAGCTTCATTGTTAGATCTATTTCTACTACTTGCTAGCATTCTTATTTAAATTTCAATATTAAGGTTGATTCCAAACCGGGGTTTGACCAAGGCAAACCCCTCAAAAAAACAACAAAAACTCTTTTTTTTTTTTGTAGGTACAGGCGTGAAATTTTGAATCTGAGAGTAGATTTGGATACCCTTTTCGGTGAACTTTCGGGATCTATGAACAAAGTCAGAATCGACCTTCAAATAAAGAATGTAGCCTTTGACCTTTTATGAGGGTCAAAGACTACCTGCCGTCAGAAAGACAAAAGATTTCTAGGTTTTCTTTGTCTCGATATTTCCGGTCCAAAATAGGTTATAGAATTGCCTGAAAGTACACACAGACATCATAAATTGGCATTTCCCAAATTTTCCCTAATTTGAGGTTAGTATTTATATTTCAATTATTTCAAATTTCAAGCACAATTCTCCATAGGGAAATATAGGGTTTTTCTCTCTCTTTCATATTCGCCATAGATTGATTCGATTGTACATTAACCTTTTGGTTGATCAAATTGGATCTCTCCTTTGGGAATTTGGATTTAGGAGTGAATCTCATATTTCCCCCATACATTACACTCAATAGAGGTGATTCAATATTACTTTTATTCACTCTCATTTAACATTATGTATTTTTGCATTGACCACAACAAACATTTCATTATTTGAGATGGTGTCATCTTGTGACATTTTTGTCAAGCAATTCACATATCCGATGGATACTTATACAAAAATTAATGCACCTCTCTCTTTTCTTCAAGCTTCACAATGCTATGAACAACAAAATCTTTGAATCATATTGGCATATGCTTCCACATTTGAATCCTATTTACTTTCATTAATTTTGTTTGGCTGCCAGCCTTACACTTCTTGCATACAACCTTCATTGCAATGTGCACATCCAGAACATCCCACTTAAGATGTGTATGCATAACATGTTGAAAACTATTTTAAAATATTTTAAAATAATGGCAAGCCTAGCATTTTAAACCATAAAAACAATGGCACGCCCAGAAAGAACATCAGTCTGAAGCCTGGTACAAGAATTAACCATTTTAAAGTTCATATTTACCCTCTACTTAATCAAATACAGTCACTTGATAAGAACAAACCACAGTGCATTGGAAAACTCGGCCACACCACTCATTCTTCACATCTTAGCAAGGTTGCTAAGTAACATTAACTGGCCTTCAGAACTGGCCTCAAAACTTGATCAAATGGCCCCATAGGAAAGCACCATCAGGAGCACATACTGACTTCCAACATTATAGTACGTTAGTCAAATGAAATTTATTAGAAATAATTGAGCCCATAGTTGTTAATGATCAAACAAGGCCACTTGGAAATAATGCCTCAGTCTAAAATGCCAAGTTACACAAATTACTTTCGGAACTAGCTCTGAAAACTCACCCATTGAAACTTTCAAAATGCAGACACTTGGGCATTAATTAAACTCCAGACATGGTACACAGATCCATAATAAACTCACCCAAAATATCACATGGTGAAATGCAATCAAACACCAAAGTCAGCTTGTTAAAAATATTTTGGAACAAAAAAGTGAAATAAGCAGAAATTGGGTTTGGAAATGGCCTAGGAAAGTGATCAGATGGATTGGCAGAGAGCAAAAAATCCATAGGCAAGTACACTTCTGGGTCTACATTATGTAACAACACTCCATTATACCTAACTATGAATAGGGTGCAATCTACAAGGCTTCAAAGATGGCTACTCAGAAAACTAGACAATGCACTCCTAGCAAAACTTAACAATCTACAAATAGAATGACACTGGCAAATAGGTCAAACGAGCACATGGGGGGCTAAAAATTTTAATGAATACTCTCCCTCATGCCTATAGTATGATGCAATAATTGGAATGCTATGAATAATCACAAGGCAATAAATATGCTTCCTCAAGTTGAGCCACTCAGTGAAAATCAAGAAATAGGGTCTATGTAGATTTTGGGAACACCTTAAAATGACCACTTCAAAAAAACATGTTGGAACTGAAATCTGAAACCTTAAACCTATTACATATGTCAAATGATAGGTGATGAACACCCTATAAAATTGACATGTCATAAAACTCAATAGGCCATTTTATCCGTGCACCCGAACTAAGCATCTTACAATGATTTTCAAAGCACAAATCTCACACTTAGACAAAAATTTAGAAATATGGACTCAAAGCATACTCATATTTTTTGGGCTCCAACACATCCCATTTTTGCCTCTTCTAAAAATTCCTTTTTAGAAAGTGATGAATTTGGGATGTGTGTCATGTCTTTGTCTCTTGTGAATTTGAAGTCCCCTCTTGTTGGAGAGAGAGCCATTGGATAGTGTGTCCAATCACCTTTGAAGTTAGGTAGGATGTTAGGAAAGGTTTTCCTTTTAGGGGGATGGAGAGGAATTTGGTAGGTTGATTGCCCACTCTCCAAATTTGTATTGGTAAGTGATGTTTTGGGGCACTAGGGATCACTTAAGGGTTATCATTTATGGCAACACTTATGATGGAGTGATTGCATGTAGAGAGTTTTGGTATTGGAGTCATAATCATGAAAATGACTAAGTACAGAATTAGGATAATAGTGTACTATGATACAGTTTTGGTTAGTGATGAAAATGTATGATTTATTATGGCTTGCAATGTTAGTAGAAGGTATTTTGTGATATGTATATGCTTCTATTAAGATCACATGTCTTTTGGTGATCAGATTAGTGAGATACAGTGATTTGAAGTTGTGCAAAGACAGAGAGTCAGTGTAATAGAGCACAAAGACAGTTGTGATGATTGAGAGAAGGATAGTGGATATGATAATGTGCTAAGTCATATGGATGAAGTATATTGCCAAAACTTTGGTAATATAAGATCACCGACTCTATGTTTATCATTTACATAATTTATTATTATGTTTTGTATGGTATGTGTGAAGCCACCTAGATGGTAGATTTTGTATAAGTATAGTGTTTTATGGAAGTAATAGGAATAGATGTAATGATGATGTGATGGATGTGAATCTAAGAGAAGAGATAAGATGCAAGATCAATGTTTGATAGAGCTACAACTGGAACTATCTAAGCAAAGGAAGTGCTTGTATTGTTCATTTTGGACAACTCTTTTGAGACAGTTTTTGATTGTAAGAGTTGTATGCTCACCACCTTTAACTAGGTGTTTTGTATCCCCTAATAGGGTTTTGTATTCCTCTAACAAGGAAATGTACTATGTAACAATCAGCTCATAACATGGCTAGATCTCCTAACAGGGATATAATATTTTAGTGCATAGTTTTGGGTATCATCCCCACTGGGGTTTTCCCTTGGCCAGGGTTTCCTCAAGAAAAAATCACGGTGTCATGAGTAATGTGTTGTTCTTATATGTTCTTTTCATTTCAACATTATTATGGTTTATTTATAATTGGTTTAAAGTTTAAATTAAAGTGTAGTAATACTGATTCACCCCCCTCTTAGTATTACCTAATCCTAATAATTGGTATCAGGGCTATTGGCCCTTGGAGCTAACAGCTTAAGGGTGACCAGAATGGATTCAAAATTTTTGCAAGAGAACTTTGAAGTAGCACTACAAGATCTGGACAAAGAGATGGCTGAGAATGGTGTATTAAAATTCAAACTAAGAAGAGCAGAAGGTTTCATCAAGAAACTAAAGGAACATCTTGAAACTTCAAGAAGTCAAAAACAAGACCTTATGGACAAGATCAATGAAGATTCAAACAATGATACTATTATACACTAAGTTTGCACTCTTGTTTCAAGCTCTCTTGGTCTTGATAACCTAGTATAACATGGGAATCATCTCTAGGTTGTGGGACCTATGCTAACTAAGATGAGACTTCTAGGTTTTAGGCTGGTTCCTCTTGGATAATCACCTTAATTTTCTTCTTTGACAGGAAAGTAAATTTTTGAGGGGAAAAGGGATAGAAGGAATGCATGAAAGGGAAAACTACTAAAAAGAAAACTACCTACTAGGTGATACACTGAAATGATGGTTTGAATTATAGTATGGAGGATGAAATCAATGCATAAACTTAGGTCTAGGAGATCACAACTCACTGAATAGGCTTGCAACAATATTTCATAGAAGGGTCTACAATAGAAAGAGGCTATTTAGGGAAAGAGAGAATTTTACAAACAATAGCATTCCTAAGAATTGGACACAATCTATAACCTACAAACAAACATTCATTTCTGCAAATGGGTATAGGAATGAGACAGATTGCCAGGGGGTTGAAGTATACCCACAAGATCATTCAAATCAAATCACCCACAAGAATACACATGAATTGCAAAAAGAAAGAGGGATCAAGAACCCTAAGATATCATTGAAAACATACATATACTGAACTCAATAAGAGAAAATTCAGACAAGAAAGCATAGGGATAGAAAGAATGTCACAAAATACCTTTGCAATATCTAAAGTTCCAATGAAAGTTACAAATTACAGAAAGTCAGAGGGCAGAAAGAATGCCACAGATAACTCCTCAAAGAGAAAATTCTCTTTTACAATTGCCAACTCTGAGCTCTAAAAGCTCTAAAAAAGATTATATATATCTCCCTTTGCACACAGGCAGGAGTCAAAACCTAATTAGGGTTACATATGATTTGACATAAAATAATCAGAAACCCTAATTCTATCATGTCTGATCATAAATGTGACTTTAAAAGTATCCTAATTGATCAGATATCATATTTACATGTCCATCCCTGTACTATACCTACCTACAGACAAGCTGCCTTGACCTATCTACCCATCTGCAACTTGGCCTTGCCATGAATGCTCAAATTTGGTCTAGGTTTGATTTGTATTTCAAAGTACAGGAGGCCATAGGTGGTGCCACCTTAATGTTTCTTTAGTGTGAGAATATCAACATGGTACCATGAGAAATCATAGGCAATGGCCACCAGATCTTCTTCATCATCCTCCTAACTAGAACTGTCCTGAAGACACAAATTTTGAGCTACCCGCAGTTGTATTCGACCAACAACAACGAATTAGCAAGAAAAATATTTAAATTTGAAAAAAACAATGGCTAGCTGGTCAAATTTAAAATGTGACCATTGATATCACTCCTTCTCGGTAGATGAAAAAGCCTAGATCAACCTTGTAACAGTCGGGAGACCCTTTAAAAAGTTAAGCACCAACTCATCAGTCAGAACCAATGAGAAGCAAACACCTTAGCAAAATGGAGCATATTGGACCCACGGCCCACTGAGATCTTCATCAAACGGTTATCGCTATACCACGATACTAAACTTCGTACATCTTATCCAAGTGATATAATGACAACTGCGAGATCATACCACAACTTAACAATTAGGAAAGATAGGCGCCACTAAAAAATGCCAACTATTCTACCCAACAACCAATAAGAATCAAGCATGTCAGTGCCTCCTGACAACATGGACCCATGGCATCCTTAACCTTTCATCAGACGGTTGTCGTTATACCGCAACTTGAGAACTTTTCCTTAGTATTATAATGATGATCATGGATCTTGCATGAGCTTTAACCTACCACATAAGCAAAAGATTGCAGGCCCACTGACAAATCCTAGCTGTCATCCGGCCAACCAATAGAATTTGAGTACATCAAAACCTAAGGACCCACCTGACAGAGCCCTAGAAAAAGGTAAAATCAATGGCTGGCATATGATCACATGGGCTTGGAATATTCCATGCAATCATATGACAATCGTTAGATCTTCAAGAAAGAAAACACACTGGGCCCACTCTGACATAGCTCCACATCATAACTCTGCGACCAACCAGGATCAAACACCTTAGATAACTGGTAGTGGACCCACTAACAACTGAAATGCTATGCTAAAGAGGAGGATCGACCGTCGTTGTTATACTATGATGCTTAAAGAGACATCATCTTCACCCAACGGTATAACAAGAAACACCAATCATGCATGAACCTTAACCGCCAGGAAATTGAGACCACCAAACAAACCGTAACCACTCGCTAGGTCATAGGGTGTTAAGGACTTAACCATGGGGAATAGGAGATCTCATGACCAGCTAGAAAAATAAAAATCACATGGAAAAAGAAACCCTTAAGTGACTAAAAAAGTAATGTGGAATTATAACGTAGCCAAGGGTTTAGGGTTTTTTAGCTCCAACGGTCACTTTTTTCAAATTTAAACTTGCAAACCAAAGAGTTTGGATGGTTGCAGAGGCCAAAAGAAAAGGCAGAAGGCCATGAAAATTCTCAGAGGGTTCAACATGATAAAAAGAAAATCCTAGATGGAATTCAGCCCAGCCAAATTTGTATGGGGCAGGAAAATTTGGGTACCATTTTTGGCAATTTCTACTGGATGTCAGCCTGCTAGACATTGATCAGTGACCTTAAGCAGTCCATTGGGCATGGAGTCATCCTTTGAACATAGAACCTTGAGAGAGAGACAGATCTGGAACCAGATCTCAAAACCATGCATGAGCACTTCTTGGAAAATAGGAAGACTAAACTGAAAGTAGGGAAAGAAAGTAGGAAAACTAACCTAACCTAAACTAACCAGTGCAAAAAACTGGTCAAACAAAACCATTTAGTGGTTTGTTGAAATAACTAGCCCTCCTCTTTAGGATACAAAATTTTACATGCATGAGGATAGAAAATAAGGAATGAAGTACACATAGTTTTATGAAGAATCGATGCACTACCTTTTGAAATACATAAACAAATTGACCCACCTCCACCAACAGACTCTTGTTTTCATTATCCAGGGGTAGATAAGTGAGTTGAGCTTGTCCCCGTTGAACTGCAAGCTCACCTTTAGCATCAGCTTCATTTGAACACTCATGTTTGGACATAAACATGACTGACTTTTTATGGCTGGCCTCCATTCTTGCTAAGTACCTTAAGGGGAAACCCCTAAACTTGGGGTTCCCTTTGCTATTGTCAAGATGCATCTCATTAATAACTTCAGCAGGATGGTCAAAAAATTATCCCTCCATGATAATCTACCATACATTTTCCTCTTCTTTAGTTGGGACACAATTAACCCCCTAATCTCCAAACTCCTCTTCAAGAACATGCAAGCCATTATCCTTTTCAGGAAGATGAGGAACATCAACAAGAGTTGAGTAGAAAGTGTCAATTATCAAATCAAAATCATCTTGTTGCTCTAAGTCACCAGCAACTGTATCATCTTTATTTTCATAATCAGAGGGCTCAACTAGTGAATCTTGTACTACCTCATCCTACTCAATGTAAGAAGGCATCTCTTCAAATAGATCAGCTAGGCTTTCACCTTCTTCACTTTCTTTCTTATTCTTATCTGACTGCTCTAATCCATTTTGATGTAATAACCCTACCTGTTCCTCATGATCATCATGAAAAAGTACACCTAAAAGACAAAAATCATCTTCTTTCTGGTGGCCTGAAATGCTATGAGGTGTAGGGGGCTCTTTAGGAATTGGTTCATAGGGCTTTATCTACTGTAGGACTGGCTCACTGTCACTTAAGAAGTGAAAATTTTTAGGTGTCTCCTTTATAGGGGGAAGATGAGGTGGCCGGAAATCTGGGATAGGGTCATGAATGGGCTCAGGCTAGAAACTTGGGATTTGAACCTTGTGAGTTTCTTGTCTTGGCACTTGTTGCATCTCATCCTTAGGAAGATATGCCTGAGAGGCCACTATCTCTTGTTGTAACATTTTTGACCTTTCTCCATCAGGAAGCTTGTAGTTCAAGAGAACAAGAAGAAAATCTGGAGCCTCCTTCCCAAAAAGTAGGTTCAGGTGATTGCCAGTAGCTTTGATGCTTTGTCTTGGGAATGTCCCCCTGACTGGATTATATGGATGGGAAGGCCTCTTTACCAAATTTTTCCTTTTTCTTTGATGCTTTTCTTGATACTGTGGCCTACCTTGTTGGTAGGATTGCTCCTGAGCTTGGCACTGCTGGCTAGGACTTTGATCCTATTGTTGATAAGGTGGCCTATCCTCTTGATTCTGCCCCTTTAAAATGATCAAATCCTTAGTTAGAGCCTACAGTAGGCTCATCATCTCTTGGTTTGTTTCTTGTTGATCACTTCTCACCTCTTGTTGACTGCTCATTAATTTGAGTAGCTCTTGAGAAGGGTCACCTATGGATTCCCCATAGCTAGTGCTGGTTTGAGGTTCTATTAATGTAGGTATGGGAGTAAATGGAGGCATTTGTAGAAGTATAGTGGGCTGAAGATTGGGAGAGATAGGCATGGGTGGCCTTGGGATTATCATACTAGCTTGAATTAAGCAATTTTCTACCTTTACAGCTAGGTCAAAATCCCGAGGCAATGAAGTACCTCCTAAAGACTGAATCATGATAGATATATCACTAGTTAGGCCTCTCAAAAAATAAAGGAAAGCATAGTCTGCTGAAGGCCTTACATTAATTGGAATCCTATTCCATGTCTTGAGGAATCTGCCATTAAAATCAGTCATCTATTCTCAAGGATCTCTTTTTATTATTTGGAGCTTCTCTACCAGAGATAAAGAGTCTAAATCATCCTCAAAGTCTTTGCTAAGGAGCTCTCTGAGTCTATCCCATGAACTAATGGAGCCAACTACCAGACCTCTAAACCATTCCAGGGCCTTACCCTTAAAGGAGGCAGCCAAAAACTTGGTGGCAACATCCTCCTCTGTGATGTTGTGTATACTACAGATAGTAGCCACATCTCTTATGTGCTCAAAAGCAGTAGTTTGGCCTTCACCTATGAAATCAGGTAGACTCTTTAATGCCACCAAGGGCACATAATGGTGTTGGGAAAAATTTAATGGACTACCCTAATTAAAGGGTGCAAATGCAAATTGTCTTGCCATAAGAAGGGTCTATTTTTCCCATAAGCTATATCAAAAATTGGGTCATTGTCTCTTAACACCAATGGAGTCACTAGATATACTTGAATACTAACCTCTCTAAGGTCTATGTTATGCAATCAGTATATAATAGAAAACATAATATTTCAAAGATAAACTTCTTTTGTGGTCCCACCGAGTGTGCTAGAAATGTTACACCCAAGGTGGGGTATTTTGTGAATTTGAATCTGATCTTTAGTCCCATCGAGCATGCCAGAAATGTTATACACTAAGTTTTCACCCTTGTTTCAAGCTCTCTTGGTCTTCATAACCTAGTATAACATGGGAATCATCTCCAGGTTGCGGGACCTATGCTAACTGAGATGAGACCTCCAGGTTCTAGGCTGGTTCCTCTTGGATAATCACCTTAATTTCCTTCTTTGATAGGAAAGTACATTTTTGAGGGGAAAAGGGATAGAAGGAATGCATGAAAGTGAAAAATATTGAAAAGCAAACTACTTACTAGGTGATACACTGAAATGATGGTTTGAATTACAGTATGGAGGATGAAATCAGTGCATAAAATCAGGTCTAGGAGATCACAACTCATTGAATAGGCTTGCATCAATATTTCATGGAAAGGTCTACAATAGAAAGAGGCTATTCAGGGAAAGAGAGAATTTCAAAAACAATAGCATTCCTAAGAATTGGACACAATCTATAACCTACAAACAAACATTCACTTTTGCAAATGGGTATAGGAATGAGACAGATTGTCAGGGGGTTGAAGTATACCCACAAGATCATTCAAATCAAATCACCCACAAGAATACACATGAATTGCAGAAAGAAAGAGAGATCAGGAACCCTAAGATATCACTAAAAACATACATATACTAAACTCAATAAGAGAAAATTTAGACAAGAAGGCATAGGGATAGAAAGAATGTCACAAAATACCTTTGCAATATCTAAAGTTCCAATGAAAGTTACAAACTGTAGAAAGTCAGAGGGTAGAAAGAATGCCACGGATAACTCCTCAAAGAGAAAATTCTCTTTTACAATTGCCAAATCTAACCTCTAAAAGCTCTAAAAAACATTATATATATCTCCCTTTGCATGTAGGTAGGATTCAAAACCTAATTAGGGTTACATATGATTTGACATAAAATAATTAGAAACCCTAATTATGTCATTTTTTATCATAAATGTGTCTTTGAAAGTATCATGACTGATTAGATCTCATATTTGCATGTCCATCCCTGTACTATACCTACCTCTAAACAAGCCACCTTGACCTATCTACCCATCTGCATCTCAGCCTTGCCATGAATGCTCAAATCTGGTCCAGGTTTGATTTGTATTTTGAAGTACAGGAGGCCATAGGTGGTGCCACCTTAATGTTTCTTTGGCACAAGAATATCAACATGGTACCCTGAGAAATCATAGGGGATAGCCACCAGACCTTCTTCATCATCCTCCCAATTGCAACTACCTGAAGACACAAATTTTGAGCTACACACAGCCGTATTTGACCAACAGCAATGAACCGGCAAGAAAAATATTTAAATTTGAAAAAAACAACAGCCAGCTGGTCAAATTTAAAATGCGACCATCGATATCACTCCTTCCCGATAGATCAAATGGCCTAGATCAACCTTGTAACAATCGGGAGACCATTTGAAAAGTCAAGTGCAAACTCATCGGTTGAAACCAATGAGAAGCAAACACCTTAGCAAAATGGAGCATATTGGACCCATGACCCATTGAGATCTTCATCGAACGGTTATTGCTATACCATAATACTAAACTTCCTGCATCTTATCTAAGCGGTATAATGACAACCATGAGATCATACCACAACTTAACCATTAGGAAAGACATGCCCCACTGAAAATGCCAACTATTCTACCCAGCAATGAATAAGAATCAAGCATGTTAGCACCTCCTGACAACACGGACCCATGACATCCTTAACCTTTCATCAGATGGTTGTCGTTATACTGCAGCCTTAACTCTTGAGCACTTTTCCTTAGTGGTGTAATGATGATCATAGATCTCACATGAGCTTTAACCTACCACATAAGAAAAATACCACAGGCCCACTGACAAATCCTAGCTATCATCTGACCAACCAATAGAATTCAAGCACGTCAAAACCTGAGGACCCACCTGACAGAGCCCTAGAAAAAGGCAAAATCAATGGCTGGCATATGATCACATGGGCTTGGAATATTCTATGTGATCATACAACAATTTTTAGATCTTCAGGAAAGACAACACACTGGGCCTGCTCTGACATAGCTCCACATCATAACTCTATGACCAACCAGGATCAAACACCTTGGACAGCTGGCAGTGGATCCACTGACAACTGAAATGCTATGCTAAAGAGGAGGATCGACAATCATTGTTATACCATGATGCTTAAAGAGACATCATATTCACCCAATGGTATAATGAGAGCCTTTGATCATGCATGAACCTTAACCACTAGGAAGCTGAGACCACCAAACAAACTATGACCGCTCGCCAGGTCGCAGGGTGTTAAGGACTTAATTGCAGGGAATAGGAGATCTCGCGACTAGCTAGAAAAATAAAGAGCACGTGGAAAAAGAAACCCTTAAGTGACCAAAAAGGTAATGGGGAATTATAACCTGACCAAGGGTTTGGGGTTTTTTCAGCTCCAACGGTCACTTTTTTCAAATTTAAACCTGTAGACTAGGGAGTTTGGATGGTTGCAGAGGATAGAAGAAAAGGCAAAAGGCCATGAAAATTCTTAGAGGGTTCAATGGGATAAAAAGTAGATCCTAAATGGAATTCAGTCTAGCCAAATTTGTATGGGGCAAGAAAATCTGGGTAATAGATACATCAGATCAAGCAAAGAAGTTGGAACAAGAAAAAGAGAAAATTAATCTTTTGATGATTAAAGAGATTCAACATGAAAAGGATGCAAGAAACAAAGTTGACGAGTCACTAAAAGAAGGTAATAGAAAATAGGAAAAATGAAGACTAAACTTGATCACTACAAGGATAAGTGTTATGAACTGGAGAAGTACAATTAGATCATAAAAGGAGAACTCAACCAATCCAAGTTACATCTTGAGAAGTTGCACATGAGGAGTGACAAAATTGATGAGCAAAGAGCAAGACAAAAACCTAAAGGAGATATGACTGGAGTTGGATTGAATGAAGAAGAATGTTCTAAGACCAATGAAGAAGCAAATGAAGTGAATATTGAAGAAAGACCTACTCATAAAGAACCTAAAGAATAGATTAGACACATGAAAAGAGATTGTAGAAGTAAAGGTACCTCTAAACCCTTTACCAGTTACTACTATAACTGCTATGATTATGGACACAAGAAATTAGATTGTAGAAAACCAAATCAGTCAAGGTATAAATAAGATTATGTCAGAGAAGAGTCAGAAACCAAGGTCACACATCTTAAATGCAATAAATTTGGACATACTGCAAGATATTGTAAGCTACAAGTAAATTAGGAAAGAAGACCACCCACATGTTACAAATGCAAAAACCTTGGACACATAGTAAATTTTTACAGATACAATGGAGAGAACAACATAAGAGGATGAAGAGAACAAAGAGGACCACCTCCTGTGCTTATAAGAAAGAATGTTGGTGACAGTGGTAAAAGTCTTAATGAGTATATGAATGAGTTTGAGAATCATTTCAAGAAATCAAAAAGTAAAGAGGATGACAAGATATGGAAGGTGAAAGAATTCCATAAGGCATTGGTTCAGGGAGAGACACTAGATGATATTGTGTCTTCACATGATGAATTCTTTTAGACATCGACCTAGAGTGCCGCATGGCCTTAGGGGGAGAATTGGATGCAGATAAAAATATATATATCCAGCCCCTGTGTATATGGAATAAGCTCATGAAAGCTTAGGTATGGTATGTACAGACACTATAGAGTGTGTGGTTGAGAGGACAACACCCAGAGATTCATTTTTTGTGTTCACAAGTTTTGTGTTGACTAGACAACATGAGAAGTTGAGCTACCTATGATTAATACACCTACCCCTTTTGAGGCAAAGAAAATAGTAAGCCTTACACTAGACATAATTGACCTATCACCTACACAAGAGGAGACAACACAAGAAATTGTACTTGCAAAGATACCTAGAAGATCTACAAGATCCACTAAGTAGAGAAGTCCTAAAGAAAAAGAGGTAGAAGTGGAAAATAAGAAGAAAGAAGAAAAGTTAATTGAGAAAGAAGAGGAAATAGTAGCACAGAGGGATCCACAAACTCTGTGGAAGCCAAAAATTAAATCACTATAGAAGAGAGTGATAAAAGATGGAAATTTGAAAACAATGGATAGATATTATGAGAGATATGATTCTAAGAACCAAGCAATCATTAAAGATACTATGATTGAGTATCTATTGACGTTTAAGAAAAATTTTTTAGAAATAGAAGGGAGTATCCCTAAGGAATTGTATAGTAAACTGGAGATTAGAAAGCAGTTGGCACAGTCAGAAGATGAGAACATAAGGAAAAAATCTATTGAAGACATGTTACTTGTTGTTTCAATACAAGAAAGGGAGAGGATAATTGTAATACCCCAAAAATGGGCTATAGGTTCATTAACCTCCTACATCTTCAAATTCAAACGAAATTGACATCGAAGTCCTAACCTAAGGCACATCGACACATTATCAAATTTAATTGATTATCCTAAATTTTGCATCGGGGAATATTCCTAGCAATATTCCTAATTATCTTAATTATCTTTGATTTAATGATTATTTGGCGATAAATCCTATTTATCCTAAACTTTAATTAATTGAATATTCTCAATGTTTAATTAATTAGATTTAATTCTGCCACTTAATTATTTAATTGAAGTTAATTCTATTTATTCCTAAATTGTATTATTTAATATTGACAATAAATCCAAAATCCTATGAATAATTGATTAAATTCTTATTTAATTGATTAAAGCAAGTTGTCATATTTAATAATATTGTTTTTGAATAAAAGTTTGAAAAATGATTGATTAACCCATAAATCAATTGTTTTATTTTTCAAAATTAGTTAAGTTGGAAATAAATCACTTTATTATTAAATTAATTCATATTAAAACATGCACAATCATAAAAGCAGATAACTATCAATTGTCAATTAAAGCTAAACTCTATTTTGAGTTGAACTCTGCTTTTACATGTTTTTGTGAGTTAATTATCCTTTATTTAAAAATAACTCAAAAATCAACCTGAGTTATTTGAGTGATTTATGGCTTTCTTTCATGCATCCTCAAAGCCCTAGATTTCTATAAAATCAAGGATCATCTCTTCACAAATCATCCACAAGAATTGCATAATCACGCTGCTGAATTGGAGACTAAAGAATCATCTTTGCAAATCCAAGCTTTGTGAGATCAACATTGCATAGTTTTTCATATCATATTAATTTTCATTTGTTAGATCATCATAGCATATCAGTTTTTACATATCATAGATTCATATCAGTTTTCATCATATCATTGCATAGAAAATTAAAAAAATAGATTAATTGCATTCATATTTCATATCAATTTTGCATTCAAATCCTTCATTTAGGTGTCGTCAAGGTCACTGATCTCAATAACAATTTGAGAACATCATACTCGCACCTATTAGAAGGCAGTAAATCGCTTGGTTAGTTTAGCTTTCAATTCATTGCCCAATTCCATTTTTGCTAACCTCTAATGTTTTACTAAAGTGTTGTGTCTACAGATCAGGTACAAAATTCACACACACATTTCTGGGACCCACTGTGGGGCCCTGAAATGGGTTTCCAATTCAATTCTATCAATTTCTATCTTTTTCTCCTCAGTTTCTATGCAAAACTATGATTTTTAATTTATGTTCGTACAATCTTTCATATGAGTTTCTGACAAAAGTCATTTTGCACTGTACCCACTATCGTATGACAGTCTATCAGATTGAGGATTGTGTCATACTATACACACTGTCATTTGAAAGTTCAACTGTCATTTCACAGAACACCTAGTGTCGTATGATTTTTTGGACTATCATCTGGGAGCATACCCACTGTCGTATGAGTTTCAGACTACTGTCTAGTAATAGACCCACTGTCGTACAAGTTTTGGCATCAGATTTCAACTGTCGTTTCATTTTTTAGGGCAGTTTATCATATTTGGTTTTCAAATTTTGACTAACAGCTAATCTTAACAATTGAAATTCTCTATTTTTTATTGACTACTGTTGGTTTTGATTGGAAAAAGTGCAAGAATTGCTAAAAATAGGTAAAAATATACTAAGCACATTGCGAGGAATTCAGCTAATCTTCTCAGCTAATAAGACTTCAATTTTGGATCTAAAACGAACAATTCATGTGTCTAGCTTGAGTGACTTTTATTGCTTTCCTATCACAGACTTCATTTGGGCTATAAAAATGAACATAGTTTGCTTTTAGCATCTTTTTTACACATAGTAATTAGGCCCCATGAACACTATTTGTGGATCTTGAGAGATTGGGTTTCCAGTGAAACTCTTCTCAATGGAGGATCCCTTGTAGGTGGGGAGGCTACTGAGGGAGTCTCACGTTCCACTAGATCCATGTGTCTTCAACTTTTGATCGAGGCATTCTCTCTTTGGAGAGGTTGATAGATCATAAGGGGTTGACGTCATAGATCTTTGTGAGATAATCTTGGTCTTAGCATGTCAGATTAATCTATCTACTTTGTTTGGGTTAAAATTGAAAAGGCTAGGGGATTATGCTCTACTTCCTTTTTGGATAGTACCAGAAACCCAAATCCTTGAAACTGGAACTAGTCTCCATGTGGTATATCTTGTGAGTCACCTTTAGAGAGGGTTAACCATAGTGGACATTCCCTTAATTGGGTCAACCATGTTGATGGAACCTCAAGCAGTAATAGCCATTTTCACTGTGGTAGTGACAACCACTATATAAATGTCCTGTTGGAAGAAATCTCCACAGGTGTGGTCTCTTGTTGGGCTGTCAGATCTCCCTAGTAGATCCTGAAGATTAAGTTCTCGAACCATGTCAAAACCCTGATGCACCTGGATTGGATTTTTCCCTTTTGGATCATAAAATTTGTAGAGTTAGACCATTTCTAAAAACCATAGCAAGGCCAAATTTTCATTTTTCAGGAATATGTGCATTATTGCAAAACATTTTTGGAACATACACAATTAGCACTCTCAGGGATTAGAACAAATTCAGTCACTTGATTTTTCATGCACAAGGTTTCTTTTGCCCTCATTCATTATTTTTAGATGTGCTTGAAATCACTTTCTTTCTATTTTGCATGCTTGTCTATCTATTTGGTTACTAAAAATGAACAAATCTAGTCTACTCTTCGAATCTGGGCAGTACAATTTGCAAACAATCTGAAACTGAAAACCCTAAATTTGCAAAATTTGAAGTGAAATTCCTTTCTGGAGTCAAAAGTCATCTCAGGAGGTCAGAAATTCATACGAGTTTTTATCAAATGTCATTTCATCACTGCCCAACTATCATATGGTAAAGAACCCAGTGTTGTACAAGTCTTTCTGCCAGTCAAATTCAAAAAGTCAAATCCTGCTAGCAATTATCATATGAGTTTTTCAACTGTCATTTCATAGCATACCCACTATCGTACCAGCTCTTCAACTATCATTTCATAGCATACCCACTATTGTATGAGTCTACAGAGTGTCATTTGGGAAAATTTTGAAAAGTTGTCAGAAAATTTTTAGAATTGCCAGATACTTAGCTTTTTCAGCCTATTTCTAGAATATGTCGAACAAATCACTATGTCAGGAACAAAGTAGTAGCTATTGAGAATCCTATCATTTTCCAAAAGTGGCCTTTTGAATCTGATTTAGCCTTCTATTTAATCGATTTGAGTCCTTTTCATATTGTGTCAAAACCTTGTCATAACTATCAATCTTCTATCAAATCTTCAAAAATAGACTAAGTGTTGTGAACTCGTGTCCGCTATCTTTTGGGCAATCTACCCATACATCCAGGGCACAATATCCTTCACCCACGTCTAATAAAATCTTCAAATCAATCAAACCTTGACAAGGTTGCGTCATCTGATCATCTTGATTCAATTCATTCTTCAGTTATCTGGATCTTATTCTTTTGTTTCACTCAAGGTTAATGGTGGAAACTAGAGATTCCTCACACAAGAAATCTGGAGAAGCATCCTAGACCTTACCTATAACCACTATCAAGGGTCCAAATCTTGAGCAACTCTACAATTTTGGTCTTTATGAAGATGACAGTCTTGGCAACTTTCGATTGAAAACTGGTTACATACCTCCTCCATCAACTCACGGAGGTACCCAACAAACCCCACATCAATCTATTCTAGGGAGTCCACAAACTCCTACCATGTCTCAAGTAGGGACAAAATTTGGCTCTCAAAGAGCTCAATCTCAACATGGTGTAGATCAGCAACCCACACTTGAATAAATTGCTCAATATCAAAATGATGATAACTTCAAACGAATGATGAAGCATTTCTTGAAAGAAGACAGAGAGACATACTTTTTACAATTGGCTCATCAAGGAGCTAAACTTCCTCCCAAATTTAATGTAGAAAATATCATTACACATGAGGAAGAAACTCCACTCATAGCTATTATGAAACAAATGCATGCCATGCAAGTCAAACTTAATAGCCTTGAGAAAGAAAAGGAACCCAAGGAGTTCTCCATGGAAGCTCTATGCCCTTTTCCTTTTGACAAAGACTTGTATATGCCACCATTTGCAAAATGAGTGGAGATGCCCAAGTATGATAAGTATGAAGGACACTCTGACCCTCAAGACCATGTCAGAGAATTCTATGCCCAATCAATGGAATTCATGCACGAACCAACCTATTTGATGCATCTCTTCCCTCGATCTCTGGGAGGAGCGGCCATTCAATGGTTCTCTTGAATACCTTCCACTATCAAAATTTTTGAGGAATTGATCAAATTGTTTTATTAGCAATACTCCTACAATATTCAACATCCAGTCACCATGATTGATATCTATAATCTCAAGCAATATCCAGGAGAACCATTCCTAACATTTCTCAAGAGATGGAGGAAGAAGTTATCTCTATATGCCAGACCTATTCCAAAAACAAAAAAAATTGGAAATCTTCATCAATAACCTTGTTCTAGAAATTAATTATCCTCTACAAATGCAAGATCATACATCTTTTGATAAGATGGTGGATAATGCTATCAAAATAAAAAATGTGCTTGTGAAAAAAGGAGAAATCACACTTTAGAAAGACAAGTATGAATCTGGGTCCAGTTCTAAAGACAAGAACAAAAATTGGAACAAGAACAAAGGCATAATCATAGATGGCATTGTTGATACTATCCATACCCCATCAAAGGCACCAGCTGACAACCTAACTCTTGGTTCCCAAGCCATTAAAGCTTTAGAACAAAAGTCATCTGAACCATTTCAAAAGAAGCCAGAATACAAATCTTGGGATAAACAATGAAAGTTCACTCCTCTTGGAGAATCTTTAGAATCAGCTATGAAAAATCTACTGGCTTATAACATCATCTCTTTGCCAGTGATCTGACCACCTCATTCTGAGCCTAAACCAAAATGGTGGAGAGAAAATGAATTCTGTGATTTCCATCAAGGTAAAGGTCACAAAACTAATAACTGCTTACGGTTGAAACACACCATTCAAGATCTGATCGATAGGGGAGACATCATAGTTGACAATCCTAAGATAAATAATGATCATATAGCATTCATAGAACCATTTATGAAACATGGTCAAGCAGTTTCATCTTCTCAACCTAATATGGGGGCAAAAGTCAATTATGTTTACCCTGGAAATAATGCTACCATGAATATGGTTGAACCCTGTCTCTCAGAGCATTGCAATGTCATCACAATTGTGAGAAGAGATAGACAAAATCAAATCACCAACATAGTTACTCAATCACAAGCCCAAGCACATCTGAAAGGACAAATCCCAAATTCATCAAATGTCCCTAAGGTGCCCTTCAATCTTTCATTTGCTTCTAAACAGAAGGCTGCTTCCAAATCTTCCAATCCAAAGGATACAAGGCCTACATCTTATAGCATTGTTCAATGAATCTAGGACACTAATGCCAAAATCTCCATGTTTGAGTTTCTTCGAATATCTCTAGCTCATAGAGCCATACTAGACAAAGCTTTGCTCGGTTCCAATGTTCCTGGTGACCTTGATTTAGATAGGTTCCAGACTATGGTTGGACATCTTACATCGCTGCAATATATCTCCTTTTCAGAGGAAGATGACAACTCCTTGAGTCACCCACATAATCAGCCTTTGCATATAGAAGTCTTGATCTAGAACCATAGAGTCAAATGTGTGTTGATAGATGGGGGCGTTGGCCTAAACATTTGTTCTTACAGCTTGATCACGCAATTGGGATTTTCAGAATTGGCTATTGATCCTCAAAAGAAGATAACCATAAAAGCCTATGATGAACAAGAAAGATCTTCTAAAGGAACCATTGTCTTACCCATCTAAGTGGGTCCGGTTATCAAAAATACCATCTGTCAAGTGCTTGATCTACCTTTGGCCTACAACATCCTTCTAGGGAGACCATGGATACATGAAATGCAAGCTATTCCTTCTACATACCATCAATGTTTGAAGTTTCCTTATGAAGGAGTAGAGGTTACTATCCCCGCAGATCTGAATACAACTTGCAATACATTGAAGGAAGGTGTTGATAAGCTTATTCCCAATAATAGAGAATCTTCTACTGAACAACTAAATGTTTCTTCAACATCCAAAATGGAAGACATTGCTAAAGAGGTCAATATCAAAGAAAATGGGATGGGAGAATATATTATAGAGCCAGTCTTATCTTTGACATCTCTCCCTATCTCACCTAAGTCTTATGGACAATCTTTGAAACAATCCAAGCCCGAACCTAAGGAGCCTCTTGAAGCATATAAAAATAATTTTGTAGTAGAACAAGTATCCAAGCAAGAGTTTGAAGAGGATGAAGTTGTGCTATCATGGCTATACTAAGATGAACCCAAATCCCCAGTTGTTCAAACTAGTGACTCTACAACACCACAGATTCCTTCTAAGTCATACGGTCCAGGAAATAAATTGATAGCTAAGATGGGATATCCATGTCAAGGACCTCTAGGAGTTAGAGGAAAAGGTATTGTGGTACCTATTTCACATACGGGTAGGGAAAATAAGAATATTGTTGGCCTAGGCTTTAAGAAGAAACCCTATCACCTCAAAGGAAATTGTTCTCATGTCATAGAAAAAATTACACCAGGAGAACCCCTTCTCAAGAAGGAGAAAACATAATCTTCAAATAGTGATTTTGATAGCTTAGAGCTCATCCCCAATGAATGTTTTCCTCAAGAAATCAAAGACCTTCTTGAGGCAGAAGATGATCCAATTAGAAGGATCAACGTAGTAGAAACACAAGAACCTACTATAGAACAAGAGATAGTTGCAACACAAGAACCAGATAATCTCAAAACTAATCAAGAGGATTAAGAAGAAGGTGGTAGCTATTTTGAAACTGATTCCCATGAGTATGAATTCAAATCAAAAACTGAGGGTAACCCTTCTTGGGGTATTCACCCTGACTTTACTCATGTTCTAAGATTTCCTATAGATCCTGAATCAGAAGCTGAATCAAATGACTATGAATGGGGAGCCATTCTAGAACCATATGAGCTTATTACAGAGAAACACATTGATGTTATTCACCAATATGCACCTAATCCCAACGTAAGTAAAGAGTGAAATGATGAAACTATCGAGTATGATCCACCTATGGCTGAATTGGACTCCCATGATGACATTGAGCCTATTCATGAATTGAATGTCTTAAGTTGTAATATCACCTTTGAACTTGAGCATCAGGTTAGGACCAATGATGACATATCCATATCCGTAAACACTATCTCCCAATCTTTCCCTACTTTGACTATCCAATATCTAGACCTTATTGATCAAACCTCCACAAATTTGAGCCATGGTATTTATAACTTCCTGAATGACTATGCCCTTTCTTGCTACCTAAATGTAGTTGAGCCTATGAGGACTTCCATCAATGAACCGAGCATTAGCATGACCGAGTCAGACATCAAATAACTTAGTCAGAAAAATAAGAATAAGAATAAAAAGAAAAGGATTTCTGAGGGTGAAAACCACTTTGTGGCAGTCTCAGAACCTACAAAGGTAAAAATAAAAGATGTATCTGAAGGTGAAAACCTCTATGAGGCACCTAAGGATGAGATATTTGATGTCCTTCCAAGTCATTTATAGGATAGATCTCTAGTTCTAATTGAGCCCACTCAATCCATCAATTTGGGTACAACAGAAGAACCACAATTGGTACATGTAGCACAATCATTATCAGAAGAAGAGAAGCAAAAATTTACTACATTCCTAATAGAGAAAAAGATCAAATTTGCATGGAAATACTTAGATATGCCAAGGTTGGATCCTAATCTTATCATGCACCATTTATCTATAGCTCCTAATGTAAAACCTGTCAAGAAAAAATTGTGAAAGATGCATCCTCATGTTGCACTCTTGGTAAAAGTTGAATTAGAGAAGCTCTTGAAAGCTGGATTCATCTGAGTTATTGACTATGTAGAGTGGATCTCTAATATTGTACCTATTTCTAAACTAGATGGTTCAATCAGAGTGTGCACAAACTTTAGAGATGTGAATAGAGTGTGCCCTAAGGATGATTTTCCACTACCTAACATTGATATGATAGTGGACATGACTATGGCTTTCAAGATGTATTCCTTAATGGATGGTTTCTCTAGATATAACCAAATAAAAATTGCCCCAGAGGATCAAGAGAAAACAGCTTTCACATGTGCATGGGGTACCTTCTGTTGGAATGTCATTCCATTTGGGCTTAAAAATGCTAGTGCTACATACCAAAGAGCAATGACATCTATTTTCCATGACATGATGCATCGAACTATGAAGATTATGTTGATGATACTTTAGAAAAATCTATGATTAGAACTAAACATTTAAAGGACTTGAGCATGATCCTAGACAGAATGGAAAATTTTAGTCTCCGACTAAATCCTAAGAAGTGTGCTTTTGGTGTCACTTCTGGAAAGCTCTTAAGATACATAGTTTCAAAGAAGGGCATTGAAGTTGATCTAGCTAAATTCAAGGCTATAATAGAGATGCAACCTCCCAAGAATATCAATCAAATGAGAACCTTACAAGGGAGAGTACAATCTATCAGAAGATTCATATCATAGCTTGTTGATATATCACAACCTTTTACAAAAACATTACATAAAGGTGTGACCTTTGCATGGAATGAAGAATGTGAGAACAACTTAAACCATATCAAGAAGTATCTATCAAATCCTCCTATCTTGATGCCTCCTATTCATGGGAAGCCTTTGATCTTATATGTCTCTGCAACAGATACATCACTAGGGGCATTGCTAGCACAACATGATGAAGATAAAAAGGAAAGAGCTATATACTACATTAATAGAACATTGGTGGCATATGAAAAGAACTATTCAATGATTGAGAAAGCTTGTCTAGCTATGATCTTCACATCATAAAAACTAAGACACTACATGTTAGCTCATACCACTCAATTGGTAGCTAAGATTGATCCACTCAAGTACCTACTAAGAAAAGCTGCCCTCATAGGTCGATTAGCTAAATGGGTTATGCTCTTAAGTGAATTTGATATTGAATATGTGGAAAGAAAGGCTATCAAAGGACAAGTTATTGTTGATCAGTTGGTTGATGCACCTCTGATTGATGATACACCAATGCAAATGGAATTTCCAGATTCCTCTATCATGACTCTTTCTTCTAGAGAATGGCAATTGTTCTTTGATGGATCCTACACATAGAATGGATCTGGAGTAAGCATATTGTTCATAACTCCTCAAGGATACTCAATACCAAAAGCATTTAGATTAAATTTTCCTTGCACAAACAATATTATGGAATATGAAGCCCTTTTGAATGGTATGAAACTAGCAATTGAGTGGAGAGTGATAGAGATACACATTCATGGAGACTCTCAACTTGTTGTCCATCAAGTCAATGATGTGTATCAAACTAAAGATGAAAAGCTCATTCCATACAAGAGAAAGGTAGATGATCTTAAGAAATATTTCATATCTATCACATTTGAGTAGATTCCTAGAATAGAGAACAAGGCTATTGATGCAATGGCAACACTATCTACTTTATTACAGTAGCCTGAACATGAGCTATGCTATGAGTTCCTGGTGGAAGCACTATCCTATCCTACATATGATTCCCCTAAAACCCGCATGATTTGCACTATTATAGGTCATGATTCATCCAAATATAAAAACCTATTTTCCTATCTCAAAGACCAAATCATTCCCAATACCTTCAACCACCATGAAAAGAGATACCTTATCTGAAATGCCTCCCGATATGTCATCATTGGTAATGATCTTTACAAACGAGGTCTAGATGGTACACTACTTAGATGTTTATAATGGGAAGAGTCTCAACATGCATTAGAGGAAGTCCATGAAGGTATTTGTGGGTCACACTCAAACAGTTTAACACTAGCTCAAAAACTTATTAGGGCTAGGTACTATTGGCCTGAAATGGAGAAAGAGGCTATCAAATTTGCTAAGAATTGTCAAAAGTGTCAAGTACATGGAAACCTAATTCATGCTCCAGGGAGGGATCTAATCCCCTTTACAACACAATGGCCTTTCCATCAATGGGCATTTGATCTTATAGGAGCTATACATCCTCACTCTTCTAATGGACATACCCATATAATCACAGTTATAGATTATTTTACAAAATGGGTAGAAGCAGTCCCTTTGACACAAGCCACTGGAAAGCAAATATCAATGTTCATATTGAACTATATCATATGCAGATATGAGATACCTCATTCCATAATCACCGATAATGGGGGACAATTCAAAAATAAAGACCTAGATGATCTATGTGCCAAATTCAAGATCACACAACATTGGTCTTCTATCTACTATCCTCAAGGAAATGGACAAGCTAAGGCCTCTAAGAAGAATCTATTGAAAATATTGCACATAACAGTTAATAAAATAGGGAGAGACTAGCATCTCATGATCAATCTAGCTCTCTAGGCCCACAGAACAAGTATCAGAACACCTACTGGGGCTACACCATTCGCTTTAGTTTATGGGTCTGAAGCGGTACTCCTATTGAGGTTGAAATCCCCTCACTAAGAAGCATAATGCATGGTCTAGTAACTGATGATGACTACAGAGTGTCTAGGTTGCATGAACTTGAACTACTAGATGAGCACAGACAAGCAGCGTATGATCATCTTAGAGTATATCAGAAAAGAATGTCAAGAGGTTACAATAAGAAAGTCAGACACAGAGAATTTCAAGTTGGCGATCTAGTCTTGAGAGAGAATCCTAAAAATCAATCACATCAAGAACGCAAGGGGAAGTTTGAACCCAAATAGCTGGGTCCCTTTGTTATCATTGCTACTTTTGGCTCTGGTGCCTATCAACTCTCAATGAATGAAGGAGAACAACTCTGAGAACCAATCAACGTTCTGCATTTGAAGAAATTCTATGCCTAAGGCATTCACTGTATGGTAAAATGTCTTGAAAAAAATTTTAAAATCTGAAAAAGTCCTAAAAAAATGAACATCTTGGTGAAAACCTAGCAATAGGCACCTTGATGATTCACAAAAATATTAAAAAAATCAAAAGTACAAAAAAAATTGAAAAAATAAAAAATACAAAAAAATGAGAGAAAAAAAGTGCCTTGATGAAAACTTGGAAACAGGCACCTTGGTAGCAAAAATAGAATCTCTACCAAGATGGTGAAAACCCAGAAAATGGGCACCACTTGTTTCAAAATGCTCCATCTATCAGCGCAATCTTGGTCTTTCCTAGCTTTCAACCTTGCTTTAGTCTGTATATATCCTTGTTTTCAATAAGTCAGTCTGTACACCAATCGGTTCAACCGTTTGTATCCTACCAAAGCTTAGCACTTGGGGGAAATCAATGTCATATCCTATGGCCTCCAATGTATCTTAGATGTATCATATCCAGTCAGAGTCCTTTGAAGCTTCATTTGAGTCAGTCAGTCAGTCTTATCTCCAGAAAGTATTCTGCATCTACAACAACGCAATCAAACATCAAACTGAAAACAATCTATGCTTTTTACATGCTTTTATCTCCTTGTATGCTTACTGATTCACATTGAGATTTTTTCATATTGTGTCCCTTCTAAGGATGTGAATGATAAAGGGTCACTACAGGTAATTCACATTGGATTTAGAATGATCTCTTGATTGTTTGATGTGTTTGATCGCAAGGCATATTCTGGTCATCATGATGTTTATGTTTTGATGCTTATACAAATTGCAATATCAAAATGGACATGATATTCAAGTCATCTTGGTGTTTGTGCCTTGGTGCTTATATCTAATCTGATATTCTGAACATAAAATCAATATTCATATGTCCATGGTTGCCTAACCAGTGGGTGTTGTATTGATTCTTGAGCATACAAATTGATATTCATATGTCTATGGTTTCTAACTAGTGGGCATTGTATTGATTTATCTAGTTACCTAAAAGTTCAATGATGATAACAAATCGACACATGATCAGTGACTAGGTCCTAGGTCTTAGGTTGCCTATCATTTTGCATGTCTCTTTGCATCTCGCATGTTTGCATGATCTCGCAAATGGCTAAAATGAACTTCAATGCTTAAACAATTCTTCAAATCGCATCTTCAAATCTAACAAGAGCCGAATCTCACACGAAGGTTCCTCCAATGAAATAACAAGTAGAATCCTTTTTTGGGATCAAAATTAAAATCTGAGATCATTCATATTATTAACTACTTGTGTAATCAACCTTCAATCATTGCAGGAATCTAGTATTCAACTTAACTGATTATCTTACATCAAACTATCAAAATTTCAACTTGGTCAACCATGGTCAACTCATGGTCAAACCTAGTCAAACTTGGTCTTTTGGACCTCCAAACGATGCAAAATGCATTCTCAAACGTATTTAACCACTTCTTACATCAATTAACATGCTTTTGAACTATCAACATTGACTTTTCTTGTCAGATTTCAATTTTAATCCCGAAGGGGGCATGGTATTGCACATCATTCAAAGTCTGTAATCTAATCTGAAATCATATCTTTCCTCAGTAATCAAGACAACAACCACATCTAGTTACTGATTCATCAAAAGTCCTCATTGCTCGAGGCAAATCAATCATCACTCGGGGCATATCAGATTCATCGAGATCCATAACAATCTGATATTCTCTTAATCTTGTAAACTGTATCAGTTTTCGTAACCATCGGTTCATTAGTGTTATTTCCTTGGTTCTTTGGTTACTAAAGGGTTCAGATGTGATACCTATGTGATTCTTCTAAGGACAATCAAGTCTGGAATCGGTCACTCACTTCTTCGTAATCATAAGGTTTAGAATTAGGCATTTTGATGCTTTTGTTTCATTGGTTCATTGTTGTTATAGTAAACATTATCTTTCATCATTCAGGACCTATTATCTTCATATCAAACTTTAATCATCTTCCGCTTCATATCAATATCAATTTCAAATATCAGTTTCATATCTTTATCAAACACAGACTGTCTTTGAACCACTGCACTTCGCACAACAATTCAAAGAGGGGCAAAATGTAATACCCCAAAAATGGGCTATAGGTTCATTAACCTCCTACATCTTCAAATTCAAATGAAATTGACATCAAAGTCCTAACCTAAGGCACATCGGCACATTATCGAATTTAATTGATTATCCTAAATTTTGCATCGGGGAATATTCCTAATTATCTTAATTATCTTTGATTTAATGATTATTTGGTGATAAATCCTATTTATCCTAAACTTTAATTAATTGAATATTCTCAATATTTAATTAATTAGATTTAATTCTGCCACTTAATTATTTAATTGAAGTTAATTCTATTTATTCCTAAATTGTATTATTTAATTTTGACAATAAATCCAAAATCCTATGAATAATTGATTAAATTCTTATTTAATTGATTAAAGCAAGTTGTCATATTTAATAATATTGTTTTTGAATAAAAGTTTGAAAAATGATTGATTAACCCATAAATCAATTGTTTTATTTTTCAAAATTAGTTAAGTTGGAAATAAATCACTTTATTATTAAATTAATTCATATTAAAACATGCACAATCATAAAATCAGATAACTATCAATTATCAATTAAAGCTAAACTCTATTTTGAGTTGAACCCTGCTTTTGCATGTTTTTGTGCGTTAATTATCCTTTATTTAAAAATAACTCAAAAATCAACCCGAGTTATTTGAGTGATTTATGACTTTCTTTCATGTATCCTCAAAGCCCTGGATTTCTATAAAATCAAGGCTCATCTCTTCACAAATCATCCACAAGAATTGTATAATCACGCTGCTGAATTGGAGACCAAAGAATCATCTTTGCGAATCCAAGCTTTGTGAGATCAACATTGCATAGTTTTTCATATCATATTAGTTTTCATTTGTTAGAATAGCATAGCATATCAATTTTTACATATCATAGATTCATATCAGTTTTCATCATATCATTGCATAGAAAATCAAAAAAATAGATTAATTGCATTCATATTTCATATCAGTTTTGCATTCAAATCCTTCATTTAGGTGTCGTCAAGGTCACTGATCTCGATAACAATCTGAGAACATCATACTCACACCTATTAGAAGGTAGTAAATCGCTTGGTTAGTTTAGCTTTTAATTCATTGCATGATTTCATTTTTGCTAACCTCTAATATTTTACTGAAGTGTTGTGTCTACAGATCAGGTACAAAATTCACACACACAATAATAAATTCATTGAAACCCCTATTGAGGACAAAGGCCAGACTAGTGAAAATCATGGCTAGAAAATACGATGAAGTAATTGAGGTCACTCAAAAGGCACTAGACCAAATCCTTATGAGTGATATGCTAAAGAAGACCTCACCTCCCAAAGGTTACCAAGCCTAAACCTTTGGGATTGGGATAAATTTCCAAGGTGGTAAAATAAATTGAACAAGCGAGCATGCAACCAGACTTCTTTGTCAGTGGTGTGCCTATGACCCTTGACACTTCACATGATATAAATTATCCATTTCTGGATAATTTGGACAATGCGATGGAAGTTGAAGTACAAGGACATATAGAGGAAGAGAAAATTTAAATGTCCCCTTTCTAATTTTTATATCATATTTAAGTCCTCTAATCAGATTATTAAATCAAACAATCAACACTTTGAAAGATTATGCAATTTCTCAATAAAACCCAAATCAAGTATGCCCGAAATAGTGCCAAAAACTTCACAGCTTCACAGATTATTGATAAATCTGAAAGTAGACATTTATATAGAAATTTTACCAGCATAACAGCCTACAAAATGACATTTCCAGATTTTTATAGAGTTTACACAATAGCTCCCAAACGGAGGACAAAAACAATGCTCATCGGGCTCCCAAAAATAACACAAAATAGCCCGGAAACACCATAAAACACTAATAATCTATCATAGAATTATAACCATGACCCAAGGCATATATTCAACTCTATTTTAACATCAAAATGTCTACAATACAGTAGCAAACCAAACTGATATGAAATACTCAATTGGAAACACCAAACTCTTACAAGAAACACACTTGAAAACTCACAAATTTTCATTGTTTAGCACAAGGGAAAACTCTGCATGAGCTTGCACATGGAATGGCCTCAAAATCTCATCCTTAGCCTTTCTAAAAACCTAAAAACTCCCATCTTTGGGTCTCCTTCTCCATAGGTTTGGCAGCCTCTGAAGAACAAAAAAGTAATGAGCAAAAATCAAGTTCTAGAATGAGCCCAAAATGCCTCCAAACCCCTTTAAAAGAGGGCATAACCCTAACTCATGAGAAAGAGGGGTCAATAATACATATTTTAATCCCCTTTTCTTGAAACTTCATTTTTTGAGCCTGCTAGCCTTAGCAATAGTTATTATTTTTAATTATTTGAAAAGGGGACATGACAAGTCCTCCCTCCCAAATATTTCTTGTCCTCAAGAAATGAAGGTTGGGATGCTCAAGAATATGTGCTCCTTCCCAAGTTGCATCCTCTAATGGTAATCCTTTCCATTTGACCAAATGCTCTGTGATGCTCCTATTTCTCAATCTTTTCTCTCTTGTATCCAAAACCTCTTCTAGTATTAAGACTAATTTCCCTTCATCATCAAGAGGTGGTAATTCTATAAATACTATGGTTTTCTAGCCTAGAACCTTCTTCAGGTAAGAGACATGGAAAACATTATGTATTTTTCTATTTGGTGGGAGCTCCAATTCATAAGCTACCTCTCCTACCTTCCTGATGATCTTATAAGGCCCATAGAACCTTGGCTTGAGCTTCTCTGCCCCACTCCTCTTCAAGGTGCTTTGCTTATATGGTTGCAACCTAAAAAATACCAAATCTCCCACCTCAAAAGATATTTCAGTCCTTTTCCTATCAGTGTACAACTTTTGTTGGTTCTGTGCATGTTGTAGATTATCCTTGAGGGACCTTATTATGTCTTGGCTTTACTTAATGAAATCACTTGCTGCAGGTACTCTACTATCTAAAAGTACTAGATCAACAAAGGAAAGGGCATCATAACCATAAAGAGCATGAAAAGGAGGCATACCAATAGACATGTGATGAGATGTATTGTAACAATACTCCCCTAGGTGCAACCATTTCACCCAAGCATGTTGTTGATTTGAAACATAGTTCCTCAAATATCCCTCTATCCATTTATTAACTATCTCTATTTTTCCATCTGTTTGAGGGTGATAGGTAGTACTGGGAGTGAGTTTAGTTCCTATCAAATGAAAGAGATCCTTCCAAAAAGAACTGAGGAATCTACTGTCTCGGTCACTGACAATGTTTCTAGGCAAGCCATGTAACCTAAAAATTTCCTTAAAGAACAACTATGCCACTTGTGATGCCTTTAAATCAGATGTGATGGGAAAGAAATGTGCATACTTAGTTAGTCTATCTACCACCACATATATGCAATCCTTACCTTGAACCTTGGGCAACCCAGTGATGAAGTCCATGGAAATACTTTCCCATTTTTGTTCAGGAATAGGAAGTGGTTGCAACAACTCTACAGGAAAAAATTGCTCACTCTTGTTTTGTTGGCATACCATACATTCTTTAATGTGTTTAAGGACATCCTCCTTCATACCCTTCCATGCAAACCATCTCAAATTTTCCTGTATGTCTTGAAGTATCCTTGATGATCAACCAAAGGTGTGTCATGAAAGGCCCTCAATATCCTCTCCTTAGTTTTTGATCATGGCACTAAGAAGATCCTGTTCTTGTAATAAATCAATTCATCAACAACCTTGTACCTGTTATCATCCACTAACTTATCCAAAATCTTGGTGGCAAAGGAATCTTTAGCATACTCTAAAATTATGGAGACTTTTCAATCAACAGAGATAGATGTTAAGGAACACAAAGTGGGCTTTCTTGAGAGAGCATCAACAACCACATTATTCTTTCCTTTCACGTATTCAATATCAAAATCATAAGCTTGCAATTTGCTTACCCATTTTTTTTTATGATCATTCAAATCCCTTTGGTTCAAGAAGAACTTGAGGCTATTATGGTCTATCTTTACAATGAATCTCCCACATACCAAATATTGTCTAAACTTATGAAGTGCATGCATGATTGCCAACATTTTCTTATCATAGATGGAGTAACCTTTCTCTGATTGATTTAATTTTCTACTCTCAAATGCTATTGGATGTCCCCTTTGAGTTAGGACAGCCCCTATACCTTCTCTAGAAGTATCACATTCAACAACAAAAGGTAAAGAGAAATTTGGAATTGCAAGCACAGGGCATGAACTCATTACCTCCTTAAGCTTATCAAATATTTTTTGTGCCTCTTCTATCCAAATAAAATCTCCTTTCTTTGTCAAATCAGTCAAGGGGGTAGCAAGCTGAGAAAATCCCTTGACAAATCTCCTATAGTAGCTACACAACCCGAAGAAACCTCTCAACTATGTAAGATTAGTGGGTGGAGGCCAATCCAAAATTGCCTGAATTTTTTGTTGATCAACCTATACTCCTTTAGAACTTATAATATGTCCCAAATATAGGATCTCCATCAAACCAAACTCACATTTAGATAGCTTAGCATAGAAGGATTGCTACTCCAAGATTCCCAAAATAGTGTCTATGTGCTTTAGATGTTCTTTCCATGTTTTACTGTAAATCAAGATATCATCAAAAAATACCAAAACAAATTTTTGAAGATGCTTGTTGAATACCTTATTCATACAAGTTTGGAACATTGCTGGTGCATTAGTGAGGCCAAATTGCATAACAAGAAATTCAAAGTTCCCATAGTGACATCTGAAAGCATTCTTTTCCACATGTTCCCTCCTCATGCAGATTTGATGGTACCCTGATCTTAAGTCAATTTTTGAGAAGTATACAACACCATGTAACTCATCAATGAGTTCATCTATGCATGGTATGGGATACCTAGTTTTTATGGTCTTCTTGTTTAGAGCCCTATAGTCTATACACATTCTCATTGTACCATCCTTTTTCTTGACAAGTACCACAGATGATGCAAATGGACTAGAGCTAGGCCTTATGAATCCCATGTCTAGGAGTTCCTTAATAGTTTTTTCTATTTCTTCCTTATAACCTCTTGGATGGTGGTATGGAGTTGTTATAACTAGTTTGGAACCCTGTTCTAACTCTATAACATGCTCAAAACCTCTATCTGGTGGCAATCCCGGAGGCAAATCATTGAAAACTATACTATGCTTATCAAGAATATTTTAAATTTCAAAATGGAAATTACCTTGATTCTTTGGAGAGCTTGTTGGATGGATTATGACTCCTATTGCCCATGCTACTTGTCCTCTTTAAAAAGTCCTCTCCATCCTCTTTGCAGTGACCACCTTAGGTGCTCCATTCGATAAGCCTCTCAATAAGACTTCTTTCCCATTGGAATGAAATTTAAACTCCATAGTTTGATGGCTCATGTAATAGCCTCCAATAGAGTGCAACCATTGAACACCCAATACAAGACCTATCTCCCCAATGCCAACAACATAGAAGTCATCACATAACTCATAATCTCCTAAGGTCATCCTGAGTTGTCTCACCACCCGTGTGCAAGGCATAGTGAATCCATTAGCTACAGTAACATTGAATCCCTCAAAATCTTCTGCTTTAAAACCTCTTTTCATGACAAATCCCTCATCAATAAAATTGTGAGTTGACCCACTATCAAGAAGAACTATCAACATTTTCTCTGCTAGTACCCCTCAAATTTGAAAGGGATGGTATCTTGGGACTCCTGATAATGTTGCTAAAGTGCCATCCTTGCTGATTTCTTTTTCTTTCTCTTCTTCTTCCTCCTCCTTAGTGTCATGAAATTCCTCATGCTCATCTGAATCAGATTCTGAACCAACTTCAATATAGTGCACTTGACCTTCCCCAAACATATGTGTCCTGGAACCCATGGTTCTCTACAAGTGAAACAAATATTTTTCCTTCGTAATTCACTCTTAGTCTCTTCATCTACCTTCTTTTTTGCTACATTTATCACATTCTTTGGTGGTGGTGCTAGAAAAGTCTTTTTCTAAAAATTCCCCTTATGTTGCCAAAGATTTGGGGGTTTTTTATTAGTGACTGGTTTCATAGGCACACAAGTTTTCAAGTTACAAGCTACTTTTGATAGCTTCCTGTAAGGTTGAGGGTGAGAAAGCCTTAACCAAACCCTTAACAAAATCTTCCAAACCATCAAGAAAAAGATAAACAATCCTCTTTTCACTCATATCAGGTACCATAATAGCCACTTTTTGAAACTCTTCTACATACTCATTAATTGATTTGGTTTGCCTCAACTTTGAAAATTCTTTAAAATACTCATCATCATCCTTGAGATCAAATCTATCTATCACTCTTTGACTAAATCATCAAATGTAGTTACCTAATCATGACCTTGAGTAGTCATTCCATGATACCACCAATCATAGGCTGCATCTTCCAAGTGTAGACTTGTGAATTGAACAACATCACTCTCCTTCATGGGGTTAAGTGTGAAGAAGGTCTATAATTTTTGTAGCCATGCTCTAGCTAAAATTTTATTTGTTCCATCAAAAGTAGGTGCTGTAAACTTGCTTATTTTATTTTTGAGCTCTCTTCCACTTATGTCCTGATCCCTCCTATACTGTTTCTTGGGCATCAAAGTGTTCATCATATCCACATATTCTCTAAAAGGAACCGAACTGTGAAAGTCATCATCTAAGCCATTGTAAGTAGCTCTTAATGCAATCAAGTTACCTGTAACCTCTTCCATAGGAATAATGACATGATTTGGTACTGGTGGCTCATCTATAGGAAAGAAAATAGTTTTTTTTTATTTAGAGGGTGTGGGTTTCAGATTTCTTGGCTCCTTTGAAGTGCTCCCTCTCTCATTAATAGATACAACTCCTTGGAGTTTTTCTGTCAATAACCGCAAAGCCTCTCTAGTTTCTGCCAAACTATCCACTGTTTGCTTTTGAGAGTTATGGATGTCCTAGAAGAATTTTTTTTCCATCTCATCCAGGTCAGCCATACTTGTCCCTTCCTTGGATTTTATACTTTTATTTTCAACTGGAGGTTTGATCAAAATTTCTTTACTTTTTTCTCGCTGCAAATATCTATTTTCTCTTTCACTTAGTTGCATACAAACTTCTACAAACCCTCAGGCTGGAAAGATCATAACTTTGATACCACTGAAATGTCCCCTTTCTTATTTTTATATCATATTTAAGTCCTCTAATCAGATTATTAAATCAGACAATCAACACTTTGAAAGATTATGTAATTTCTCAATAAAAGCCAAATCGGTTATGCTCGAAATAGTGCCAAAAACTTCACAGCTTCACATATTATTGATAAATCTGAAAGTAGACATTTTTACAAAAATTTCACTAGCATAATGGCCTACAAAATGACATTTCCAGATCTATATAGAGTTTACATAACATCTCCCAAATGGAGGACAAAAACAATGCTCATCAGGCTCCCGAAAATAGCACAAAATAGCCCAGAAACACCATAAAACACTAATAATCTATCATGGATCCATGTCAGTGAGCTTTTGATCAAATCATGGGTTGAGGAAGTGAAGTCCTTGGAAAACTCTTTCCAAGATATCTTAAAACTAGTGAGTAAGCACTAAATCTTTTTGTGCTTAGAAGTTTTGAAATTTTGAAAGTACCTTTACCATTGATTTCAAAGGGAGAGGAAGAGAAGAGAAAAATGAAGAGAGGAAGAGTAGATAAAAGAAGAAGAGAAAAGTAGATAAGGAGAACATTTAAACAAGAGAAAAAGAGAAAAAGAACAAAAAAAATATGTATATAAGTACAAAGGAGATAGTGCTTAAACACTTAGTCATTTTTTGCTAAGTGTTGCCATCAATGGCAAATGGAGAGATTGTTGGCAAGTGATGTTTTGGGAAACTAAGGATCACTTAAGGGTTGTCATTTATGGAAACACTATTAGAAAGTAAAGTCCACCAAGATAACTGAGAGGGGGGGGGGGGGGTGAATCAGTTATTTGATATTTATAACTTGTATCATCTTGAATAGCATTAAACCATATAAGCAATATAATTACCAACCATAGAAATATATTCATACACAATAACACAATGACACAAGATATGTTGACTAGGGAACCTCTTGATCAAAGAGTAAACCCCGGTGGGAATGATGCCCACAAAAGATGCACTAATATGAATATTCCTTGTGAAAGGATGGACTCTATTAGGAGTCTTATAAAATACATTTAGTACATATGAATCCCTATTAGGAGATTTTGAATTCCTATTAAAAGATTCTAACCCTGTTAAGAGTTATGGAAGATAGAAGGACTCACTGCCCAAACAGCTTCAGGGTAAGATCACTGAACACACTGTCCAAATAATCTTTGCATTACTCAACAAAATAATATGTTACCTCTTCTCTGACTGTGCCAAACTACACTCACTATTACATTAGATCTCAATTTTAGATCTTTGTACTTCGCATGTCTTCCTTCACAAATTCACTTTCATACTTAGCTCTTTTCTTCACTTCATGCATAGAGCATCACACACAATCACAACTTCACACTACAACAAGGAAATATATTCCTTCCTTTATACCACACTCAAATAATTACAAATGAGTCGGCATACAATTACAAAATAAAATTGATCCATGTCAGTAAGCTTTTGATCAAATCATGGGTTGAGGAAGTGAAGTCCTTGGAAAACTCTTTCCAAGATATCTTAAAACTAGTGAGTAAGGATGCACTAATATGAATATCAAAATCATGACCTCAAAGTCATGTGACCTCAAAGTATATGCTATCATCCATGTCACTATCAATATGTCTTCAACTTCCCTTTAACTGGGCAAAACTAGATTCCATCTTGATTAGGAGATATCATCTGATTTCCACAAATTGCTACTCAGGAACACTGCCTGAATACCGCTTCCACCAAAATGATCATAACTTCCATGAATGAATGAATTACTATCTACACTCTTAACCATAGACATATAACATATCAAAGAGTATAACATCAACATCACATAGCTCCAACTACAATAACCCATGTGTGCTAATCCAAAGTTTGTCTGCTTCTCTGCAAGTCTTCGGTAAATCATTGTGTTGACATCAATGACAATCATAGTCATGAATGCAACAAAAACTGCTATAGAATGGCTTCCAAACATTTAGTATTCATTCCTAACAATCTCCCCCATTGGCATTGATGGTAACATAGATGAAAAACATCCAATGTTCCAAAAATCAATACTACAACACTGCTTCTTCAAATCCTCTTCATCAATCAAATCTTGCTTCGTTATCCTATTCAATTCTCTCCAACAGATGTCTCAGATTGTTTTTCATGTACACTTCTCCCCCATTGACATCAATGATAGAAATTTTATCACTATGTCAACAACAACTCAATGTCAAAAGACACTTTTCAGAAAATACATTTACTAGAGTCCTCATGACTCAACTCAGATACACATACTCTCCCATAGAGGAAGTACCAACATCTAGTCCAGAAGAAAGATAAGACTCATATACCACTGGATGGATGCAACCAACTACATCACTTATCAAAAGTAGGTTGGGGCATAACCCCAAGAATACCTCTCAGATACTCAAATGTATCCTTAGGCAAAGGCTTTGTGAATATATCTGCTATCTGCTCCTTTGTACTTATGTACTCAAGTCTGACTTCTTTCTCAACAACTTTCTCTCTTACAACATGATACTTAATCTCTATATGCTTTGTCTTATAATGTAATGTAGGATTCCTAGACATACTAAATGTACTGGTGTTATCACAATGTATGACAATAGGCTCAACAAATTTTATTCCAATATCCTTCAACATTTTCTTCATTCAAATTATCTAGTTACAATTGTTTGCTACTGCTACATATTCTGCTTCTATTGTGCTTTGTGAGATATAATTTTATTTCTTGCTTAGCCAAGAAACTAATCTTCCTCCAAGGAAAAATGCTCCACCATTGGTGCTTTTCTTATCATCAACACTACCTCCCCAATTAGCATCTGTATATGCACATAGGGTAAAATCATCAAATTTTTCATACCATACTCCATAGTCCATTGTGCCTCTTAAATATCTTAGTATTCTCTTTACTGCTACATAATGTGATTCTCTAGGTTCAGCTTGAAATCTTGCTACAATTCCAATTGAATGTTCTATATCACATCTTGTATGAGTCAAATACTGCAATACTCCAATCATAAATTTTTATTTCTTCTATTCTACTGTAGGAGTCTCATCTGTGCTAGATAACTTATGTCCAGTCACCATAGGTGTTCCAACTGGTTTACAATTCTCCATTCCAAATCTTTTCAACAAGTCATTCAAGTACTTTGTCTGACTTACAAATATACCATCATTGTTTTGTGTTATCTGTAATCCCAAAAAGTATTTCATTTCACCAATATACTCATTTCAAATTCGGTCTTCATTTCATCAGCAAATTTATCACTAGCTTCATCTTCTCCTCCAAAGATAATGTCATCAACAAAAATAACTATAACTAACAAACCATTTTCAATTTCTTTTGTGTACATATTTCTATCAGTTGTTCCTTTTGTAAATCCCAATTTTAACAAATACTTATCCAGTCTTGCATACCAAGTTCTAGGTGCTTGTTTAAGTCCATATAAAGATTTCTTCAATTTACATACCATGTCTCCTTCTTGAGTTAAAGGAAAACCTTCAGGCTACTTAATGTAGACTTCTTCTTCCAATTCTCCATTTAGAAATGCTGACTTCACATCCATCTGATACACTTTGAATTTCTTGTAAGCTACATATGCCAAAAACATTCTTACTGCTTCAATTCTTGCAATAGGTGCAAAGGTTTCTTCATACTCAATTCCTTCTTGATGTGAGTAACCCTTACATACCAATCTTGCTTTGTTTCTTACTACTTCTCCTTGTTCATTCATCTTGTTTCTGAATACCCATTTAGTTTCAATAACATTCTTGTCTTTAGGTCTAGGGACCAATTCCCATATCTTGTTCTTTTCAATCTGATCTAGTTCTTCTTTCATAGTATTAGTCCAACTTTCATCTTCACAAGCTTCATTAGTAGTCTTAGGTTCAATTTGAGAAATCAAACATAACTGTTCTTGTGCCTTATTTTGAGTTAGAACTCCTCTTTTGATGCTCCTAATAATTTGTTCAAAAGGATGATTCCTTAACAAACTCTTGCTAGGTGTCACTATCTTAGATCTCTCTTTAGATGTAGGTTCTTCAATAACTTCACTGTGGCTTTCATTCAACAAATCACTATCAGTTTCATAAATTTTTTTAGTAGATCCAGTGTTAGGTTTAGGATGAGCTTCTTCATCAGATTCATAATCAAGCATTCTTTCCTAAATTTTGAACTTTTCATCAACTTTAACATTTGCACTTTCAACAATATTCTTAGTTCTTTTATTGAAACATCTATATGCTTTTCTTTTCAAAGAATATCCAAGAAATATACCTTCATCACTTCTAGGATCAAACTTTCCAATATCATAATCTCTCTTTATATAACATTTTCTTCCAAAAATTCTAAAATACTTAACTAAGGGTGCATGTCCAAACCATAATTAATAAGGTGTCTTGTTTTTGTCCACTCTAATTTGTACTCTGTTCATTGTATACACTGATGTGTTCAGTGCTTCTCTCCAAAATATCTTCACCAAATCATTTTCAAATAACATAGCTCTTGCTGCTTCAGTCACTAATTTGTTCCTTCTTTCTGCAATGCCATTTTGTTCAGGTGTTCTAGGGGCTAAATACTATCTTTTAATGCCATTTTCTTCACAAAAAGTGTTAAACTCTCTAGAAGTAAATTCTCCACCTCTATCAGATCTCAAACATTTAATCTTCATTCTAGATTCATTCTCAACTTTATTCTTAACAATCTTAAACTTATCAAATACTTCATATTTTTCTTTAAGAAATGCAATCCACATCATTCTTGTAAAGTCATCAACAAGAATCATAAAATACCTTTCTCCATAGAATCATCTAGTCCTGGTAGGACCGCTCAAATCTGTATGAACAATCTCCAACTTCTTTGTAGATGTAAACTTCTTACTGGGAAAAGAACTTCTCTTCTATTTAGCCATTACACATTCTTTGCAAATCATGTTAGTAGGCTTCAAAATTTTTGGTAAATCTCTTACTACAAGTGTAGTACTTACTTTCACAATGTTATCAAAGTTTATATGACAAAACCTTCTATGCCATAACCAAATTTCATCAATCTTAGTAATCAAACATGTCATCTCAGTAGGATTCAACTGAAATACATTACCTCTAGTTCTAGATCCAGTTCCAATTAGATTTCCATCTTTATCCTTTATCAAACAAGTTTTCTTAGTAAACCAAACTTGTATCTTTTATCAACAAACTATCCAAAACTCAAAAGATTAGGTTTCAATCCATCCACAAAATAAACATCATCAGTATTAGTCTTTCCATCAAAATTAATAGATCCTATACCTTTAATCAAACAAGGTGCATTGTTTCCAACTCTAACAACTCCATCATATTCTTTCAGCTTTATGAACTTTTTCATGTCTCCAGTCATATGATGTGAACAACCACTATCTATAATCCAATCAGCATTCTTTTCAACTTGAGAAACTAAGGCTTTTTCTTCCTTAACATCAGTTTCAGGATTCTCTTCTTTAATTGCTACAAATCCTATGTCATCATTATTTTCAGTATCACTTTCACTTAAAGTTCTTTCTATACTAGCTTCAAGATCTTCATCATTAGCATAATAACATTCCTTAGATCTTCTAGGTTTGAAATTACTTCTGTACTTTTTAACTCTCTTAAGACATTTAGATACAAAATGACCATATTCTTGACAAGTCCAACATTTAAATATTTTCTTACCATCTGGTTCTCTTTTCACAAGCAAGGCAATGCATTCTTCAATCTTCTTGTATTCTTCATTTCTAGATCTGTTGCTGCCAGCATAATCTCTTCTCACACTGATGCTTCTTGATAAAGTAGGGTGAACACTAAGAGCACTGAATGCTATCTCCATTCTAGGTAAGTCTCTTGATAATCTCAAGTTCATTTCTGCTGCTTCCAATCTTCCAAGAAGAGTTTCTCTTGTAAAGTTTATTTTACAAGGTATCACTTGTTCAATCATTTGTGTTGTCTACTTAAATATAGGATTCAATGTCCTTAGAATTTTCCATATCACTTCATTCTCTATCTTTGTTCCTCCACAAGATTTTATACCTGTAATGATTTCTGACATTCTACCAATATAACTTCTAATAGATTCATCTTCCAACATTCTTATATCTTCAAATGCACATATCCAATTATGTAATCTAACTCTTTTTGCATGTTCATCACCTTCAAAAGTAGAGTGTAAAGCATTCCAAATTTCATGACATTTTTAAAAATATTTTACCTGACTGTACTCATTCTCTGGAAGTGCTGTCAAAAGTGCTTCTCTTGCAAGTATGTTATGCATGAATAGATCTCTCTCTTCCATAGTACATGTTTCAAGATTTTCCTCTTCAATGATAGTCTTATTATTCTTTTTAATCAACCAATAACCTAGTCCTAAACATAGTAGGTGTGTCTTCATCTTTTCTTTCCAGCTGTCAAAATTTACTCCATCAAACTTAGGGCTTTCTTTCTTGATATTCGCCATGGATCTCCTTAAGCTGTTAAACATCTTTTTCAAGGACCTGTTGCTCTGATACTAATTGTTTGAAAGTAAAGTCCACCAAGATAACTAAGAGGGAGGGGGGGTGAATCAATTATCTGATAATTATAACTTTTATCATCTTCAACAACATTAAACCATATAAGCAATATAATTACCAACCATAGAAAGATATTCATACACAAGAACACAATGACACAAGATATATTGACTAGGGAACCTCTTGATCAAAGAGTAAACCCCAGTGGGAATGATGCCCGAAAAAGATGCACTAATATGAATATTCCTTGTGAAAGGATGGACTTTGTTAGGAGTCTTATGAAATAAATTTAGTACATATGAATCCCTAATAGGAGATTTTGAATCCCTGTTAAAAGATTCTAACCCTGTTAAGAGTTATGGAAGACAGAAGGACCCACTACCCAAACAACTTCTGGGTAAGATCACTCAACACACTATCCAAATAATCTTTGCATTACTAAATAGAATAATATGTTACCTCTTCTCTGACTATGCAAAACCACACTCACTGTTACATCAGATCTCAATTTCAGATCTCTGTACTTCGCATGTCTTCCTTCACAAATTCGCTTTCATACTTAGCTCTTTTCTTCACTTCATGCATACAACATCACAAAGAATCACAACTTCACACTACAACAAGGAAATGCATTACTTCCTTTTTACCACACTCAAATAATTACAAATGAGTCAGCATACAATTATAAAATAAAAGTTTCCACATGCTACACCAAAATTACACAAAACTGTCGGCTTCCAAATACAATAAATCTTCACTCATGTGACCTCAAAGTATATGCTATCATCCACATCACTATCAATGTGTTTTCAACTTCCCTTTAACTGCACAAAACCAAATTCCATCCCGATTAGGAGATATCATCTGATTTCCACAAACTGCTACTCAGGAACACTGCCTGAATACTGCTTCCACCAAAATGATCATAACATCCATGAATGAATGAATTATTGTCTACACTCTTAACCATAGACATATAACATATCAAAGAGTATAACCTCAACATCACATAGCTCCAACTACAATAACCCACATGCGCTAATCCAAACTTTATCTGCTTCTCTGCAAGTCTTCGGTAAATCACTGTGTTGACATCAATGACAATCATAGTCATGAATGCAACAACAACTACTACAGAATGGCTGCCAAACATTTAGCTTTCATTCCTAACAAAAACTTATTATGGAGTGATCGCATGCAAAGATTTTTAGTACTAGAGTCATAATCATGAAAATGACTAAGTACAGAATCTGGATAATAGTGTACTATGATACGGTTTTGGTTAGCAATGATAGTGTATGATGTATTATGGCTTGTGAAGTTAGTAGAAGGTATTTTGGGATATTTATATGCTTTTGTTAAGATCACATGTTTTTTGGTGATCAAATCAATGAGATACAGTGATCTGAAGGTGTGAGAAGACAAAGAATCAGTGTAATAGGGCACACAGATAGTTATGATGATTGAGAGAAGGATAGTGGATATGGTAACATGCTAAGTTAGATGGATGAAGTCTATTTATGACACTTTGGTAATATAAGATCGTCCACTCTATGTTTATCATTTACATAATTTATTATTATGTTTTGTATGGTATTTTTAAAGCCGACTGGATGGAAGATTTTGTATAAGTATAGAGTGTTTTGTGGAAGGAATAGGAATCGATGTGATGATGATGTGATGGATGAAAATTTGAGAGAAGAGAGAAGATGCAAGATTAGTGTTTGACAGAGCTACAACAAGAACTATCTAAGAAAAGGAAGTGCTTGTATTGTTTATTTTAGAGAACTCTTTTGAGATAGTTTTTTATTGTAAGAGTTGTATGCTCACCACCTTTAGCTAGGTGTTTTGTATCCCCTAACAAGGTTTTTTATTCCTCTAAAAAAGAAATGTGATATGTAACAATCAGCTCATAACATGACTAGATCTCCTAATAGGGATATAATATTTTAGTGTATAGTTGTGGGTATCATCCACACCGGGGTTTTCCCTTGGCCAGGGTTTCTTCAAGAAAAAATCATGGTGTCATGAGTAATGTATTGTGCTTATATGTTCTTTTCATTTAAACATTATTATGGTTTATTTATAATTGGTTTAAGTTTAAATTAAAGTGCAGTAATACTGATTCACCCCCCCTCTCAGTATTACCTAATCCTAACACTTTGGAGATTTCTAGTGGACTTAGAAAGGTTTTGGTGGACTTAGCAAAGGAAGGAAGGTTTGTAGGAAGGGATCTCTACATCAAATTTCCATTGCCATAGTTTGGAGCAAGGTTGGTGCTCCTTTCATGGAAGACTTGATTTTATTTCATGTTTGTATATGCAAATTTATGTGAAGTGTTAGTAAGTGTTTTTGTGAAGCTTCAAGCTTGTTTTCATGACTTCTTGTTTAGTTCTTTTGCTGGTTTTATTTTTGTTTTCTTTCTTTTTTTGGGGTGTGCAAGAATAGACTCTCCCTTAAGAGGGAAGAGAGCCTTGAGGGTGAAGGGTTTAAGTTGGGAATGCACAAATAGTGTAGAGTCCTTCCTCATGGAGGAAGGAGATATGGCATAGATGTATGGGCTCCATGTCTCCATCATATTCTTCTACATATTTGGGGGCCATAAGAAATTTATTTTGTATGGGGAAATAGAAGGAAATGGTGGGTTTGTGATGACTTTGTGAAGGCAATATTATATGGTTTTAGAGCCTTGTTGAAGGCATGGTTTTACTTTTATGGCTTCTCCTATTTTGGGTACATTTCCACCTTCATCTTGGTTATAGGTCCAAGGTGATCCAATGTGAAAATCCATGGGAAAGGAAATTTTATGTAATATTGTACTTGCTAGTTTTTGTATGTGAATGTGTGTTTGAGTATGCATGTACCCCATCCATGCTTATTTCTCCAAGATCGGGGGTGGCCATGTAATGGCCTATGTTGAGAGGTGAGCCTCCATGGTCAAAGTTGTTTTATTGTAGATTTCGTTATGGTGAAGCTTGCTGATTTTGTTGAAGAAAAAGTAGAGAAATATGGACATTTGTCATTTCTTAAATTGCATACTTTTACTTGTAAAAAGGGCTTAAATCCATGTGTAGAAAAAGTAGTAAATTTAAGGCAATGTAAATGCCTATGTTGCATGTATTTTGCTTGTAAAATTTATTGTAAATGAAAGTTGAAAGTCTCTCCATTTTTGCTATGTAATTCAAATGAAAAGAGAATGTAAAAGAAAAATGGATTTCTTATGCTATTTGAATGCAAAAGTTAGTTGCTAGTTTTTATTTCTCACTTGCAAAAGAAAAATTAAATTTCTATCATAAATATGTGTCTCCTTCCTATATGTCTAATAGTTTTCCAATGTAATCATTTGAAGAAAATAAATCATGTAAATCTACTTTCCTACTTGTCATTGTTTAGAAAAATATTTCATTAAGAAATTATGATTAAGTTGTTTATTTTTGGTGTAAACATGTATATACACCTATGTATATATAATTGTATATATACATAGGAGTATACTCCATCTTTACTTACATTTTCAATATTGATACTTTAAAAAAATATATATATAGACTTAGTTATTTTTGCCTCTCACTTTTCTAGTTGAAATATATGTATACCATATATATTGTTGGAATTAGGAGAGATAGGTACTAAGAGGGGAGGGGTGAATCAGTGCCTTCAAAACTTTTACTTGTAAAAACCTTTCTGATCAATAACTAAATACTGTAATAACCGATCAAAATAACTTGAATCTAATTGCATAAATCAATCATCTAGTTAACTTAAGAAAGTAAACAACATGAAATCAATATGACAATCACATAACACAAGTATTTTGGTAATGCAAAAATCCTTGTTAGAAGGTAAAAACTGCGGAGGGGATGACACCCAAAAATTCTTCACTACTGCAGATAGAAAAGGTTTGCCTGTTAAGGCTACAAGTTTTGATCACTTCTAGTGATCTTACCCTGTTAGGAGTAACATATTAGATCAGCTAGATCTACCTACTTATAGGATTTAAAAGCACTAAATTGAAGTGTGTACTCGGTTAAGAGATTTATACAAAGACTTTTAAGTCTACTTGGTTAAGAGATTTCACAAAGATCTATCACAATTGTCAGAAAGTAATAGGCAAGTATCTGCTAGTTGACAAATCAATTATTTGAAATAGATTTATAAGTGCTTATCAAAATATCACCTTATCTATGATGGTTATCTGCTTTATTCTGCTTGGTAGCCTTGTCTGATTCTGCTCAATCTAATATCCTTTGTGCTCTATTCTGCTTGGTAAACTGATTGTCTTGAAGATAAGCAATGTCTTCAAGTGCTCCTTGATTCATATATATTAGTTCACCAACCTCCTAAAAATGGTGCGAACATACATAATATATAGTGTTCTATTTTGCCACCTAAGCAAAAATTAGGTTACAAAAATAATCATAACCCTAAGATCTACAATGAAAAATAACCTAGATCAACTATTACAATAAGATAAACATTACATTTAATGAGTATCTATTTACAATAAATGCTCCTCGATCTTGGTAAACCATTTTATGATTTGTTATAACCATTTGCATAGAATAATGTACCATTTCAGATTATTATGCCATTTTTTGTGATCATTGATAAACACTGTATAATCTGCTCGGTGTATACTGTGATGCTCAGTGTTTACTGACCATCGGTGTCGGTGTCGCTGGTGCTCGGTAAACAATGTGATGCTCGGTGTAAAGGCTTTACTGACTATTCTATCTTACTTCTTATTACCGACTATCTGAATATAAGAAATCGACTGACCTGTTTATTATTCTTTGATACTAATGAGAACCTTAAATGCTCAATAGAGATTAACAATCTTCCCCTTTGGCATTAGTATCAAAACTTCGAATGTATATAGACAAAATGTTTCTATATATCCCTCATGTCTCCGCCATATACATAACAAAAATTTCTAAGTACAAAAAGTACTCCCCCTTGGTGCATGCTCCTAGTAGTATGTAATATACATATCCAAGTGTACTTATTTGGCATATACATGGTTTTCCCCCTTTTTGATAATAATGCCAAATGCAAAAAATATATAATGTATACTTACATCTTATCAAAAATGTTTGGATGGGTTTTCTATACAGACTCCAAGAGGTTGTCCCATTCCTCTTTCAAGTTGGTAAGAGAAATATGCTCAAGACTGACTTGTGCATGCATGTCAAAGATATTATCCAATACTGAAATCTTTGGTGTTGCTACAAGTTGCTCAGCTTTGACAATATGTGTTTAAAAAATCTTCAGGTAAGGAGTGAGTTCTTTCTGTAACTTTGTAACCTGATCGGTGATGTGCACTTCTTGTTTCCTTAAATCTTCTATCAGCCACTAGAGTTCCTGAACTTGGTTAATATGCTTTAAGAAAGTAGTTGGCTCAGCGACAGCTGCTTGTGTACTCAACTTGATCTCTTCTTCTAAACCTTTTATCTTTTCAGTAACTTTTGCAGTGAAGGTGTCTAAAGTACAAAGCTTGATTAGAAGTTGACAAATTATTTGGGTGATAGATTTTACCTCGGTAATGACCTTAGATAATTTTACTTTGTTTATTGCTACTTCTATGCTAATCTTTTCTACCAATTTGTTCTAAATCTTGGATTCTACCTGTTCTTCTATTCTTTTGTCTGCATCTGTATCAGGGGCATTGATTTTGTCGGCAAGGGTGGCAAGTTGATCTATGATGGGAGTATTCTCATCAATATTTGTTTTTGGTACAATCTGTTGTAGAATATCCTGTACATCATTTAACACTTCTTTGTGTTTGTGTTCTTGCCTTAACTTTTCTTGTGCCACTTTCCTTGAACATAACTCCCCATATCTACTTAGTTCCTCGGGGCTTAGGGTTCTCGGGTCACATTCTGGTATAATGATAACTTCATCAATGGTGACCGACCCTTTGGCTTTCTTCTTCTTCTTCTTCTTTTGGGAAAGAGGTGACTTCTTCTCACTTATGACAATAGATTTTTCTTCACTCCTCAGAGTATCCTTCCTAGTTGACACTGTATCATCCTTCTTTTTCTCCTCGATACATGGTGTGGGAGTCTTGGTTGTAGTGTCAGGTGGGTTCACCTCGGTTGACTTGGTTTCTTCAGGTTCCTTTGTTTTTGTAGATTGTGCCTCTATTGTGTTAGGATCATTTGTATCTGCAAGTTGCTCGGGTGCTTGAATCTTAGTAGTATCTATATTTAGCTCAGGATGAGGTACATTGGGTTGTACTTGTGAAATTATTTTAACTACCTCTACAAGTATAGGTAGTTCACCTGGTAGTGATGTGAGCACACTAGCAGTGTCTAATGCTTCATCTTTATATGGTGCAATTGTCACATCTTCGTCATTGTCATCATTAGGATCACTATTAGTGATGTCCTCAATGAGTGCATCATCATCAGTTTTCTGTTGCAAGTGGATCTTAACTTGATCTAGTGCATCCTATGAGATTTTTATTTCTTCCTTTTGTTCTGTGATATCAATTACCTCGGTAACTGATATACCAGTGTCTTCTATTTTCTTACCTTTGTTACCATCAATTAAAATACCTTTATCTTTTGAACTGTATCTCTTCTTAGACAGTTTCAAGAATGCTTCCTATTTAGCTTTCTCTTATGCTTTCAAAATTGATGTCCATAGAGAATCACATATGACATCCATATCATCAACATTCTCATCCATGATCTGCATTGCTCTATTGTTGACTAGAAATCTAGCCTGATACTTTGTCATGTATTCACTTACCTTAGCATAGCTAAAGTGTGAGGCTACACGGCCTAGTGACCGTTCTCTTTTCCTTTTCTTTGTATCTAGTGCAATAGCCCATCTCTCACTTATTTTGTCATCAAGTTCTTTTGGCAATTGACATGCAAATTCCATTGCTACTCTCTTGAATTTTATCATCATCTGGACAAAAACATGTTCTATCTTTGTTTTGTCCTCAATTGACATTTTGCCAAATTTGCCTATGCCTGGATCAGTGAGATTTCCATTCTCAATTATATCTTCAATAATTTCTTCTATTTTACTTTCCCTATTACGAACTAGCTTGAATTGATCAGGGTCATTTTCAGTGTCAGTATCCTCTATATCTTCTTTACTCCTTATGTATTTCCTCTTTTTCTTAGGTGGCTCAACTACCTTCTTGTTCTTTCTCTTTATGTATTTCTTCGTCAGTGTAGCTTCTCTCCTTTTTTCTACTTTTACTGCTTCCTCCTGCTCAATGGATTGTGCAGTAGTTGACGACTGTGTCCTTATTCCTTCAGGTTCAGGTAGCTGAATTTCTTCTTCAACATTAGTGGGAGGAACCAATGTGTGATCCTTTTCTTTATCTAACTCGGTCTCCTCATTGTCATAGGGCTTGTCAGCCAACTGTAACTGACCTTCAGTTGCCTCATCAACTGGTGACTCCTTAGGTGAGTCAGATGCATTTCCATATTTTGCTGAGAGATCTTTTCTCATTTTCTTTGCCCTTCTAGACATTTTTCCAATCTCTATGTGTATTGTGATTCTAGACTTAGCTTCCTCATATACACCAAACCTACTAGCAGTGATGTCTATCGGTAATGCCAGCAATGCATTGATAGATTTCAAAGTGAAATCATGATTCATTTCATAACCCATCAGTGCTAGCCATTTTGTTCTTAGTTCTACTACCTTTATCATTGAGTGGTCTGTGCTTACCACAAAGCATATGTCATCTTCAAATTTACTTACTAATTCCCTAGGAATTCTACTTCTTTGTTGCATTTTTATTTGAAATTCCTTGAAATATGCATTGAATTCCTTGATTAGGTTGTCTCCTAGACTTTGCATCATTTCACTAATTTGTGTAGTTATTGGTTTGTCTGATTGCCAATTTACTTTACCGATACTTGATACATATTCTTGTAGATAGAGAAATGTATAGACAAGTAGTGATCCATACTTACATGTATTGGACTCCTTTGCTTTTATTGTCTTCATGTTGTCATGCAGTTGGTGTAGTAGTAGCAGGGAAAGATCAACCTGGTGATCTTTCTTCATAATTTTGTAAGCCATGTCCATGGCACTATAGGGTACACTATTTGGTCTTCTTGATTGGAATATCTTGTACCTGATGACATGAGTTGCAAATTTTACCACTGGGTCTTTGATAGTTGATATTTTCAATGCCCTACCATCCCATTGAGCTCCAGTGTTCTTTTCTATGTCAAGACATGATGAACTTTGAAAGGCTTTGGCTTTATCGGTTGTGGGGTACCCAGTAACCCTACTGATAATCTTCTTAGTGACCTCAATAGGTTTATCTAACCAAAATTTGTCGTCATGAAATCTGCTTAGCACGATTCTTATCCAGTCATTGTGAAAGGATTGTGGGAAGTATGTGAAACACCATAACCCTAACTCATCAATCTTCTTATATTTGGATTTAATCTTACCATCCGGTCCATAGATTTGTTGATAAGCTTCAATGGTCTCAAAATCACATACTTCATCGATCTTGTAGTGAATGTAGGCCCTAACATCTTCTGTTACCAAAACCCTATCTGGAATACTAGAAAATGTGCCCATATCATCTATTTATGCTGCGACCTTAGGATGAGGTTTGAATTTTTATTTGGCAAAGTGTGCCCTAACAATTAATTCCACTTCATCCTCAATGTTTTGTGATTTTCTTACGATCAAAGTCGATGCCATAAATTGTTTCTAGGGTTTCAGCAAACAATAGATAACCAATGTTCGATAGGCCGATGAACTTACTCGTTATCATCGAAGAATTGTCATTGGTTTGATCTATAGTAGCTTGGAATATTTTTTGAAAATATTTAGCTCAAACTCTTCTCTGTAAAATCTCTATTCTTCGAAATCGCAATGTAACAATGAACTCCGTTTCTGCATATTTATAGGTGTTTTGATATTCCCACTCAAACTTTGATGCATTAAATGTGTGACCTAACTTTTGGTACGAAATGACTATCAGCTCAGTAATGTCTACAATATCTTTTGCTCAATTAACATAGAATTTCTTCATCGGTTTTCACTATTGTCGGTTAACCTTGTATAGTGATTACCGACGGGTAACCAACTCACATTTCCTCTTTTACCGACTATATGACATTTGTAAACTTATAACACATAAACCATGGTGCATATTTATTCATGCAGATTTGGTATTTTTACATCACATATAAGGAACTATATGTAAAATGTGATCATTTAAAATGTCAGTTCCATACATACCTTTGTCATCTTAAGTGGAGGTATCGATGTCACCCAATCCAGTGGACAAGGTTTCACTGACAGTGTTACTTGACTCAATATTCTCATTAGATGCCTTCTTCCACATTGTGTTCCTTAACTTCATAATATCTACAATGTTATATCCACTCTCAAATATATGGTTTTCATCAGGTGCTTGGTCTCTGCAGTTCTTACTTACATGACCAACCTTATGACAGTGCATACATGTCATTCCTGCATTTGTCCAGTTTCTTGATTGTCCAATCCAACTCTTTCTATAATAGTTTGCTGCAATATGTCCATATTGACCACAAGGAGTACAATTAGTCCATGTATTATAATCCCAAACATATGATTTACCTTGTCTCTTCGGTTGATATGGCTTTCGTTGTTGTTTCTCTTTAGGTGTCCAGACTTGTTTCATTTTCGCCTTGCAATCCCTTGTAGTGTGTCCATGCTTATTACAAGTATAGCATATTTTCTCCTTAGTAGTATTATTAGCAATGTCATTCTTCTTAGCTCTGCATTCATAAGCTAGATGTCCAGACTTACCACAATAATAACAATATCCATTGAGCTTAGGAATGACAGGAGGTTTACCTTGTGCTTTGCTTCTGCACACATTAGATGTATGTCCTATTTTTCCACAGTGGTAACATCTCATCACTTTAGGTTTCTGAGTTTGATTATTGTTGACTTTTTCATCTTGTTTTGATGATTCTCCTTCACTGGTGTAGCCTATACCAGCTCTGCTTCTAAATCTCCTCTAATTAGTTAGGAAATCATCAATCTTTTTAGAACTGTCCTCAGCTATCTTCATCATTTCATTGTGTTGCTTTTGTGTCTTTATTTCATTTCTCAATTTTTCATTATCTTTCCTGAGTATTGCAACATCTTCAAGTCTTCTTGATAATTCTCCATTTACTTGGTTCATTTCTTGATTAACTGTCATCATCTGATTTGATACTTGGAAGTGACGATCAATGAGTCTCTGTATTTCACTTTCTTTTGCTTGAAGTTGTTCAGTCATCAGTCTTCAGTCTTTAATAGCCAACTTCCAATCTTATTCAGATTGTCTATCATTGTTCATGATTTCCACCATTCTCACCATTTGAGATTTATGACCGATTTGAAGTGCTTTCACTTGCTCAAATAGATGTTGATTCTTTTCAGATAACTCAGAGATTATGCTTTCTAATCCATCAGAGATGCTTCCAGAGCTTGATCCAATATGATCAAATATTTCGTCAATAGGTTCTTCATGATAACCGATTTCATTCAGCTGAATTGCAAGGTTCTTCCTATCAACCAATAATTTCTTTAGTTCTTCCTTGGCTTGTTTATACTATTCCACAAACATCTGTATTTGTATCTTCTGATTCTCAATAGTCTTGTCAAGTTTGTATCTCTCCATGACTTAGATCTTTACCCTTCAGTGGTTAGACTATTCAACAAGAGAACTGTGCTCTGATACCAATTGTTGGAATTAGGAGAGATAGGTACTGAGAGGGGAGGGATGAATTAGTGCCTTCAAAACTTTTACTTGTAAAAACCTTTCTCATAAATAACTCAATACTGTGATAACCGATCAAAATAAATTGAATCTAATTGCATAAATCAATCATCTACTTAACTTAAGAAAGTAAACAACATGAAATCAATATGACAATCACATAACACAAGTATTTTGGTAATGCATAAACCCTTGTTAGAAGGTAAAAACTGCGCTGGAGATGACACCCACAAATTCTTCACTACTGTAGATAGAAAAGGTTTTCCTGGTAAGGCTACAAGTTTTGATCACTTTTGGTGATCTTACCCTATTAGGAGTAACATATTAGATCAGCTAGATCTACCTAGTTATAGGATTTAACAACACTAAATTGAAGTGTGTACTCAGTTAAGAGATTTATACAAAGACTGTTAAGTCTACTCGGTTAAGAGATTTCACAAAGCTCTATCACAATTGTTAGAAAGTAATAGGCAAGTATCTACTAGTTGACAACTCAATTGTCTGAAATAGATTTATAAGTGCTTATCAAAATATCACCTTATCTGTGATGGTTCTCTGCTTTGTTATGCTCGGTAGCCTTGTCTAATTCTGCTCAATCTGATATCCTCTGTGCTATGTTCTTCTTGGTAAACTGATTGTCTTGAAGATAGGCAATGTCTTCAAGTGCTCCTTGATTCATATATATATTAGTTCACCAACCTCCTAAAAATGGTGCGAACATACATAATATATAGTGTTTTATTTTTCCGCCTAAGCAAAAATTAGGTTACAAAAATAATCATAACCCTAAGATCTACAGTGCAAAATAACCTAGATCAACTATTACAATAAGATAAACATTACATTTAATGAGTATATATTTACAATAAATGCTCCTTGATCTTGGTAAACCATTTTACGATCTATTATAACCATTTGCATAGAATAATGTGCCATTTCAAATTACTATGCCATTTTCTGTGATCATCGGTAAACACTGTATAATCTGCTCGGTGTATACTATGATGCTCAGTGTTTACTGACCATCGGTGTTGGTGTCACTGGTGCTCGGTAAACAATGTGATGCTCGGTGTAAAAGCTTTATCGACTGTTCTGTCTTACTTCTTGTTACCGACTGTCTCAATATAAGTAACCAACCGACCTATTTACTATTCTTTAATACTAATGACAACCTTAAATGCTTAATAGAGATTAACATATATATATATATATATATATATATATATATATATATATATATATATATATATATATATATATATATATATATATATATATATATATATATATATATATATATATATATATATATATATATATAATATGTACAATTTATATATATGTACATATTTTATGTGTATATGTTATTTGGGTATGTGTAATACTAGTTATTTCATATTTTATGCCTTTATATATATATATATATATATATAACTAAGTTAATAATTAAATTAAACAAAACAAACTATAGTAAAAATTTAATATAAAACAAACATTATTAAAAAATTAAAATTCATAAACTTGAATTTAAACAAGTTGAGGAGGAAACAACTGCCACTGCATCCCCAATGGGGTGTGGGTGACAGTGCCACCGCATCCCTAATGGGGAGTGGTGGGCACAACCACCACATCTCCATTTGGGGTGTGGTAGGCTTGCCACCGCCACCCTAATGGGGTGCAAATGACTTAT
>BSBK01008462.1:0-173583 GCA_027943335.1 Chamaecyparis obtusa | reverse complement strand
ATATATATATATATAGATATATACATACATACATATAGATATATATATATATATATATATATATATATATATATATATATATATATATATATATGTGTGTGTGTGTGTGTGTGTGTGTGTGTGTGTGTGTGTGTGTGTGTCTACACACACACACACACACACACACACACACACACATATATATATATATATATATGTATATGTTTGTGTATATGTAAAATTAGGGAATGAAGAAGGAAAATGATCTCAAAGAGTTTGATCGACCATTGATATCATCTAGGACTCATAGGAGTGATCTAGTCAAGCTTGAAAAGAAAAGTTGTCAAAGTAGTCAATGACAACTTGGCAAGTTTTCAATGTTGTCATGACAATAATTTTCAAAATGCCTCTCAAAGGCTAAAATTAGTTAGGGATCCATTTGGACAATTTTTCTCGGTCCCCCTAACCTACTTTAGTGTTTTTTCTGACTAGAGATGAGGGTTGGCAAGGTTTTGTAACTTTTGATTCTTGAATTAAAATTACTAGCGTGCTCTGTAAAATGAGAATAGCGCTAAGAGCTCGGTTATCCTTGTGCTATGGATTGTTCTGAACCTAGCCTCTTGATGAAGGGTGCTCCCCTCAGTACCACAAACACATCACAGAAATAGAGAAACAACAAGAGTAATAGCAAGAACAGAAAATTGGCTTCTTATTATCTCCACAAATGTGGAATTACAAACTTTTAGAATTACAATATGCAAAGCCACATGGGCATTCCCTTACAATATTCTGTAGGACGAAGCCTCGAGCTATTACCCAGATCTACTACCCAGAACTATTCTGAACTGCCTAAGACAATAATACAGCCTTCCTTATATAGGCAATTATCCACCGCCTCGGAAGGTTCCAGAATTTTAGCCAATAAGGCCGACCAAACTTAGAATTATTTTATTTTACATTTTATTACATCATAGTCGGCTCAAGATAACCTTGAAACCCGAACAGAAATTTTGAAGAAAATTATTTTTCGTCATTTCAGGTGGCCCAACTTTCGAAGACCATAAGTCATCACCAGTTGACCCGCTCGGCTATTATAACCCCATTTCGGAAATGCCACGAAGCGCTCTACAAGCTTGACCAGCGCAAGCGTCCGTCACCCAAATTTTCGACCTCATCCGGGGCCTCTAAAGCCTTCAAAACTGAGTTCAAAGTTTCTGTACCCTGCTGCGAATACCGAAAATCTTCAATATCTTCCAATATACACTTGATCTGGTAATGAAACTTTACTGGCAGACTTATATGACCAAAATGAACCTCTAAGAAAGAAATCAGATCATTCTGAGCACATACGAAAATTACCAAAAATAGTAACTTTCCATAAATAGCAGCTCTGCACAAAATAACCCTTATTGAATAAAAACAGAAATATTTTTGGGTGATGCAAGATTGCTCTTACACCCAGGATGCTCCTGCATCACCTTTTCATGTGTGGTTATTCTTTTGTTTCTCATTTAATTTGTGTGTTCATACTTAGGTTTAGGCTTGTTTTGTTTTTCTTTCTTTAAATCTTTCCTCTGGGACAATTCTACTAGTCTAACTAGGGTAGAGAGCCTAAAAATGGCTCTAGCATGAAAACCACTGAAGCTAACTGTATGACCTCATGGAATATTCTACATAAATGTACATATGTTGTAAATATGAATTTTTGCTATCAGGTGTGTAGAGGAAATAATTTTACTACCAAGCCCTAGGTGAGCCACAGTGTGCATGGTGCAAGAGTGAAGAACAAGGTCTAAAGCCTTGATACTAAGAAGGAGAGGTGATAACAAATCTAGTAAAGAGATAAAGAGCCATTTCTCTACTATTAACTAGTGATAAGAAATTAGGCCTTAAAATTAGGCATAGTAATAGGAAGGTATTGTACAAATTCCATGAGGTTCTAGGACCTTGAAAATTTTCAAGAACTCTAAAAAGGGGTGTCGGACCAATATCAAGTTTATTTTGGTACTTGTGTGGGAAGTTGTGGAGTTACAGACTAGAAGGAGAGTTGAAAGACCTAATTAGGCCTAATTAGGGCTTGTAGCCTAGTAGACTAATATTGATGAGATCAACTATTGAGAAAATAATTTTGAAGACTTAAGCAATCGAAAACCTTTCAAGAATATCTCGAAAGAATACTTCTATCCAATTGTAGTGAATCTTCATTTTTACAGTACATGGTGATGGACATCAAGAAATGAGTCCATGCAAGGTGACAAGGAGATGGAATTGTGCAATTAAGCTAGTAGAGAGGTCTAGGAGAGAGAGAGAGAGGTGAGTTGAAGTAATCCCTCATAGAAGTAGGGACTTGGATAATCCTAACTAGGCCAAGATAAGGTCCTAGAGGAAGTCCTAGGAGAACTAGGACTTTAATCCTAAGAGACCTCCCTATCACTTTTCTTACATATCTTAACCATGTTTTCAAAGTTCACATGACATAACCTCTTGTGCCATAACTAGATATCTTAATTTTTAGCCAACAAACAAGAAGTTTCAACATTTTTCGAATAGAATAAGTTACCTTTTGATTGTTCACAAACACCAATCAATTTTCTAGCCTCATCATAGATTTTCACCTTTCTATTCTCAAATGCAACTTGGTGACCTATATTATTGAGTTTAGCTACACTCAACAGATTATAGTTAAGTCCTTTCACCCAATATACATTTTCACATCTATTCTTATTATTTAGTAAAATAGATTCTTTTCCTTTTACTAGACAAGGTGTATCATTTACCATTTTAATAGATCTCCCATTGTAATATTTAAGATATTCAAAATTTTCTTCAAAACTAGTCATATGATGTGTGTACCCACTATTAATAATCCAAGTATCATTCTTGATAACTTTAGAAATTAGTTCTTTTTCAACATACCTTTCTTCTTCTTCGGAATCTTCCTTCAATGCAACAAATATGACTTTTATGTCTTTATCATTTTTGGTCCTAGTGTCATCATCTTCATCTTCAACTAGGTAGCATGTCTTCTTTCCTTTATCTCTATAATCTCGGTTATTTATGTTTCCATACTGCCAATTACCTTTGTGATCTCAGTAATTTCTTCTATCATTCTCCTTTCATTTGATCTTTTACTTATTTTTCTCATCTTCTTTCCTGTGAGGACATCTTGTAGAAATATGACCAATCTCTTTGCATTTAAAACATACCAAGGGTAATTTACCTCTATATCTTCCTTTTCCTTTATGCAATATTCTAGCCATTAATGCTTCAAGCTCATCATGTTCATCTTCTTTTTCTTCACTTTCACTTTCATTTCTTATATTATGTCTACGACTTGATCTTCCAATATTCAAAGATGACATAAATGCAGATTCTACCTTAGGTAAAATACTATTGTCATAGTTATTAAGCTCAAATGTAGCCAATCTTCCAATCAAACTATCAAGTGATATATTATTACCAGGGGCTGCTCCCATTTCATGAATTGCAAAGACTCTAATAGAATAGGCATGTAACAATGTTCTTATAATTTTACTTACCACAATGTCTTCTTTAATAGGTTCATCTAATCCTCAATAGCATTTACCACTTCCTTGACTCAATTATTGTATTGTGTGATGTCTTCACCTTCTTTCATTTTCATATCATCAAACTTTCTGGTTAGGCTTTCATCTTTTTCCACATGAGCACATTCACATGTCCACCATAAACTAATGTAAGCTTGCCCCACATCTATTTAGAATTTGTAAATGTCTTAATGTCTTCAAATTCAGTGTGTGATAAAGAAGAAGCAATCTCAATCATCATAGCATTATGTTTTTGTCTTTATTTTATCTGTGTGACAGTCAAAGGACCAGTGGGGTTTATGAATTCATTTTCCAAATAGTACATTGTAGAATCTTCAATGCTTGATAGATACAATTTCATCCTACTTTTCCATATTGATAAATTATCTTTGTTCAACTTTGGCACCTCTCTCTTATACATCTTTTGATCTTTTACTTAAGACCTTCAAACTTCTTATCCAAAAACTTCTAATAGGGGTTGAATCTTATAAAAGAAGTCTTCTATCCAAAACTAAGAGGGGGGTTGAATCAGTTAAGCCTAGTTATCCTATAGTTGGAAATACTCCCACATGTATAAAACATATTGTTCAATTAATCTAAACAACTTAGTAAAACTTAGTCGGTTCTTTTCTGTTCATTTACCAATTACTAGTAGAATTAAGTAGTTTATATAATGATCAAATGATTAATTGCAATGTGTAATGTAAAATAAAAAATCATCATAACCATACACATATAACACTTTATTTTTAATGTGGAAACCCTGTTAGGGGAAAAACCACTTGGGACTAGTACACAAAATAATTTCACTCTTCTAAAGTGAGCACTATTAAGGGCCAACCCTGTTAAAGGTTACAAAACACACTATAAGGTGTGACCTTGTTATAGGATTTATCACCAATAGTTATCGATGACCATACATTCCCTTGTGTCATCAAGAAAACAATCAAAATTCATTGAATGTCATAATAAAGACTATTGAGTCCTACTCGGTTAAGAATTTTATCTGTAGAAATAGTTAGAATGAAATAGTAAATGATCTGATTAAAATAAAACTTCCTTTGTATATATTTAGATCTATGCTAAGTGCATAATACCTCTAGCCATCATAATATCTTCAACTTCTTATATCCTCCAACTCTATTCTGCTTGGTTAAATCCTTTCTTTGAGACTCGACGTAGTCTGCACAATTTCTCTATTCTCACTTTAACGTGTTTGACCAGCTTTATATGAATGCAATCTTCTCCTCACATGCATTATCCATTATGAATCTCTTGCCTCCTTTTATAGACATGATAAACCATTTCCTTCTCATGCATAGATTTTTCCTCTTAATCTTCACCGTTGATTTTGCCACTTCCTCCTTCCTCGGAACTTGTCTCTTTAACATGTTTCATTCTACATAATCTGATTATGGACTTGAATTTTTTCAGCTGTAGATCTTGATAACAAATTTTTTCTTTAACTGCAGAATCATCCATACTTGTCCATCTCATCATCTTAAGTCTCCAATCATATGTCTGATAATATTTCTTTCACTCGGTCAGTAATGTGATCTGTTGGTGACTTCTTACTCGATTAATACTATAGTTGGAATGTAAACTACACTTGCTTGGTGTATACTAAAATATTTATTTACTAACCACATAAACTTGTTCATTCTTGATCTTTACTTCTTAACAGAATTATGTAATACAATCAAATCGATAACACATTGTCATAGACTCATCAATTAATTTGTGATAGGACTATAGATATGTGTGAAGCTTTTATTTAGGAGGCTAGAAACTTGAAAGGTGTCCTTATCTCCTATTCTCAAACCTCTGATCAATTAATTAATTGGAAAAAGAGTGAGCTGTCTTTTTCATAAATAATCTGGAGGAAAGGTAGTTGAAAATTTCTTCTATTCTATAGTGCAACATCGTAACCTTCCCACCCATGTATGTGGGCCTTTCTCTGGGGGAGAAACTACTAGACTCTTTTTGGATGGATTTAATAGAGAAATCCAATAAAAAAAACTTGTTGGATGGAAAGGAATATTTATCTCTCAAGAAGGAAACTTACTCTTTTTAAGTCCTACTTACAAATCTTGGTTATTTATGCTCTCAACCTTTTCAAAATTCCTTCCATTTTTTTTAGGAAGATGGAAAGCTTTCCAAAATGCTTTCTATCATCTAGATTTGAAGATAGGAAACATATCCCTCTATTGGATTGGGATAAAATTTGTAACCCAAGTATCTTGGAGGTCTAGGCATCAGAACTATAAAACAAATGAGTAGGGCTCTTCTGGCTAAACAACTATGGAGGATGTATGGAAAGGATAAAGAATGGAACATTATCTAGAAAGAAAAATATGTCAAAAATGTCTCTCTTGATCAGATAACCCAGGAGGATCTCAACATTGGTGGCTCTATTATTTTGAATAATGTGATGAAATCTATAAGGGTGGCTACTATAGGGGGTAGATGGAAGATTGGGGATGGAAGGAAGATTAAATTCTAGGAGCACTTTTGGATTTTTAATAAGCCCCTCTTAATATTCCGTGAGTATAAGGATCTTATGGATAGATGCAAATTCTCTATTGGAGATATGGTTAGAGATTATTGGACAGATAATAGATGGATAAATCTTCATCAAAATATCAATAAAGCTCTCCTTGCACAAAAAATCATTGACAATAAAGAGCATACCTTCATATGAGGTATTGAATCTTCTTGCAAATTATTTTTTTCTTCTTCTTACAAGATTCAAATTCAACATCATCCTATGGAGGAGGATCCTTTCTAGGAAAAATCTTGGAACAAGTGTCTCACCCCTAAATTCGAGATCTCCTTCTGCCTCTTCCTATAGAAAAAATCATCATGTTTGACAACTTGGTGAAAGGGGGATTCTATCTTCCTAACAAATGCAACTTGTGCTATAAGGATTGTGAATGAACGTCCCATCTCCTTCTTATCTACTCCTATTCTCTAGAGATCTAGAAAGTGTTGCTTTAGAGATGGAATTTATGTTGGGGTTTTCGTAGAACTATCCAGAAATAGAACTATTCTAGTATGAATAAGAGAGTTAGACCCATGTGGTTTCTTGTTGTTCCTGACCTAATCTAATTTTTTTGAAAAGAATGAAATAATAGAATCTTCGTGGAGACCTAGAGAAACCCCACTATTCTATCCAACATTATTTTCAAATGCATTCAGTAGAATTACTCCTTCCATGATAAAAAAAATTAGTAGATTCGAGTGTGGAAATTGAATACTAGAATATCAATTCCAGAAATGAAAATAAAAAAGGTAGAGAAAATTATTTATGGTTATTTCCTCCTAGGGGTTGGGTAAAATTAAACTTTGATGGTGCTTCTAAAGGGAACCCTAGGAAAGATTGTTGTGGGGGGGTTATTAGGGACTGCCATGGTAACTTCATTGTTATTATTGATATTCCTATTAGCTCTCATAGCAACATGTTTTTGAGGCCCTCATAGCCTTTTATTACCTAAGGATGGCTACATAAATTAATGTTGAAAAGTTTTGGTTATAAGCAGATTCTCTAGACATCATAAATTGTTTACCTCAAAAATTGAAAGCTCTGTAGTCGATATCCAACACTATAGAAATAGATAAATATTTATTGGGTTGTTTTAATAACTTCCATGTGTCTTGTGCCTTTTGAGAATCTAATTATATTACTTATGTGTTTTCTAGTAAAGTGGTTAATCTCAACTCCCTGATGACATGGAATAATGTGAAGGACCTATATATGGAAACTATTAGTCTTATTAAATATGGTAAGAAAAGTAGTAAGGAGGCGAGCTTCATTGGAAATGATGAAAGGATTGTGGATTAAGGGTTATGTAATAAATAATCAAATTTGGCTCATTATGTTGATGAACAATAATTACCTTTCCTTTCTACATGCTTTCTCGGTGCGTAGGCTCAACTTTTTTACCATTTTGTTCTGGGTATCTCTTTTTCACTGTCTAAACTTAAACCTAGAGAGAAAATTGACAACAGGTGACAATTTTCATAGAGAGGAACTTGCAGATTTCTTGGATCTTAAGAAGAACCCAAAATGATGCAAGAATTTGGAGAAGGGTAATATTACTCCCCATCTGGAGGGATTGCATCACTATAATAAGGGTATTACTCAAAAATTTATTATAGGATGGAGGGACAATATAGTTATGATTTATGGTAGGAAAGTTATCATCAATGTGGAGCTTATTGTACATGTAACTGGTTTACACTTATCTAGTCTTGAATTGTATATAAACATGAAATTTTCCAAAATGACATCCATGAAACTCCCTAAGACAACAAAAGAAAGGTAGTCAATGGTTAAAAATAGGGTTTTTTGTTGTCAATAATATTAAGAGTTTATGGCATAAAGTCCCAATTTTCTTGATGGATTATATAACCTTGGATCATCATTTTACGCTAGAGCTATGTCTCACCATTTTTTTTAGTTAAATCACTTCTGTCACAAGGATTTCATTTCCTTTCCATACTATATCTTCAACTCTCTCCTTCGTAGCCTTGCTATAAATAGAAAGGATGCTAATAAATGAATTCTCCATGAGGGCCTTATTCTTCTTATTCATCAGTTTATGTTGAGTAACATCCCTAAGAGTAGTATGAAAAACCTATAGGAAAAGAGAAAGGGTATAACTCCTGGTAAGGGAAAGAAGGTTTCACCAGCCAAAAAGGGGAAACAAATTGACTCTCAGTCGATTGATGATTCTCCTTTGTCTTTGAATAAGAAGAAGGATGTGCTAGTTGAATATTCATTGAGCTCGTATAATGAGGAGACAAATCCTAGTGATGGCGAGCTACTAAGGATGCAAATTTTGAGCTCCCTAGTTCAAACAAAAAGGAAATTGGTAAAATTAAAAACTAAGGATTTGTATGTTGATGGAAAGACAACATCTTCCTTTGGGGTAGATTCCCAGGATAAGATGGAGATCTCTAAGGCCTCTAGGAAAGAGATTAAGTAGTTGATCAAGGAAATGGAGGATGAAAAAGATGATAATGCTAATGTGGAAGGTAGAGAGAAAATTGATGGTAAGATGAGGACTCTGATGAAGACATTAGAGAAGAACATATTTTGAACTGAATCCTAACTAGAGCATTGCCAAGATCATTATTGATCTTGATCCTTCGAACAGGAAACAAATTTAGAATACTGAGGAGAATAGGCAGGATAGAGAGAATATCCTTGATAACAATGATAAGGAAATAGATTTTGACAAAGAAAAGAATGAAAAAACTTTCGAAGGATATAAAAAATGATGGTCACAGTGATGAGGGAAACTGAAATGGAGAGGAGAAACCGGAAGTGGAAGATTTTCACATCATGTAAAATATTGAAATTATTTCTGACTATCAAAATAATTTAAGTACTTTAGTCAAGGTAATGCTAATAGAGTGGATTCTATGTCCATGGGAATGGAGGACTTAACTGATAAAGAGTATTTGTCTTTGGGTTTTTTACATACTGCAAAAGATAAATCCCTTGTTTAATTTTATGAATGAAAATTAGTGTTTTTCAAGAGAATGTGAAGCATAAAACTCAGAATAGGGATTTGGAAACCAAGTATCAGAGCTTATTGGATAAAGTTCATAATATGGTTAAGGACTATTATTAGGAGTTTTGTGACCCTATTAAACTTTTGGCTATGATTGAGTGCATTGAAAAAATGCTGGAGAACCTACTAAAGTATTCTATTGAAGGTATGATATCTTCAACCAAGAATCTACATGGGCTAGTTCATATAATGGAGAAGGAGTCAAAAGCCATGCAAACTCCAAAAACCACTAGTAAAGGGCTAGGAGAGAAAACCATAGAGAAAAAGAATTAGAAAACTTCTACTAGCTAGGAGATTATGCAGCTTAGGGAGAATAAGATCGAAGACTCAATCTAGACTTTGAGAGAATGGTAGTTCATAGTTTTCTTTGTTCTTTCTTTTTCTTTTTGGCTTCTTGTATGGTTCATTGTTGTTTGTCTAGGGTGTTATTTGTCCCCCTTTTGTTTTAGTTTATCATTTCTATTGTGCTTATTGACTTTCCTATATGTTTAACTCTTTGGATTTCAAGTCCCTAGGATAAAACTTATTTTTTTCTTAATTTTCCAGACCATGGAGTTTCCTCCAATATTAAGCCTAATTTTCCTATAACCTTATTTTCAAAGCCTTTAGCATGTTTTTTCCTTCAACACACATTGTACAAACATTAAGAATGCTTGAGATGGATTAGTACTAGGATGGGTGACCTCTCCAAAAGTCCTAATTCTTTACCTCTATGATAATCACTTAGATGTAATGAGTGATAAGTGTTCCATTCATTCTCATGAGAGTTGGTTCTTGTAAATCATTGATCATAAAAAATGGGTCAATGAGTTGGAGTAAAAAATAACATAGTTGAATCTTAATAGAAATATCAAAATTTGGGCATTCAAAAAAATAAGGCTAGCAGACAAAATGAGATTGTGCCAATAGAAGGAATAAAGGTTAGAAATTAATCAAAGAGAAAAAAATTAAACATAGATAATTTTAATGAACTTCAAGAAGATCACTTGGCTACTTAGATCAAGAAATGGAGCCCCTCTTCCCATGGAGAAATGAGGATCCTTTCTTGGAATGTTCAGAGCCTGAATACCCCTAGAAAGAAATGTGTGGTCATAATATATATTATGAAGTCTAGGTCATATATATGTATGATTCAGGAAATAAAATTGACCATTATTAAGTTAGAAAAAAATTCATGTAAATTTGAAATATGGAATGCTCTAGGAGTTATATCTATTTGGGCTTCTAGAAGCATATAAATGTTATGGGAATTGTATGTTTTGTATTTGGAACTTATTGAAGCTAGATCATATTGGATAGGATTTAAAGTGAAGATTCTAACTAGAAGCCTATATGTCAAATTGATAAATATTTATGGTCCAAATGGTAGATTAAAATAAAAAATTAATGGATAGAATTGAAGATTTCCTTGAGAAAGCCCATGGATTTTGTTATTTTTTTGGGTGGATAATTCAATACCGTATTGGACAATGAAGAATAAAAATGGGGAAAAGGGTTTGTATCTAAAACTCAGAAGGATTTTAAAGATTGTACAAGAGGAAATAATTCATGAATATTAATTTTTTTAATAGGATATTTATGTGGAGAAATAGAGAAGAATAAGCTTTGGAAATATTGAAGAAGAGCTAGATAGGTTACTTTTCTTTGAGAACCTAGGATTAATTGTATTTAATTTCCAATCTTCTTTACTAGTAATCAAATGGATCAGATTACTTACCAATATATCTAGATATAAAAGGTGACAAAAATCCTCTTATAAATCCAAATTAAAATTTCAAACTATGCAATATTAATTTATTTCAATTGATTAAATGATAGTGTAGTGAATATTAGATAGAAGGTTCTAAAATGTTATGTTTTTCCTCCAAGCTAAATTTATTGAAACAAAAGTTGAAAGAGTGGAATTGGTGCTAGATCAAGGATATTTTTTACTTTATTGGTATGCAGGTAGAAGTAAAGGATTTAGAATATTTGATGTTTTAGTTTGGCATGGATTAGGATAGCTCCAACTAAGAAAAGGAGTTAGTGTCTAAATATGAAGATATTCTTTCAAAAGAAGAAATATTTTAGAAACAAAATTCTATAGAGACATGGATTATTTAGGGAGATATAAATACAAGACTTTTTCACAACAATTGAAAGAAAAGAAGAACCCTAAATAACTTTTTCTCCCACAAATTTTCCTAAGAATCTATTTTACAAAATCAAAGGGAAATATCTAATGCCATATTTGATTTCATCTTTGAACTTCTCAAAAATAAGGAGGGATGTAATTTAAGAGACCAAAAAATGCTACTTCATCTACATCCATTTTATTATCATGATAGATCAAAATTGAAGGTCTAATGAATATGCTATTATGTAGGAAAAGAAGAAATTAAGGAAGGAATTTCTTAGATGCATATAGACCAGACACTAGGTCTAGATGGGTTGGCTACAAACATTTATCAAAAATCCTAGAAGATTATTAGGGATGATATTATGGAAGCTATTAATGTAGTATACTAGGATGGTAATGGTCAAAACAAGGTAAATGATAATTTTATAACCATTATTCCAAACAAGCTGAATTTGTCATCATTAGATTATTACTAACCATTTTTTCTACATAACACAATTTACAAAGCGGTGAAAAATGATATGGCCAATTAAATAAAAGATATTCTGGAGGGGATCATTTTATGTCAAATTTAAAAAGTGGTTTTTTAGTAGGAATAACTCTATTTTTTGTGTGGTCATTGTTACCAAAGAAGTTTTACATTCTACCTTGATCAATAAAAAGGAAAGTGTGATGATAAAAGTGGAGATAAATAATGCCTATTATAAGGTTGATTCAAGTTTATTGATCAAGTTCATCGAAGATTTTGGATCAAATTGGAGGTGGCTAAAATTTATATTTCATTGGATTTGTAGACCTAAATTCTCCATTCTTGTTAATTGAAACCTAAAAGGTTACTTTGGATCATTAAGAGGAATAATTTAGGGTGATCGTCTCTCAATTTTTCTTTCAATCATTTTAGTCGAACCTCTCGGCAGCACCATCAAGAAAGAAGTTTCCAATGGAGCTATTGAAGGCTTAGAAGACACTAGTTCTTTCTCTATATCTCTAATCACAATTATTTTTTTATCACACTATGATATTTAGGAGAGAAAAGAAAAGAGAGTTAACGAATTTGCAGAATATCCTAAATATATAGTTCAAAGGTTTAGGACAAGTGGTAAACAAGATAAAATATATAGTCTTTATGTTTAATACTTTTCGTTGACTAGAAAATGTAATCATTAATATTGTAGAGTACAAAGAAAGATTATCTTTTCATAGTTTTTGGGGGTTCCCTATAGCCAAAGAGATTAGATCCAATAGTATTTAGGATTTCCTTAAAGAAGACATGAAATCCAAATAAAATTCTTGGAAAGGTTGTTGGATTTCTTGGTCAGGTATAATATATAGATGGTCAAATCAATATTATCAATAATTCCTATATGTATGATCATGTATCTTATTTATCTCTCTGATTTGGGCTTGGACAAAACATTAATCAATACTTGAGAAAACATTTATGGGAAGATGTAGAGGAAAAAGATAATTCATCTCAAATAGCTTGGAACATGATATGTAAGGAAAGAAAGGAAGGTGGAGCATGCATCAGGAATTTTTTTTTCTAAGAGAAAAGCTCTTGGAGATAACCTTGTGTAGAGGTTGTTTAAAGAGAATAGTAGGAAATGTTATTATATTATTCAAAATAAATAGGTGGATTCCCAAAGCTATTTATACATCCTTTCTATACAAAACCTAGCAAGGGGATCTAGACTCTGAGATTTTATACAATTATGCAAGTCAATTATTATAAATAAAATCACTAGGGACATCTATCATTGAAAAATAGCTATATTTTGGGTAGATTCATGGTCAAGATTTTCTATCCTAGATAGCTTGGTTGACATTAGAGATTCTGAAGAGACTTTACAAAGAATCTGGGTAGCAAGGGTGAGAGATTATGTCACTATTATAGGTGAACAATTTTTTAATCAATTGTCAATATGAATAATTCTCTACTTATAATTTTCCAGATCAAGAAGTTGAAACCTTGATGAGGTATTTGGAAAATAGACATTTAAAATTTTGAAAAGGAGAGGATTCTCTATGTTTGTGAGGACCTAGGATTGGATCATACAATATGAAATTGGGCTATTAACCAAAATACATATATTAGGGGAATCTACATTAACTCTTCACCTCTATTAGAGCATGTGGTACCTTCCACAAGTAGGGATTTTTTTGTAGGGAAGCATATAGAATAGAATGTTAATTATGCACATATTTAGAAGACTCAGGTAAGTTGTCCATCTAGATGTGCACTTTGTATATGTGAAGAAGAGAATGAAGATTACATGATAATTGATTATAAGTACCCGTAGGCATGCTAAATATGCTTATGCACTAAATTAGGGTGGAAGAGTAATCTAAGACAAGATATTCTAACCCTATTCAAGTCATAGGCAGTGAGAAAAATTGCATTAGATTTTAGTTGCACATAATTTTTGGGTCCCTCCATTATTGTCTAGAAAATATTGAGTGAGTGAAATAGGAGAATTTTAATCATAACTTGGAGATGCATATTCCTCCCCTTATTAATAAGATTGAAGTTTTTTTAGTTGAGAATATTAATTCTAAGGTTCAAAATATATGATGTAAACATCTTAGATTCACAAATTGGAATGCTAAACTCTGATTAAGGGTGCATAGAATTATGATACCATATTATATTTGAGGTGGGTAGAAGTTCGTAGAAGCATGATCTTTTGTAAAATAGAAACCTCTAAAGAAAGGTTAGTACAAATTTTAACAATTTTGATTGCTCTACTAGAAGTAAACTAGGCATCTTTGTAGTAGCTAGTAATATTAAGGACTCAATTGGGGAATCCATTCTTGAATTTTTTATACCTTTTATTAAGGGAACTAATAATGATGTACAATTAATGTTATCTTTCATTAGCCTCCAGTTGTGTAGATTTAAGTACCTTGGTAAAATTGAAATAGAAGTTGATTTAGTAGTTGTAATAAATTCTCTTGGGATGAGAGACTTGGAAAATTGATATCTCAAATAAATATTAGAGAAATCTATATGTTTAGAATTTTGTTTTGAACTATTCATCTTTGACCAGATTTATTGAGAGGGGTATAAAGAAATATATATTTTTTACAATTTTGCATCAGATGGTATTGCAATGATGGATTGAGATTTGAGCATAGGAAGATGTGACATCAAATAGTGATAAACCCTTAGATATAATTGTAGGATTTAGAATGATGGGATGATATTATTCCCACACTTTCTCTTTTATTTGAAAGATTTGTATTAATATGAAGGATTTGACTAATTATGTCCAAATGTACATGTGAATATTTGTAGTTTATGTTCATGAAATTAGAGTTAAGTAGAAATAATTTCAAGAGATTATGGGAAGATTTTTATGGTTTCTTTTACTATTTAATCTTGGCCAAGCTTTCTTCTATCTTCATTCTTCTCAGGTTGATAAATTCTAGTTTTTGATTGAAGATGGATTGCCTCATTTGATTGGCATAAAAGTAGAGGTAGACAGTCTTCATATGTTTCATTTTAGACTCAACACCTTTTTTATCAGAGGATAGCTCATTTGGAATGGAAACCATGTGAATGGTGTTGAGGAGATAATTCTTAATATCAATTGATAAATACTACATGAATAGGAGTATTGCATCCTAGTTCTTGGCCTCCCTTTTGGAATTTCAAGGGGAGAAGGTGAAGATGTTGTTTCTTTTGAGATAGATATTCAAACAAGATTTTTTAGTGGAGGGCATTAACATCTTATTCCTCAAAGAATTAGGAGTGGGGATCCCATGGCCAAGAAACATAACCAAGCTCTTCTAGCTAGAAAAATAATAGAATGTTTTTGATAAGAAAAGCAGCAAGAGGGTGCTAGCCCATGGAACAGGGGACTAGTAGCACATTAAAAGCATTAATGTGACTAGCCCAACATGATTATCAATTTTGGTAGAAAAATTACCAATTGTAAACTTGCCTCTATCAAAAACATAACCAGTCTTACTGAAAACATGAAATAAAGCATAGAGTCTAGTAGTAACAGCATCTAGAAAAGTATCAAATAAACAACACACAGGGCTGACCAGAGAGCAAAAAAAACTAACATAAACCCCTATCATAACATAAGGAACCCCAGAGCAAGGCCCATTCAGATTTAACCAGAGCATAAAAACTAACTACTTTTTCCCGGCCATCTACTTGGAAAGAAGAGTAGCCATCCATTCCTCCTGCAGGAATAAGAAGAGATCCTTTTTGTCCTCATTTTCTTCCAGAGTGCCCCCCCCAGCTTCTCTTGTATATGGAAAAGGGTCATCACCAAGGCGTGCATCACCTTCAGACCAAATTTATTGGTCAATTTGCACTGGTTCATTAGCTCCTCCATATTCACCTTAATCTTTGCAATCTCATTGTCAATGTTCTCAAATTTCTTTTTCAGGGTGCCCTTGAGCTTTTTGGTATCCTCTAGGGCTTCCATGTTGGGAACATGGGAGGGGGGCTTATCCTGGGAATTATGGCTAGGGCTTTGGTGCAAAGTGACAATGGGAGGGGTTTCCTTTATAGTATTGGGGTCAGTAATAGGGCCATGTGGGGGGCTCTTCAAATTTTATGAGGAATCATTCATAGAATCAGTAGTTTGAGAGTCCTTATCAGAAACAAAGAGCTCCTTCATCACTGTTTCCAGCAACTTGGTTTTACATTGCTCCTTAGCTAGTCTGTTTGATCTCCTGCAACTAGAACCACTCAAATCCACTTCCAGACTGATCTGGTTCTCCAGTTTCCTCCTTTTGGGCTTACACTCAGTCTCTGGGGTGCTATCATCCTTCTTTCTAACCTTCATGTCATCTGACTTAGAGACATTGGAGACCTCTTGGGCCTCTTTCCTGATTAAGGGGTTTTTTACACATTTCTTCCTGATCTTCCCCTCTTTGGTACTGTTATACACTAAGTTTGCACCCTTATTTCAAGCTCTCTTGGTCTTGATAACTTAGTATAACATGGGAATCATCTCTAGGTTGTGGGACCTTTGCTAACTAAGATGAGACCTCCAGGTTCTAGGCTAGTTCCTCTTGGATAATCACCTTAATCTGCTTCTTGCTATGAAATGAAATAACTTTTGAGGGAAAAGGGATAGAAAAGGAATGCTTGGAATGGGAAATAACATGAAAGAAAACTACCTACTAGGTGATACACCAAAATTAGGGTTTGGATCTCAGTATAGAGGAATGAGATCAATGGAGGAATTAGGTCTAATAAGTCACAGCTCACTAGATAGGCTTGCATAAGTATTTCATAGGAGGGTCTGAACAAAAGACTCAACTTATGACCTGCAAACAAACATCCTCTTCTGCAACTAGGTGTAGGAATGAGACAAGACTGCTAGGGGCTATAGTATACCCACAAAACATCTAAATCAGATCAGACACAGTAACACACAAAATCACAAAAAGTTAGAGGGGCTAGGAACCCTAATTTCCATTAACAACATCCATAGACTTCAATCCAATAAAAGATGATAAAAATAGTAAGGACAGAGATAGAAAAAATATCTCAAGTACCTCAAGCTTGCTTTGATCATCAATGGGAGATTACTGAATGTGGGAAACTAGAGGGTAGGAAGAAATGCCACAGATAGCTTTCCAAGAAAGAGACTTTCTTTTTTACAAAAAAGTGAACCTTGAGCCTAAAGCTCCAAAAAGACCTATATACTACTCTACTGCATGCAGGTAGTAGTCAAAAAACTAATGTAACTAGGGCTATAGGTCAAACAATATAATATCAAACCCTAGGGTACTGATCACTCATTAAGTGAAAATGTCTAAGAACCGGTGATCAAATCATATCTTTAAATGCAACTATGAAAAACATGGCCGATCCAATATGTGTATGAGTGCCCATCCCTGTACTACAAACATCCATGAGCAAGCAACATGGATTCATCAATTCACCTACAACTCCATTAAGCCATGAAGGCTCACCAACTAATCATATTTTCTGGGGATGGTACTGTGGAAATACTGGCGCCAAACCCTCTGTCATCATCCTTCGGCATGGAAACATAGTTAAGGACTCTACAAACACCGACCAAAAATCACCTCCATTTTTCTCACAACCACCACAGTCCTGAGACATTCAATTCTAGAGCTACCGAGCATCGTGCATGTTTTGAAGAATGTAAAACCCTTTAGAAACTAGGAAGATATTCAATTCTTTCGAAATACAACGGCTAGCATCAGACTTTAAAACGTCACTATCGATGCACAATGTCTCCTAGCAAAATGAATGGTCTAGATGCACTTTGAAACTGGCTGGAACCCCCTTCTGACAAGTCAACACCAACGTGGAAGTCAGGGACCAATGAGAATTTAGCATGCTGGTATGTCTGTCAGCTTGGACCCACCCTGACCTATCCTTCCTTGAAGCTACTTGGTGAATGCGCGACTAAAGGGAGTCTCTAATTTGTGAAATACTTCTCCTAACTCTAGTTTGGTCAAGCGATCACATGAACACTGCAGTCACCAAATCTCATAATCTTTCCTTGACCCCCAGTTATATCCTGTGAACACGAGAAAGCCTTATTCACCAAGTCGCTATATGGTTAACTTAACCCCTCAAAGGAATCCTGGTTTACATTTGGCAAATCAGCGACTAAAGGAATTTTCTCATTCTCAAAATGAAATTACTAACTCATCATCAACTGACTGAACTAATGAACAAAGAAGCTAATCTGACCCAGGTACCATTTGGCGAACCAGTGACTAAAGGCATCTCTCATTCACTGAATATTACAAGTTATCACCAATTTATTTAGAGATCCAATGACCGTGCTATTTTCTTGTTCTCCAGAAGGTTTGAGGCATCACCATCTTATTGCGAGAACACGCAAACAAAGGGAAATATGTCAGAGCTGCTAAATACATATCATTACTACCAAACCTTAGACTCGAGCTTTCCCTATGCAACATGTCACTCTTTTATTTGCTATCCCTGCCCAGTCACCCAACATTGGACCCACAGTGCTTGCAGAACTAATCCCACCTAGATTACGTGAATGAGTGACCAAAGGCATTCTCAGAATTGCTGAAAGGTTAGCCTAGCCCTGATTACATCCAGAGAACATGAGAACAAGGGCCTTTCTCCAATTCACGGAATACTGTATTAACCACGGGTTACTTTATGAGGATGAGCAAACACAAGCCTTCGCTGAGTCGCTGAAAGAATTAGAGCCTCACCATTTATTCCATGATCCCACGAATACACTGTTCACTCAATTGCTAAAATATTTGGGACATCGCCAGTGTATTCTGAGAATACACAAGAAAAGGAAAACTTGTTGGAACTGCCAAATCTTTAGAGGCATTGATATCCCTTGGTCGCTGAATCGCTAGAAGACATTTAACCCTTGGCCATCATTCTGAGAATACGCGATTGAAGGGAAGAAAAGACTGCCCACCAATTCTCATGATGTTAAGACATAACCACCAAGCATTGAGAGATTATGTGAACACAGGCATCACCAATTCACCAAAACTTTCACTAAGACCACCAAACACTTTGAGAATAAGCGACTGCAGGGTGTTTGCTCGTTCGCTGAAAGAAAAGGATGACCGTCGGGGAAATAGGAGAACTCACGACTGAAGACAATGGAAATGCACACATGCTAAATAAAGACTTAAGTGGCCCAGAAAAGGTAACAACCAAATAGAACATGGCCTAGGGTTTCCAAGGGTTTTAAAACACAACGGCTAGTTTTATGAATTTTGTCCTATAGACCAGGGAGTAAAAGAATTTGCAGGGGCTAGAGGATAAGTCATGAAGCCATGAAAATTTGTAGAGTGCTCGACAGGGATAAAATAGAGACCATGAAATGGATTTAAGCCAAATTTGCATGCATATGGAAATTAGGATAACAGGTACTAGGGGCTTTCTCCTAGGTGATCCAGACAAACAAAGAGGAGGACTGGGTGGGGTCTTCATTTTTTTCAGGGGTTCTTCCTGGGTTATCTCCTGAATAGACAAAGGGGCCTAAGGAGTTGGGCAGATGGTTTTATGGAGCTGGTAAATGCACAGAAGGAGGCCCTGATGCAAGATAGGGATTTTCTTATCTGGGTTCTCCTTAATATCAAGTATATTACTCTCAATGGATTGCAACAGTTAAAAGGGGATGGAAATTAAATCCTTATGCCTAATATGGTTTAGAAATGGAAAATGATAGTAATAGAAGACCATGAACTTACCTTCCAAGGTGAAATATTTCATAACGATCAGGCAAATTTTTGGCCAGAAGTCTGGAAGAACCTCCCTGTTGAAGCCTCCCTATTTTTTCACTGATGTTTCCCCATCTTTAAAGAATTGGTTGAGGCTCGTTACATCTGAGGTTCAGCTGGTTTTCTTATACTTCCTCCCCGTCATTGATAACCTAGTCGCCTTAGCAATCACCTCCTCATTAAGCTGGAAATGAATGCCACCCACAGACATGTTTCTATTATTCCATGACAAAATAAATTACTTGGATATTTGTTCATCATGCCCTCCTTTCATGCTTTCCATGAAACACCAAATGCCACTCTCCTTATAGTTGTGCCTCACCAGGGCATCAGTGGAGAAGGCCTCATCCATTTAATCAGGTTCAATGTGGAGTGTATTGCTACCCATTCTGATTTTTAGACCTTTCTACTCAAGACAAAGCTAGTAGCCATAGCAATCACCTCCTCATTGAGCTAGAAATGAATGCCACGCACAGAGATGTTTCTATTATTCCATGACAAAATAAATTGCTTGGTGATTTGTTCATCATGCCCTCCTTTCATGCTTTCCATGAAACACCAAATGCCACTCTCCTTATAGTAGTGCATCACCAGGGCATCAGTGGAGAAGGCCTCATCAATTTAATCAGGTTCAATGTGGAGCGTATTGTTGCCCTTTTTGATTTTTAGACCTTTCTACTCAAGACAAAGCTAGTAGCTAAGAAGCTGAGTATTTCTCTAGACTTTAATACTCTTATTGTTAATGCAAAAAATTTCCAGTGCGTACTTAAGGAGATGTCTTTGTGATGAGTTTTGGGAAATGGGTTTCATACCACCAAATCTAATGGATCTCCAGGTGCCATTAATAGTAATAATGCTAGGGATACAATTGTTGTCCTCATCCACCAAGTAATCCCTCTAATTCAGAAAATGCTACCTCCACATGTTTAATTGGTTATTATGACTTTTTATGGGAAGTTGGGTTCTCTTCACCATAATCAAAAAAGTCATCGGAGCACACCAATACGTGATCCAATAGGGATTTTTAATAAAAACAATGACGTGACCCATCTTAAAAATTTTTATGCATTTCTCCCCTAATGAAATGTTGAGTCATCAGGGGTAAGTCATTAACAATAGTCCAGCTATTAAGTTTAGCTTGCCTTAAACCCAATGCCACCATTGAGTCAGCAACCAAGTTCCCTTCCCTATATGTGTGGGTTATGGTGGTACTTTGGAAGCTATCTAGTAACCCTCTAATTTCCATAATAATATGGCTAGCCCACCACCCTGCATTAGCCCCACTTTTAACAGCCTCAATAACCACCTTGGAGTCTCCCTCTATTGCCAGCTGTCTAATATTTAAATGTTTTGCAAATTCAATCCCCTAGAGGAGAGCCATTCCTTCCACCTGGGTGACCATGCTATTATTGATGGGCCCCACATAAGCAAGGAGGCACACCCCTCTATGATCTCTCAAGATACCACCCCCACCTTGGTTCATTTGATTTACCACCCCATCAAAATTTAATTTGATCCATCCTCTAGGTGGGGCCTTCCATCTCGTAGCTTTTTTGGCCAGCTTTTTAGTATCATCAAATCTAGAGAACCCAATAAGGATGTTCCAACTGTCAGCAATTCTCACCTCCCAGACAGGATGGGGGTGTGGAGGGAGCTTCCACTTGGCCATCCTAGTATTTTCACTTAGGAGCTTAGCCCCAACATGGAAACATGTCTCAGGTTGATTACTCTCCTCTTTGAAGATCTTGTTGTTCCTTTCCATCCAAATGGCCTAGTAGATGTGAGGAGGTAGCATATGCCAGAAGACTTGGAGGAGGGGGTGATTAGAGGGGGCCTACTAGTTACTGAATTGATGAACATCTCTATCCAGGGCCCATGAAGTACTAAGCTTGCCAATAATTTCTTGCCATATTCTGGAAGCATAGTCACAGTGGATAAACAAGTGATTCAATGTTTCCTCTTCCTTCTTACAAAGAATGCATCTATTTGCCAAATGGAAACCCCTCTTTCTTAGGTTATCCAGGGTAAGGATCTTACCATGCATTAAGGTCCACCAAAAAAGTTTATTTTTGGTGTGAGCTGAGGAATCCACACCTTCTTCCAGTCTTGTGAGTTTCTCTCCTCCTTTAGCAGCAGATTATAAGAAGATTTGATAGAAAAGGTACTAGCCTAGGTGGGGGCCCAAATAATAGAGTCCTCAAACCCCAAGATTCTGAAATTTGTCAACACTTCCATGAGATTCTTGGCTAAGTGCAGGAGTTCCGGTCTATTTCTTGTCTCATTGGGAATATTCTTCCAATCTCTACCCGAGATATAACTAGAAGCTTTGCTACCTAGGATAGGTCTGAGGTGGTCCATAAGAGGTTTAAATCTGCAACCTAGATTAGTTTGATCCAAAATTCAATTGTTGTCCTAGAATCTGATTGATCTCCCATTTCTAATTTGTCAGAAAACACCTTTATCTAGAAGGTTCGTACATTTACATATGTTTATCTAGACTTTGGAACCGCTAGGGAGATCACCATCCTGAAAAGAACACTAGTAGGGGCAACCGTGGAGGTACTTGGATTCCATAATTCTGCACCAATCTTCCCTCCTTTCCATTAGCTTCTAGGCCACCTTCATAGTAAGAGCTTTATTCATCTGAACAATTTTCCTCAGCCCCAAGCCACCCTTTCTTTTTGGGAGGCAAACCGTGTCCTAGTTAACAAGAGCCATCCTCTTTCTTTCCTCATAACCCACCCAAAGAAAGGTCCTCTAAATCTTTTCCAGTTTGTCTGCCATGTAACCCCTAATTTTGAAGAGGGAGAGAAAGTAAACGAGGATTCCTTAGAGGGTGGCAGCTACAAGTTGTAGTTTTCCAGCATTGCTCAGGAGCTTCCCTTTCCAGCCAACAAGTTTCCTCTGGGTTCTCTCAAGGATGGAATTCCAAAATTCCTGAGACACCTCTTTGACCATAAGGGGGAGACATAGATAGGTAGAGGGGAGCAAAGTCACCAAACAGCCCAAGATTTTAAGCACCTTATTCTATCTCTCCATAGGGGTGTTAAAAAAGAAAAGCCTACTCTTCTAGTAGTTGATGCACTGTTTAGACACCTAAGCATAGTTCCCCAGTAACTGTTTCCACTACCTAGCCTCAATGATAGAGGAGTACCCAAAGAGGAAGGTATCTTGAACAAACTACTCCAACACCACCTGAGGCAGGGTAGAGGCAGGCTTGACACCTTTTATTCTCCCCGTAGCAGAGAGCTTACAAAGATTCCTGCTAATCACATTAGCCACCATAATAAAGAGGAAAGGGGAGAGGGGATCCCCTTGACTAAGACCCTTTTCAGGTTTAAAGTAACCCCCAGGGGAACCATTGACAAGGATAGAGAAGCTAATAGTTTGGGTACATTCTTGTACGATCTAGATCACCTTCTTGTTAAACTCCATTTTAGCAAGAATTTTAATCAAGAAAGACCAATTAACTTTGTCATAAGATTTAGAGATATCCAGTTTAAAATCCATACCTAGGACCTTGCTTCTGTCCATTGAATGGATGATCTCATGGGTGGCAACAGCCACATTCAGAATCTGTCTACCCGGCACAAATCCCTTTTGAGTAGTGCTGATAATCTTGTCCAGTAGTGGCTTGATTTTGCCCACCATGATCTTGGTAAGGATTTTGTAAAAGGTGTTGCATAGGATGATGGGTCTGAAATCCTTCATAGTGGTAGGGTTATCATGCTTTGGGACTAACACAATGTAGGTTTGGTTATGTTACCTAAGGATGCTTTTGGTCCTGAAGAAGTCTCTGGCCGCATGGATAACATCAGTCCCCACAATGTCCTAGTACTCCTGAAAGAACGCTAGGGGAAACCCGTTCAGTCTAGGGGCTTTGTAAGCTTGCATAGCAAAGATCGCCTTCCTGACCTCCTCATCAGAGACCTACCCAGTGATCCTATTATTGTCGTGAAGCATTATGGTACTTTGGATATTGTCTAGAAGTTGATTTTGGATGCTATCCGGGCACATGTGACCCTCGTTAGAATAAAGGTCCTTAAAGTAGTCGACCGCCACCCTATTGATCATATCCTTCCCCTTAGCCTCATTTCCTCTTTCATCCTTAATAGTATCAATAGTATTTCTCCTTTTATGAATGCTAGCCGACCTATGAAAAAAGGTCATGTTCCTATCACCTTCAGCAAGCCACTGGACTTTGTATCTCTGCTTCCAGTAGATTTCCTCTTTATTTAGGGTTTCCTACTACTTAAGTCTGGTTGCCTCCTCCTCCTCCTCCTAGGCCTAGGGTAGGTAGTTTCCAGCAGCCAAATGTGTCTAGAGGGACTCTAAGGCCCTAGACAGTTTAATCTTCTCTTTATGGAAGTCCCTGAAGTTATGTTTACTCCAACCTCTGACCTCCTTATGGATGATTTCCAGCTTCTGGGCTATTATGAACATAGCAGTGCCTCTTATATTGGTTTTCCACTAGAGTTCCACTTATTTTCTAAAACAAGGGTGGGAGCACCACATAATTTCAAATTTGAAGGGGGCCGGGTAGACTTTAGGAGTATCAAGCTAGCAGAGGGGGATAGGGTTGTGATCCGACATGGTTCTCAAGAGGGAAGATAAGGAGGAGTTCAGGTAGAGGTTCCATGAAGCAGTGGCCAGAGCCCTATCAAGTCTCACCTAGATAAGGTGGGTGTCTTTCCTGTTATTGGACCAGGTGTAGGGGTTCCCTTTTAGGCTAATGTCAGAAAGGCTTATGGATGAAATAAAGTGGGCCAGATCCCCCATACTATCAGAGTAATCCGTAAGACCTCCACACTTTTTTGAGGGGTAGAGGGGGGTACTAAAATCACTAGCCAGTAGGAAGTTAGCAGAGCAATCTTGGTCCAAGCGCCAACAAAGATCATCCCATAGAGCAGCTCTACCCATCTAGGTATTAGGGGTGTAAATATTAAAGGTAGTCCAAAAGCTACCATTTTTCCTAAAGGACACTGCTAGAAAATTGGGGGAGGAAGCGTAAAGTTGACCAGTTATTCTATTAGGTTTCCAAAGCATAGCAATACCTCCAGACGCCCCCGCAGCTTTAGAGTAGAGGAAGGCAACACCCGGCAATAGATTGGGCACCAAGGTGTCAAAGTTAAGAGCAGACATCTTCACCTCTTGGAGGAGTAGGACATCAAGCTTAAGATCAAAAATGTAATGTTTGACAACACATTGTTTTAGGGAGTTGTTCAAACCCCTTACATTCATAGAGAGGTAATTCATTTCTTACTTTTTAAACTAGGTTCCAGGGTTTACTACTTACCTACTGCAACATCCCTTGTGGTTCCTAGTGATCTTCTTGCCCTGCCTAAAGGTCGTCCCCTAGGTGTTTCCATTCCCACATCTGCCTTATTTGGCTTGGATTTCTTCCTCTGATTTTTCCATATCTCTTCATCTTCCTCCAAACCATCAAGGGAGCTAGAAGAGCTTTTCTTCACCAGCTTCTTGTGGGGTTGAATATTCACTACTGGAGTTTGCACCTCCAGGTCCACCACTAGGGCAGGCTGCTCAACCTTATTACCGGTAAGGCATCTTCCCTTCGAAGGGGGGGGGTTTCGGGGTGGAGTTTAACTATTCCACCACCAGTTGGGGAGTAGGCAACTCTAAAGACACCTATGAGATTAGTTCATTGCAACCCTCTTTCATTGCCCGGGGGGGACTGTCTCTCCTTCCTCTAGGACCAGGTCTTCAATAGCAGGGATTTCAGTTTCCTTAGCCCTCAAAGGTGGCCCAATTTCCACATCCTTTTGAATATCTAACGGGGGGGGACCCTCCACCACATATTTATCTTTGTTGTCTCTTTTCTTTTTTTTTTCTTTCAGCTTGGAGGATTTATAGGTATTGTTGGTATGGCCCCTGCTATCACAGTTCTGGCAGAATAGGGTAGCGTTTTCATACACCAAGGCTTGTGTCCATCTACCCAACTTCAATTTTAGAATGATGAAGTTGGGTAGGGATTTATTCAGGGTATCATTCTTGCAAAATCTAGCAAAAACTAGTCTGGACTTCGAGCGAGTTACCTGATCCGTTGAGATGAAGGATCCAAACGAGTCACCTATCCATCTAAAAACTTGCTTATCCCAATACCCTAGGGGAAGGCCAGGAAGGCGGACCCAAATAGGGGCCGTTCTTGTTAGGTCCGTCATCAGATTGAATCTAGGTTTCCATTTTTTGCTAGGGCCAGGCAATGCTTTCCATAAACCCATGACCCTGCTAGAATAGATGAGAGATCCTCTAGAGTAGTGAACTTAAATAGGAAGAGTCCCCTCGACATTGCAGAGACCAGAACATAGCCTTTGATCTTCCATTGCTTGGACACCCATTTCCTCACCATTTCGATGGTAGGTCAGAAATTGAAGAACCGACCAACCAGAGATAGTTGAAAATCTGCCATCATTCGGTTCACAACTGAGTCAGGGAGTGAGAGTTCAGCACCCTCCTCAGTCTGCACAAAATCAACCAAAAGAGCCATTTATCTTAAATTTAAATAAAGAAAAACTATTGTTAGATAGAAAGTGGGTAAGGATCAGGAGATATATCTTGTAGGCTTGTCATTGATTGGATGTTTGATTATAAATAGTTGCAGGAATTTTAAGAGCTCATGAGCTCCAAAGCTTTTTATGAACAATAAACTTATGGAGAGTGCACTACCTTTTTTATGTTTTCGAAGCCCGTTTCTCTCAAATAGGATGGTAGGAGCTAGTTTTTGGATGGATTCTTAAAATTTAGAGAAAATGTAGAATGAAAACTAGTTCATAGCTATTTTCTCTATTTCGTGGTGTGTTTTTTCTTGGCTATCTTTTTTTTTTTTTGTGGGGGGGGTGGGGGCGTGATAATTATCAATAGTGGTAGTGGATTCTAGAGGCTATAGATACCACCTTTTGGTCTTACAATGTTTAAATGTTAATTGTAATAGGGAAGGAATTGAATTGATTCATTGTGTATTGGGGATTGTTTGCTTATAACACTTATAAATAATGTGTAGGGAGATGGACTAGAACTCTCCAAATTATACTTGGATACTCAATATATATTGGATGTAAATATTTACATATACATCAATAGAATCTTCACAACTATGGTTGCATTTTATATTAAAAAAAATGATAGTGAACAACTATATCCAATTCTTGAGACAAAGTATTTTTTCTTTATTTTCTTGTTGACCTTTTCTCTCTACTTACACCCATTGATCTAAGTACATTTAATATTTAAATATAACTTTAGGTTTGCAAAGTAACTCAAAGACTCTATTCCAAACACCACAAACATCTTAAACACAAAAGAGTTTCGATAGTTGTGGAGATGAAAATGTGACATCAAAACATATACACCAAACAAGTTTATTGTGCATAATCCAAATGTAAAACTTTGAAAACGAATAGAAACTCATTGAACAATTAATAGAAGGAAAATGTAGACTAGACTAACAAGACATAGACATAACCAAAACCAAAAAGTTATATTCTAACTTAATAAAAATAAATGATACAGAATAATTTTAAATATTTATATCAATTACTATCAAACTTATCTCAAACCATATGCTAACATAAGATATAATTAGGAAAATATAGGCTAGACTAACAATCAAATTAACAAAAAAACATCATATTATATATTAACATAAGATACAATTAAGAAAATATAAAGCTTACTAATAATAAAATTATTTAAAAATATAATAATCAGGACCCGATAACAACATCAACTGCTTTTTTTTGAAAAGTGAACAATAAAATAATAAAGAAGACATATTAACCACATCAACCACTTTATTTTAAGTGAACTATAAATTATCCAGAACGAAGTGCTTTAGAACGATAAGTTTATACTGGAATCTGCCTAATCGTATAAGCCTGTAAAAGCAAAAGCGAAATGAGAATCTACATTATAGCATTAAAAAATTGCCAACTTAACGTTCTTTCATAATACTAAATGAAAGGAGTTAGCATAGCTTTTGGGATTTCCTTTTGTTGTGAAAAAATGGTAGCATAGCATCGAATTACACAGCAGGTATGTTATTTTGGGAAGTCTCAGAGAAAGTTTAGATTTAAAATTTTCAAAAGACGAATTGAAAGCGGGATATAAAGATTCCTGAAACAACCAGGTCCCTTCAACATGCAGCTGAATTATATAATAGCAAATAGTAGGGAGGGAATATTCACTTTTCCAAAAGAAAATTCAAAATATTACTAGGAGAGTGTGGGATGCATGTATTGTCGGTTAGAAACAATATAAAAGAGAGTAACGAAATATTTGTGGTTGTGAGGTGTTGTTGTGGGCTCTCAACTAATATTTTAAGAATATGGGATTTAACCTGTACATTAAAAGAACCTAAGGATTCCAGTATTGGAATCTGAAGGTTCTCAGTATCTTGGAATACATCCATAGAATAAATCAATCAGTATTAATAGTAGTATAGTTTTGAATGCATTATTTAGCATTTCTATACTTTTATATAAAATCTCCAAAATGGCATATGGAAACATATCTCACTTCAATACTTTTAGTTGTAGAATATACTTTAAATTGTAGAATATGTTTGATTATATAAAAAATTTAAATTATGTGATTTTTATTATTTTACAAAATTAATTAAATAGATAAATGATTATTGTGTATATTTTCTTGTAGAAATATTGTGAATTTATTGTTTGAAATTTTTAATCAAAGTATATGTTCTATTATTACAAAAAATATTAGAATTTATTCTTAATTTTCTAATTATTCTATTTATTTATTATGAATAAAAAGACTTATATTCTAATAAATAATCTAATAAAAAAATTCTATTAGCTTCATCAATTAAATTTCAGTATTTAAAATATAATTCTTTATTTTATATATTTATTATAAATTTTTTTTAAAAATGATTTATAATTTCACTTCTATCATTCTTCATATATTTCAGCTTCTTCCATATTTTTATCCTTAACTATATTATTACACAATTATATTCGAACTATAATATATGACGACTTAAATGGATTTATTTCTTTCACAATTAAAAATTTCTAAGGCATGTGTTATTACAAAGAATCTTGAGACAAATAAGTCTATAAATACTACTCTCGAGTATAGAGAAATACAACGCCTTGAGCTACTTAGCTATTTCTCACATCCGGCTATTGTCTTTGCTTTCGTTTCTAAGGCTGCTTTTAGTTTCTAGTTTCATCTTTCACGATGAAAACTGGTATTTCTTTCAATATTTTTGCATACTTCCTTCCTTATGTTATTCTACTTTGTGAAGCTCGGTCAGTTAAGATACCCAATCCAGCAGCCCCAATAACCTCATCAGCTTTTGCTCCAATCATTTTTCTGTCGGAGAAGAACGTAAAATATTGTACTACAAACCAAATGAGAATGATTCTTCTGCTGCAATCATTTCTTTTGTTCCACCCACGATGAGCCATCAAGAAGGTCACAGTCCAGGAGTAGGACACAGTTAACTATACTGTTTCTATCGTTGAAGAGCCAAATGGAAGAATGTGAATGCTCTAAGAATTCCATGTAATATGTTTATTGTGGCTTCTCTGTTATTCAACCGATCTTTCTTTCCAGTAGTTTGTACAAGCATGATTCGTTCGTAATACGTTTCCGCTATGATTTATGGAAGTCCTGCTGATTTTTTGTTTAGTTCGAAAGATTGAGTGGAGTTGTTTTAAAGAAATCGGAGGTAGATATTTAGCAACAACTCTAGATTTTTTAATTTTTAAAAAGAATATTTCTAAGTTTGTGAGGTTAAGTAAATCAAGAGTGATTTTATATATGATAGAAGTCTAAAGAAAGTAAGGAAATTCTTTTTTTTCAAGCTAATTAAAGCACTTAGGCTCTATATATGTAACATTATTGTAGCAAATTCGTATTGGATTTTGAAGAGAAAGTTTTCTATTAGGCTGAATAAAAGATTCGTATTTTTCACACTAGAGTTTTTGGGTGTATCTATGTTATGGTCTTTTCTGATTGGCTTCTATTATTTATTTTTGCTTCCCTATTAGTTTTTGTTGATTAACCAAGAGTGTTGATTGGTATAAATCGCATAGAGTTTTTATCCTATGAATTTTGGTGCAATTAATCTGTAGTTGGCTTCTGAGAAATTAACATGGTATTAGAGCTCTAAACTTTGAATATAAAGCCAAGTTTTGTGAAATGGATTTCAAGAAAAAATAAATTAAAAAATTTCTTTGAGGGTTTCATTCCACAATGCCAATCAGTGTTCCGTGTGAGGATAGGCTAGAGGGTATCACAAAAATTCTTGTTAAGGATAAAAACTATGGTGGGGATGACACCCACAAAACTTCACTACTGCAATAAAAAGTTTACTCGGTTAGAGATACATTGTTATCTATTTCTAATAACTTATCTTGTTAAGAGTACTTAACCCAATTAAGAGTTTTAAGACTAGTTAAGTATAGCTTACTAAGGGATTTAACTAATCTAATATAAGAATTTTACCCGCTTAAATGATTTATAATATAAGACCTATCAGGATATGCTCGGTTAAGAGACTTTACAATTCTAGTTATTGTTATACACTAAGTTTGCACCCTTGTTTCAAGCTCTCGTGGTCTTGATAAATTAGTATAACATGAGAATCATCTCTAGGTTGTGGGACCTATGTTAACCAAGATGAGACCTCCAGGTTCTAGGCTGGTTCCTCTTGGATAATCACCTTAATTTGCTTCTTGAAAGGAAAAGTAAAACTTGAGGGGAAAAGGGATAGAAGGAATGCATGAAAGGGAAATAACTTGAAAGCAAACTACCAACTAGGTGATACACCAAAATGAAGAGTTTGAATCTAAGTATAGAGGATGAAAATAATAAAAAACTCAGGTCTAGGAGATCACAACTCGCTAAATAGGCCTGCGTAAATATTTCACAGAAGGGTCTGCAAAAGAAAAGAGACTATTTAGGGAAAGAGAGAACTTTCACAAACAATAGTATTTCTAAAAGTTTAGACACAATCTACAACCTACAGACAAACATTCACCTCTGCAACTCAGCATAGGAATGAGACAAGATTCTCAGGGGGTTGAGGCATACCCACAAAAGCATTCACATCAAATCATCCACAATAACACACAATAATTGTAGAAAGAGAGAGGGATCAAGAACCCTGAGATATCACTCAAAAATGTCATATACTTTGATTCAATAAGAGAAGATTCAGACAAGGAAGCATAGGGATAGAGAAGATGTCAAAAAATACCTCTGCAATATCTGAATCATCAATGAAAGATTTACAACTGTAGAAGCTAGAGGGTAGAGAAAATGCCACAAATAACTCTCAAGAAAGGTGAATTTCTTTTTTATAATTGTCCAACTCTGATCCCTAAAGCTCTCAAAAATTATTATATACATCTCCTATTTTGCACGTAGGCAAGAGTCAAAACCTAACTAGGGTTACATAGATTTGCATAAAATAATAGCCAACCCTAATCCTGTCATTTTTTATCATAAATGTATCTCTGGAAATATCTCAACCGATCAGATATTTTACTTGTGTGCCCATCCCTGTACTGAAATCAACCTCCAGACAAGCAACCTAGATCATCAACCTCCTACACAAGGTCTCACCATGAATGCTTAGAATGGTACTTCTCAGGGACAAGAATTGACCAGTGGTGGCCGCGTAGACTTTTCTCATCATCTCCTTCAACTGCAAATGTCCTGGCGACATAAATTCTTTAGCTACCTCTGCAACAACAACTTGTTTGAATCGATCACTGGTAGAGAACCCTCTTAGAACCATTCAAATTTGAATTCTAATGGCTAGCCGATCATTTTAAAATGTGTCCATTGATATCTATCATTTTCTGGTAGATGGACGGCCCAGATTATCCTTGAAAGAGTCACAAAACCTTCCTGAAAAGTCAAAAATCCACCTCGGCATGCTTGGACCAATGAGAATCAAGCATATCAACATATCAGCATGTTTGGACCCACCTTGACCTTCCTCTCATAATCTATTCGGTGACTATGTGACTGAAGACCTTTTCCAAGTCGTGAAGAACTTCTCATAACCCTGGTCTGGTTAAGCAACTATGTGAACATTGCAGTCGTTGAAGAGCTGAGTCTTTTGACTAACCCTGGTTACATCTTGCAAACAAGAGAAACCCCTTAGTCGCTGATTTATAGAATGGTTCAAACCTTGGGCCCAATTTTCCACATGTCACCCTTTCTTTTGTTTCAGCCGCTCCATCAGCCAACACCTCGGCAAATCTCTAACAACGGTCCCACTGCAACCTTGATTCCCATCTAATGGCAAGTGCATGATCTCATAATCTTTGAATATTCCTTCAGATCATGTGCTAGTTGTAGATCCTCTTTAACTGGGACCCCACTAACATGCTAGTCCACCTGGAAATCTCTGTCAGCACATGGAAACCAATCATAGGCAAGCACATAAGCAACACATGGCACTGGACCCACTGACATGTCTTTATATTTTGGCCATTCATAAACTGGCATGTCACCCTGACCTGGCATGGACCCACCTGACAAAAGCTTGAACACATGGAAAAATGGATGGTCAGCGTATGATCGCATACCCTCAAAAGATTCCATCCAAACACGTGCTAATCATCAATCTTGATCCCTTTGACATCCCTACCGATACCTTGATACAGCCCACTAACATATCCAACTCATCGTTATGTGGACCAATCACATGCAAGCACATCAGCAAGAAAGGACCCACCTCCAAAGGCTCTGGCAACAAAGCAAGATTGATGGTCGGCACATAATCTCATGGCTTTGACACAACCCATGAGATCATGTGCTAGCCGTTGAATGAAAAGTTATACAACTTGTTGGGCCCGCTCTAATAGAAAAAAAAGTCATTACCTTCGACCAATCAGGAGCCTCCAAGTCAGACAACATGGCAATGGACCCACACATGGTTTGAAGTGCTAAGAAAAAGGGAAGATCAATGGCTATTGTGAAAATGCATGTGTCAGAAAACCCTTCACGAACTCATGACAACTGTCGGATCTTCTTGACTGGGACCCTCGCATAAAATGACCACCAGACTTCTTAGTGAATATGCAACTGAAGAGAAGTTAACCATTTCACGGGGTCGCTAGTTGGAAAAAGGTAACCACCAAACATTACGTGACTCAGAGGATTGCTGCAGTCACTAGTTCACCAAATAAGAAATGTAACCGTTGGAAGAATAAGACAACTAGCGATCGGCCAATAGGAATAAAGAGCACATGGGGAATAAGGAAGCTTAAGTGGCTAATAAAGTAACATGAAAATGGAACATGGCCTAGGGATTGCCAGGGTTTTTTAGGCACAATGGCTACTTTTATGAATTTTTAACTGTAGACCAGGGATAAAACAAATTACAGAGGCCAGGAAACTAGACATAAAGCCATGAAATTTTTAGGGATGCTTGGTAGGATAAAAATTAGAGACCTTGGGATACATTTTAGCCAAATTTGTATGCATAGGAAAATTTGGGTAACATTTTGGTGATTTCTACTCGATTTTAGCCTGCTAGACATGGAAAACCAGTGGCCTTGACATATCCATTGGGCATGGGGTCAATTTCTTAAACAAAAAACACCTCTAAAAGAGGAATAGATCTGGAACTAGAAGGAGAAAAAACATGTGCATGAGCACTTCTTGGAAAATTGGGAACTAGGCTAGAAAATAGGGACAAAAAGCAAGAAAACTTAACCCATCCTAAGCTAACCAGTCATAGAAACCTAGTCAACAGAGTCATTCACTGGTTGTGAAAAATAGATACCTTTCCTCATTAAGATATTTTTCATTGGACACATGAGGATAGCTACAAAGATATGAGGCACACAAAAATTTGTCAAATAGTTATCAATTGCCTTTGCAAAAATAGGATCAAGTTTACCCTCCTCTAATTGATCATATGGAGGGGCTTCTATAAACTCCTTCTGTGCCAAGTATCTGATAGGGTAGCCTCTTCAAAGAATGAAGGGAGAACTTTTCTTGATGGCTTCTTCTTTATCTTCATGGCTTCCCTCCATCATGGATAGCGATGTCAACTCCTCATTTGTGGATAGGGGACCATCATCCTATACTTTTAAACAAGCCAAGAGCTCATCAAAATTGTCAATATCTTGAAGATCTGGAGCCGGCCCCAACCCTTGCACATGCAGCAGTTTCTCAAAAAGAGAGCAATCCAAAACTAAGCCTGCTTCTATAGGCACATAACTTTGAACCTCCACTCCAAGGAATAGGGATTCATCATTTAATTTTTTACAAAAGACATCTATGATATTGGAAAAATCATACTCTTTAGGGCTTTTGTTTATGTTCTTTTCTTGGAAAATCTCTTCCATAACTTTATCATCCTGATGAACAAAACTAGGCAGCTTATCAAATAAAAGCCTAGCATCCCCTTCTATATCAACCTCCTGTTGATGGTGAACCTTTTTTTCTGATTGACCTTCACCCATAGGTAATGACATGGTATCCTTTTCATCATCAACAAAGATGGGAAGCTCATTCAACAAATCAACCAAAAGCTTAGGCTGGGCATCAAACTCCACGTCCACACCTTGCTGTCCCACTTCACCATAGTCATCACTCTGCACTGATTTCTCATATTTTCTCTCCTCCTCTTCAAATGAAATCCCATCTACCATAGGTCCTTGCTCAGACACTACAATAGTATCTTTGAAAAGATTTGGCATCAAAAAGCTAGGAGGCAGAGTCCATTGGGGGATCCACAATACTTCATCATCTTGAGAGACCAGAGGGGCCTCTTGGGATAAAAAAATTTATCGAACAGGCTACTCTTGCAGAGTGGTAGGCTGCATGTCAAGTATAGGCTCTTGGAAGGGATTCTTTGCCTTAAAACTTGGGATATGAAATTGATGGGGCTTAGAGGGGGACATAGAAGGCATACCTGTCTTGAAGCTTGGAAATAAATTCTTTTTTGGATCCTCATGTCTAGGCTCTTGGGGCAAATGGGTCATCCAATTTGGAATTTTAGGTCTAGGAGCCTCTTCTTGAGAAATTTGTGATCTCAACCTTGTTGTCTCAACATCAGCTCGGTGTCTGATCTCTTCTTGAAACTATCTCATTTGTTGCTCATCAATAAGAGCCTCTATCATTTGGTTGGAAATAAACCCCTCTTCATAACTTTGAGCCTCCATTTCCTGCTTCTCTATGATCTCAGACACTTGCTTAATCAAATCAAGAAACACATTCCTTGTCTTTTCCTACTCTTTCATGAAGTTTGAGCTTAGACTCTATTTCCAATTAGGCTGAGAAGGGGCCGGTGGGTGGTAAGCATGATAGGGGAGCTAGCTTTGCATTTGTTACTATGCCCTTTATGCCCATGATCCATCTTGTCAGAGGGCCCTTTCATAATCTTGCACAAGGGAAAAATCATTTGGGGCATGCTAGATATAATGACGGCCTTGTATTGTATGGAAGCTTGGGATAAAAGGAGGCTTTAGGTGGCTTTGATAAGGCTGATGACTAGCCCACTGAGCATTACCCTCATAATAGGATGGTGGGTAACCTAACTGTCAATAATAACTTGACATGTCTAATCATGCAATTAGCTAGAATTTGAATAGGAAAGATTTGAAACATACTAGAAATTGATCTTTAAAACCAATAGACCTTCCAGAGTCACCAGATATGTAGTAAAATGACCTCTTCTAGGTCTATAGCATGCTATCAACATATCAAAGATAGCATAGCCTCTACAAAAAGACTTTTTTTGTGGTCCCACCAGGCATGCCAGAATTATTATACACTAAGTTTGCACCCTTGTTTCAAGCTCTCATAGTCTTGATAACTTAGTATAACATGGGAATCATCTCCAAGTTGTGGGACCTATGTTAACTAAGATGAGACCTCTAGGTTCTATGCTAGTTCCTCTTGGATAATCACCTTAATTTGCTTCTTGACAGGAAAAATAAAACTTGAGGGGAAAAGGGATAGAAGGAATGCATGAAAGGGAAATAACTTGAAAGAAAACTACCTACTAGGTGATACACCAAAATGAAGGGTTTAAATCTCAGTATAGAGGATGAAAATAATGAACAACTCAGGCCTAGGAGATCACAACTCACTAAATAGGCCTGCATAAATATTTCACAGAAGGGTCTGCAAGAGAAAAGAGACTATTCAGGGAAAGAGAGAACTTTTGCACACAATAGTATTCCTAAAAGTTTAGACACAATCTACAACCTGCAGACTGTTATACAATAAATTTGCACCCTTGTTTCAAGCTCTCATAGTCTTGATAACTTAGTATAACATGGGAATCATCTCCAAGTTGTGGGACCTATGCTAACTAAGATGAGACCTCTAGGTTCTAGGCTAGTTCCTCTTGGATAATCACCTTAATTTGCTTCTAGACATGAAAATTAAAACTTTTGAGGGAAAGGGATAGAAGGAATGCTTGAAAGGGAAATGACTGAAAGAAAACTACCTACTAGGTAATACAACAAAATGAAGGTTTGAATCACAACATAGAGGATGAAATCAGTGAACACACTTAGGTCTATGAGATCACAACTCACTAAATAGGCCTACATAAGTATTTCATAAAAGGGTCTGCAATAGAAAGAGGCTATTTAGGTAAAGGAAGAAGACTCTCACAAACAATAGCATTCCTAAGAATTAGACACAATTTATGACCTACAGACAAAAATTCACCTCTGTAACTCGACATAGGAATGAGAAAAGATTGTTAAGGGGTTGAGGTATACCCACAAAAGAATTCACATCAAATCATCCACAATAACACACAATAATTGTAGAAAGAGACAAGGATCAGGAACCCTAAGCTATCACTCAAAAACATCATATACTTTGATTCAATAAGAGAAGTCTCAGACAAGGAAGCATAGGGATAGAGAAGATGTCACAAAATACCTCTACAATATCTGAATCATCAATGAAAGATTTACAACTGTAGAAGCCAGAGGGCAGAGAAAATATCATAGATAACTCTCAAGAAAGGTGAATTTATTCTTTACAATTGTCCAACTCTGAGCCCTAAAGCTCTCAAAAATCATTATATATATCTCCTATTTTGCATGCAGGAAGGAGTCAAAACCTAGCTAGGGTTAAAGACATTACATGAAATGACCAACCCTAAATCTATCAATTCTGATCATAAATACAACTTTGCAAATATCTCAACCAATCAGATATTTTACTGGCATGCCCATCCCTATACTATATTCACCTACAGACAAGCAACCTTGATTTATCTTCTTTTTTGCAATTGAGGCTTACCTTGAATGCACAAAAAATGGCACCTCTCAGGGACAAGAAATGACCCATGATAGCCGCCCTGACCTCTACACATCTTCTCCCAACTGCAAATGTCCTAAAGACATAAAATCTTTAGCAACCTCTGCACCCGCAGCTTGTTGAATCAAGCACTAGAAAAAACCCTCTGCAGAGACATTTGAATTTGAAAATTAATGGCTAGCTGGTCATTTTAAAATGTGTCCATTGATATCTATCATTTCTTGGCAAATGGATGGCCTAGATTATCCTTGAAATAGTCATGAACCCTTTTGAAAAGTCAGAGTCAACCTCAACATTCAACAACCAATGAGACATGAACATGTCAACACACCTATCATTTTGGACCCACCTCGACCTTTCTTCTTTTAAGTCATTCAGCGACTGCATGACTGAAGACTTTTACATTAGAGAAATCCTTCTCTTAACCTTGGTCTGGTCAAGTGATTCAGTGAACAAGGCATTTTGTTGAATCATCGAGTCATTTGTTGACCCTTGGTTAAGTCTGGTGAACAAGGGAAACCCTTTAGTCATCGAGTCGTAGAATACCCCTTAAAACATGGGCCCATCCGCCACCTATCAATCTTTTATTTGTTCCAACCACCCCATCAGTAGACACCTCGACAACTTCTAACATCGAACCCACTGCAACTGAGATTCCAATCTAACGGTGGGTGCATGATCTCATTGCCTTCAAATATTCCTTCAGAACATTCACAAGCCACATATCTTTATTAGACCGGGACCCTCTGACAAATGAACCCACCTGCAAATCCTCGTCATCACTCGATAACCAATCAAAACACAACAAATCCTCTTGACCTGGCATGGACCTACCTAACATAGCCCCACTAACTCATCCAGGTCATCGTTATGTGGACCAATCACATGCAAGCACATCAGCAAGAGAGGACCCACCTCCAAAGGCTTTGGCAACAAAGCAAGATCGACAGTCAGTGCATAATCTCATGGCTCTGACACAACCCATGAGATCATGCACCAGCCGTTGGATGAAAAGTTATACAATTTTTTGGGCCTGCTCTGCCAGCAAAACAAGTCATCACCTCAACCAATGAAAAGATTCCATGTTGGACAACATGGCAGTGGACCCAGAAAAGCTTTTCAGTGCTGAGTAAAAGGGAAGATCGACAGCTATCATGAAATTGCATGTGTGAGAAAAAACCTTCGTAAACTCATGAGAACCGTTAGATCCTATAGAACTGGGACTGACCAATAGAATTAAAGTGCACATGCTAAATTCAGGGACTTAAGTGGCCAAAAAAGTAACATGAAAATAGAAGATGGCTTGGGGTTTGCAGGGTTGTAAACACCAATGGCTACTTTTTGAATTTTAAACTTGTAGACCAGAGGCTAAAATAAATTGTAGAGGCCAGGAAACAAAACATCAAGCCATAAAAATTTTAGGGATGCTCGACAAGGTAAAAACAAAGACCCTAGGATAGATTTAGCCAAATTTCTATGCATAGGAAAATTTGGGTAACATTTTGGTGATTTCTGCTGGATGTCAGCCTGCTAGACATGGAAAACTAGTGGCCTTGATGTATCCATTAGGAATGGGGTCATTCTGAGCATAGAACACTCTAATAGAGGAATAGATTTAGAACTAGAAGGAACAAAAAAATGTGCACGAGCACTTCTTGGAAATTGGGAACTAGGCTAGAAAATAGTGACAAAAAGTAGGAAAACCTAACCTATCCTAAACTAACCAATCACAGAAACTTGGTCAAACAAAATCATTCACTGCTTGTGAAAAATAGCTACCTTTCCTCATTAGGATATTTTTCATTGAGTGCATAAGGATAGCTGCAAGGATATGAGGCACACAAAAATTTGTCAAATAATTATCAACTACCTCTACAAAAATAGGATCAAGTTTACCTTCCTCTAATTGATCATATGGAGGGGCCTCGGTAAACTCCTTCTATGCCAAGTATCTAATAGGGTAGCCTCTTGAAAGTCTAAAGGTAGGACTTTCCTTGATGGCTTCTTTTCTATCTTCATGGCTGCCCTCCATCATGGATATCCATGCCAACTCATCCTCCATGGATAGGGGACTATCATCCTCTACTTTTAAACAAGCCAAGAGCTCATCAAAGTTGTCAATATTCTAAATATCCCCAAGAATGACTGGCTCTTTACAATCAAGCCCCATACACAAGCCTCCCATGATGTGCTCCAAACAATTCTCCCCAAGGCTTTGGTTATCTTCTGCACATTGGGATGTCTCCTCTTCAAAGATGAGATCAAGCTCATGAATCAACATATCCTCAAGATCAATCTCTTCTAGCTGCTGCAACTTCATAAAGGTGGCTATGATCATATCTTTATCATCCTTCTCAACAAAACTAGGCAACTTATCAAATAAAAGCCTAGCATCCCCTTTTGAATCAATCTCCTATTGATGGTGGACCTTTTGTTCTGATTGACCTTCACACATACGTAATGGCATGGTTTATTCTTCCTCATCAACAAAGAGGGGAAGCTCATTCAACAAATCCACCAAGAGCTCAGGCTGGGCATCAAACTCCACCTCCACACCCTACTGTTCCACTTCACCATAGTCATCACTCTACACTGATACCTCAAATTTTCTCTCCTCCTCTTCAAATGAAAGCTCATTTACCATAGTTCCTTTCTCAGGCCACGAGGTAGAGTCCATTGGGGAATCCACAATACTTCATCATCTTGAGAGACCAGAGGGGCCTCTTGAGATAAATAATTCTCTTGAGCAGGTTGTTCTTGCAGAGTGGTAGACTGCATCTCAAGTATAGGCTCTTGGAAGGAATTTTTTTCCTCAAAACTTGGGATATGAAATTGAGGGGGCTCTGAAGGGGACATAGAAGGCATACCTATCTTGAAACTTGGAAAATTGAAAGTCCTATCATCTTAATGTTGGTCTCTTGTATCTGGCTCTGTCTCAATATAGTCTTTAGGCTGTTGTAGACCACAATAAGGTTGCAACTACTCCAAAATAGGCTCAGATTCTTGAAGGGTGCTCCTAAAACTTGGGAATGAGAACTTCATTGGCTCCTCATGTGTAGGCTCTTGAGGCAAATGGGTCCTCTAGCTTGGAATTTAAGGTCTAGGAGCCTCTTGTTGAGTAATTTGTGATCTCAACCATGCTATCTCAATGTTACCTCAATGATTGATCTCTTCTTGAAACTGTCTCATTTTGATGCAGGAGCATCCTGGGTGTAAGAGAAATCTTGCATCACCCAAAAAAAATATATATATTTCTATTTTTATATTCAATAAGGGCTATTTTGTGCAGAGCTGCTATTTATGGAAAGTTACTATTTTTTGGTAATTTTTGTATGTTCTCAGAATGATCTGATTTCTTTCTTGGAGGTTCATTTTGGTCATATAAGTCTGCCAGTAAAGTTTCATGGCTAGATCAGGTGTAGTTTTGAAGATATTGAAGATTTTCGGTATTAGCAGCAGGGTACAGAAACTTCAAACTCAATTTTGAAGGCTTTAGAGGCCCCGGATGAGGTTGAAAATTTGGGTGACGGGCGCTTGCATTGGTCAAGCCTGTAGAGCGCTTCGTGGCATTTCTGAAATGGGATTATAATAGTCAATCGGGTCAACCGGTGATGACTTATGGTCTCCGAAAGTCGGGTCACCTGAAATGGCGAAAAATAATTTTCCTTCAAAATTTATGTACGGGTTTCAAAAGTTATTTTGAGCTGACTTTCATGTAGTAAATTGAAAAATAAAATAATTCTAAGTTTGGTCGGCCCTTAGGGCTAAATTTCTAGAACCTTCTCGGGCGGTGGAAATTGCCTATATAAGGAAGGCTGTATTATTGTCTTAGGCAGTTCAGAATAGTTCTGGGTAGTAGATCTGGGTAATAATTCGAGGCTTTGTCCTACAAAATATTGTAAGGGAATGCCCATGTGGCTTTGCATATTGTAATTTGAAAGTTTGTAATTCTACATTTGTGGAGATAATAAGAAGCCAATTTTCTGTTCTTGCATATTGTTGTTGTTTCTCTGTTTCTGTTATGTGTTTGTGGTATTAAGGGGAGCACCTTTCATCAAGTGGTATCAGAGCATGAGTTCCTGAGTGTGTAAATAGATCACCGACTGTGAGACAGTTTGCACCAGGACCGTGGTTAGGGTTTCAGCGCGCATCGCAAAAATGCCTCCACGAAGGGAATGTGGCAGAAGAGCTGGTGTTGTAACGCTTGAGGTTAGGGCACTGCAGAGACAAGTACGTGCATTGCAAGAAGAGATTCGTAGAGGAATGAATCTTAATGTCAGAGATGAAAGTGAGGATGAAGCCGAAGAAGAATATCAAGAAGGAGAAGCTAAAATTGTGAACCAGGAGGAAGAAAGACTTTTTCGGGCGATTTCCAAGATTGGGAAAAGACCTAAGATTGAGGTTCCTACATTTTCTGGAAATCTTAACCCAGAGGAATTGATCAACTGGATCAATGAATGTGAGGAGTATTTTGAGTATGAAGATGTTGAGGATCCTGATAGGGTTAAATTTGCGAAGGCCAGACTGAAAGGTCATGCGAAGATCTGGTGGCAAGAAATTCAATTGGAGCGAAATAGAAGGGGGAAAGATAAAATCACAAGATGGGATCGGATGGTGGATAAATTGAAGCGACAGTTCATTCCTGTTGATTATGAGCTTGACCTACTGAAGAAAATGCAGAGTTTGAAGCAAGCGGGAAGATCTGTTCAGGAGTATACAGAGGAGTTCTATCGACTTCTCATCAGAATAGGCCATGCAGAAGCTGATAAGGAGAAAGTTGCCCGATACCTTAATGGGTTAAGGCCAAGCATTGAGGAGGAGCTGAATCTGGTTTGAATGAACAGTATTGAAGAGGCATACCAGTTTTCCCTAAAAGTAGAGGAAAAGTTGAACAAGAAGTTTGAGAGAAAACAAAACGGAAGAGGTCGCGGTGGACGATCTGGTGGACGGTCATATGGTGGCTGAAATGAAGATCTGAAAAAGAAAGATGAGGCCAGTAGCAGTCAGAATCAGTGAGGAAATAATTTCAATCGCTTCCAAGATTAGAATAATCAAGATCAAAGAGGAAGAGGAAGAGGACAAGGATCTGGAAGAGGTGGCTTCTGTGGAACATGTTTTCACTGTGGAGAAGAAGGTCATAGGGCATTTGAATGTCCTCAGTGCCAAGGAAGAACAGACAGCAGAAATGACACCCAGGCTAGAGTTGCACATGTAGATGAAGACGCCAGATCATCAAATTCTGAAGATGCCGAAATAGGAGAAATGTTGATTAACAGAAGAGTCCTATTGAGTGGTGAGAATGGACCTGAGCAAAGGAGGAGCCTATTTCGCACTAGGTGTAAGTGTGAAGGTAAATGTTGTGATGTGATTATTGATAGTGGAAGCACTGACAATTTGGTGTCAGAAGAGATGGTGACAAAGTTAAAGCTCAAGAGACAGAAACACGCACATCCATATCGGATTGCCTGGGTACAGGATGACCACAAGGTCATGGTCAATGAACAATATCTGGTGAAGTTCAAGATTGGTGGATACCAAGATGAGGTATTGTGTGATATCATATCTATGGATGCATGTCATATGTTGTTGGGTAGGCCATGACAGTTTGACAGATGTGATGTACATGATGGTCATGCGAATACCTATTCCCTGACAAAGGATGGAGTGCGACATAAGCTAAAACCATTGAAGGAGACTGAAGAAAAGGTATGTGGTAATGCAAGGATAACTTTTGTTGATGGAAGAAATTTCCTAGATGGTATGAGGCATGAGCATGTATGTTTTGCTTTAATTTCAAAAGTTGGTAAAGAGGAAGTAGAAGATGTTCCTGTAGAAGTTGTAAATTTGTTGAATGAGTTTCAGGATATTGTATCCGATAATGTGCCTGATGGATTACCACCGGTCAGGAAGATCAGTCATCAGATGGACTTGATCCCAGGAGCAAGTTTGCTGAATAAGGCAGCACACAGAATGACACCTGCAGAAAGTGAGGAGTTGAACAGACAAGTACATGAACTGTTATAGAAAGGATTGATCCGTGAGAGTTTGAGTCCCTATGCTGTACCAGCGGTATTAGCAGAAAAGAAGAATGGAGAATGGAGGATGTGTATAGATTCTAGGGCAATAAACAAGATCACAATCAAGTACAGGTTTCCATTGCCACGAATGGATGATATTATGAATTGTTTGAGTGGAGCTGTGTATTTCTCAAAGATAGATCTGAAGAGTGGATATCATCAGATTTGGATCAGAGAAGGAGATGAATGGAAGACTACCTTCAATACAAGGGAAGGACTATATGAGTGGTTGGTCATGCCTTTTGGGCTAACCAATGCACCGAGCACTTTCATGCGGCTCATGAATAAGGTTCGGAAAAAATTTCTGGGTAAGTTCGTCATTGTTTACCTAGATGATATTTTGATCTTTAGTAAGACATTGGATGAGCATATGATGCATATTCGTATGGTATTAGAGAAGTTGAGAGAAGAGAAATTGTTGATTAATTTGAAGAAGTGCAGTTTTGTGAAGAAAGAGTTGGTGTATTTGGGATTTATAGTTTCAGCAGAAGGTCTAAAAATAGACCTAGAGAAGGTACAGGCTATCCTTGAATGGGCTACTCCAAGGAGTGCTACTGAGGTAAGATCTTTTCATGGTTTAGCTAGCTTTTACAGAAAGTTTATCATAAATTTTAGCAGTATTTGTGGACCCTTGACTGAAACAATGAGAGGGGATAGAAAAGAGTTTAAGTGGATTAATGGAGAAAAAAAGAGTTTTCAATTGTTGAAACAAAAAGTTACAGAACAACCTATTTTAGCACTTCCAGATTTTAATAAAGTATTTCAAGTAGATTGTGATGCTAGTGGTACTGCAATAGGAGCTGTTATGAGCCAAGAAGGTAAACCTGTTGCTTATTTCAGTGAGAAGTTAAATGATGCCAAGAGGAAATATTCTGTTTATGATCAGGAATTTTATGCTATAGTTCAGGCATTAAAGAAGTGGAGACATTATCTACTTCCTAAGGAGTTTGTTCTGTATACTGATCATCAAGCTTTGAAATATTTGAATAGTCAAGGAAAATTGAATCAAAGGCATTTGAAATGGGTTGAATTTTTGCAAAGTTATACATTTGTTTTGAAACACAGGAGTGGAAAGTCTAATAGGGTTGCAGATGCTCTTAGCAGAAGGCAACTATTGCTGACAGAAATGCAGATTGAAGTGGTTGGGTTCAAGGAACTCAAGAATTTATATCCAGAGGATCCTGATTTTGGTGAAGCTTGGAAAGCTTGTACAGAACCTGTTACTCTAGATAGGACAAAATGGTTGGATTTCATCATCCAGGATGATATGCTATTCAGAGGGAGTCAGTTGTGCATTCCACAAAGTTCTATGAGGGAGAATCTCATCAAGGAGAAGCATAGCGGAGGATTGGCTTACATTTTGGTCATGATAAAACCCTTGCTTTGGTTGGTGAGAATTATTATTGGCCACAATTGTAGCAAGATGTGAAGAAGTTTGTACAGAGTTGCAGAGTATGTCAGATGGCGAAACGAGTGAACCAAAATACAGGGTTGTATCAACCATTACCTGTACCGAAGAAGCCTTGGGAGGATATCAGTATGGACTTTGTTCTTGGTTTACCGAGGACACAACAGGGACATGATTCAATTTTTGTAATAGTTGACAGATTTTCAAAGATGGCACATTTCATTCCCTGCAAGAAGAGTAATGATGCTGTTCATGTAGCTTAATTGTTTTTCAGAGAAGTGGTGAGACTACATGGTTTTCCAAAGACCATAGTTTCAGATCGAGATACTAAGTTTGTTGGGTATTTCTGGCAGACATTATGGAAGAAGTTGAAGATAGATTTGAAGTTTAGTTCATCACATCATCCACAGACTGATGGACAGACAGAGGTGGTGAATAGAAGGTTGGGAAATTTGCTGAGATGTTTGGTTGGAGATAAGCCAACAGGATGGGATTTGATTTTATCACAGGTAGAATTTGCATATAATAATTATGTCAACAGGAGCACTGGTAAATCACCATTCCAGATTGTATATGGAAGTAGTCCAAGAAATGCATCTGAATTGAGGAAGATAGATAAAGGAGAAATAAGTAGTGCTGAAGCTGAGGATTTTGTAGAACACTTGAAGAACATCCATGAGGAGGTGAGGAAGCATATTGCCAAGCTGAATGCACAATATAAGGCTAAGACAGATGTGAAAAGGAGGCATAAGGAATTTCAGGTTGGAGATGAAGTCATGGTTCATTTGCGGAAGGAGCGGTTTCCGGTTGGTACATATAACAAGTTGAAAATGAAGAAGTTTGGGCCATGTAAGATACTGAAGAAGCATGATTCGGGAAATGCATATGAGGTAGAATTGCCTACTCGGCTGAATATTTCTCTAGTGTTTAACATTTCAGATTTGACAGAATATCATGAAGGAGGTGTTGAAGATGAGGTTGCAGTAGCATAGTGAAATATTCCAGCAACCAATTCAGCTATCAAGGAGATTGAAGACATACTGGATAGTCATGTTGGCAGAAGCACAAGGAATAGGACATATGAAGAGTATTTGGTCAAATGGAAAGGACGACCTGTTGAAGATTCATCATGGCTAACAAAGGAGGAGGTTAACCGTCTTGGTTTTCCTCTGCACACCTGAGTCGTGACAGGGCCACTTCTCAAATTACCTTGGGTGTCTGATGCAGGAGCATCCTGGGTGTAAGAGCAATCTTGCATCACCCAAAAAAAATATATATATTTCTATTTTTATATTCAATAAGGGCTATTTTGTGCAGAGCTGCTATTTATGGAAAGTTACTATTTTTTGGTAATTTTCGTATGTGCTCAGAATGATCTGATTTCTTTCTTGGAGGTTCATTTTGGTCATATAAGTCTGCCAGTAAAGTTTCATGGCTAGATCAGGTGTAGTTTTGAAGATATTGAAGATTTTCGGTATTGTCAGCAGGGTACAGAAACTTCGAACTCAGTTTTGAAGGCTTTAGAGGCCCCGGATGAGGTCAAAAATTTGGGTGACACACGCTTGCGCCAGTCAAGCTTGTAGAGCACTTCGTGGCGTTTCTGAAATGGGGTTATAATAGTCAATCGGGTCAACCGGTGATGACTTATGGTCTCCGGAAGTCGGGTCACCTGAAATGGCGAAAAATAATTTTCCTTCAAAATTTCTGTTCGGGTTTCAAAAGTTATTTTGAGCTGACTTTCATGTAGTAAATTGAAAAATAAAATAATTCTAAGTTTGGTCGGCCCTTAGGGCTAAATTTCTGGAACCTTCTCGGGCGGTGGAAATTGCCTATATAAGGAAGGCTGTATTATTGTCTTACACAGTTCAGAATAGTTCTGGGTAGTAGATCTAGGTAATAATTCAAGGCTTTGTCCTACAGAATATTGTAAGGGAATGCCCATGTGGCTTTGCATATTGTAATTTGAAATTTTTTAATTCCACATTTGTGGAGATAATAAGAAGCCAATTTTCTGTTCTTGCATATTGTTGTTGTTTCTCTGTTTCTATTATATGTTTGTGGTATTAAGGGGAGCACTCTTCATCACATTTGTTGCTCATCAACAAGAGCCTCTATCATTTGGTTGGAAATGAACCCTTGTTCATAACTTTGAGCCTCCATTTCCTGCTATTCTCTAATCTAAAACACTTGCTTAATCAAATCAAGAAACACATCCTTTGTCTTTTCTTGCTCTTTCATGAAGTCTGAGCTCAAATTCTGTCACCAATTAGACTGAGAAGGGGTGGGTGGGTGGTAAGCATGATAGGGGAGTTGGGTTTTCATTTGTTTCCTTACCCTTTGTGCCCATGATCCATCTTGTTGAAGGGCCCTTTCATAATCTTTCACAAGGGAAAAATCATTTGGGGCATGCTGGATATAATGATGGCCTTGTATTATATGGAAGCTTGGGATAAAAGGAGGCTTTAGGTGGCTTTGGTAAGGTTGATAACTAGCCCACTGAGCATTACTCTCATAATAGGATGGTGGGTAACTTGACTGTCCATAATAACTTGACATGTCTACTCATACAATTAGCTGGGATTTGAATATGAAAGATTTAAAACATACCAGCACTTGATCTTTGAAACCAGTAGACTTTTCAGAGTCACCAGATATGCAACAAAATGACCTCTTCTAGGTCTGTAGCATGCTATCAGCATATTAGAGATAGCATAGCTTTTGCAAATAGACTTCTTTTATGGTCCCACCAGGTGTGCCAGAATTGTTATACACTAAGTTTGCACCCTTGTTTCAAGCTCTTGTAGTCTTGATAACTTAGTATAACATGAGAATCATCTCCAAGTTGTGGGACCTATCCTAGCTAAGATGAGACCTCTAGGTTCTAGGCTAGTTCCTCTTTGATAATCACCTTAATTTGCTTCTTGACATGAAAAGTAAAACTTTTGAGAGAAAGGGATAGAAGGAATGCTTGAAAGGGAAATGACTGAAAGTAATCTACCTACTAGGTGATACACTGAAATGAAGGTTTGAATCACAGCATAGAGGATGAAATCAATGAACACACTTAGGTCTAGGAGATCACAACTCCCTAAATAGGCCTACATAATTATCTCATAAAAGGGTCTGCAATAGAAAGAGGCTATTCAGGGAAAGGAAGAAGACTCTCACAAACAATAGCATTCCTAAGAATTAGACATAATTTACGACCTACAGACAAGCATTCACCTTTGCAACTTGGCATAGGAATGAGACAAGATTGTTAAGGGGTTGAGGTATACCCATAAAATAATTCACATCAAATGATCCATGATAACACACAATAATTGTAGAAAGAGAGAGGGATCAGGAACCCTGAGATATCACTCAAAAACATCATATACTTTGATTCAATAGGAGAAGACTCAGACAAGGAAGCATAGGGATAGAGAAGATGTCACAAAATACCTCTCCAATATCTAAATCATAAATGAAAGATTTACAACTATAGAAGCCAGAGGGTAGAGAAAATGCCACAGATAACTCTCAAGAAAGGTGAATTTCTTCTTTACAATTGTCCAACTCTATGCCCTAAAGCTCTCAAAAATCATTATATATTGTCTCCTATTTTGCACACAGGCATGAGTCAAAACCTAGATAGGGTTAAAGACTTTACATGAAATGAACAACCCTACATCTATTAATTCTAATCATAAATACAACTTTGGAAATATCTCAACCAATCAAATATTTTACTTGTGTGCCCATCCCTGTACTATATTCACCTACAGACAAGGAACCTTGATTTATCTTCTTTTTTGCAACTAAGGCCTTCCTTGAATGTACAAAAAATGACACCTCTCAGGGACAAGAAATGACCCATGATGGCCACGCTGACCTCTACTCATCTTCTCCCAACTGCAAATGTCCTCAAGACATAAATTCTTTAGCTACATTTGTAGCCGTAGGTTGTTGAATCAAACACTGGCAAACCCTCTGTAGGGAATTTGAAAATTAACAGCTAGCCAGTCATTTTAAAACATGTCTGTTGATATTTATCATTTCCTAGCAGATGGATGGCCCAGATTATCCTTGAAATAGTCATGAAGCCTTTTGAAAAGTTAGATTCCACCTCAACATTTGAAGACCAATGAGACACAAACATGTCAGCACACCTATCATTTTGGACCCACCTCAACCTTTCTTCTTTTAAGTCATTCAGTAACTATGTGATTGAAGACTTTTTCATTCATGAAATCCTTCTCTTAACCTTGGTCTGGTCAAGTGATTTAGTGAGTAAGGCATTTCATTGAATTGCTGAGTCTTTCATTGACCCTTGGTTAAGTCTGGTGAACAAGGGAAACCCTTTAGTCATTGAGTCACAGAATACCACTTAAAACTTGGGCCCATCCGCCACCTATCAATCTTTTATTTGTTCCTACCACCCCATCAGCAGACACCTCGACAACCTTTGATATTGGACCCACTGCGACTGAGATTCCAATCTAACGGTGGGCACATGATCTCATGGCTTTCGAATATTCCTTCAGAACATGCACTAGCCGTAGATCTTTATTAGATTAGGACCCTCTAAAAAATGGACCGACATGCAAATCCTTTTCATCACTTGACAACCAATCAAAACATGGCAAATCCACCTAACCTAGCATGGACCTACCTGAAACAACCCCACTGACTCATCTAGGTTATCGTTATGTGGACCAATCACATGTGAGCACATTAGCAAGAGAGGACCCACCTCCAAATGCTCTGGCAACAAAGCAAGAACAATGATCGGTGCATAATCTCATGGCTCTGACACAACCCATGAGATCATGGACCAGCCATTGGATGAAAAGTTATACAATTTACCAGCCCCAGTCTGCGAGCAAAAAAAGTCATCACCTTGGCCAATGAAAAGCTTCCATGTCAGACAACGTGGTAGTGGACCCACAAAAGCTTTTCAGTGCTGAGTAAAAGGGAAGATCGACGGCTATCACAAAATCACATGTGTCAGAAAAACCCTTTGTGAACTCATGACAACTATCAGATCCTACAAAACTGGGACCGACCAATAGGATTAAAGCACAGATGCTAAATTTAGGGAATTAAGTGGCCAAAAAAGTAACATGAAAATAGAAGATGGCCTAGGGTTTGCAGGGTTTTAAACACCAACGACTACTTTTTGAATTTTAAACTTGCAGACCAGAGGCTAAAACAAATTGCAGAGGCCAGGAAATAGAACATGGAGCCATAAAAATTTTAGGGATGCTTGGGAAGGTAAAAACAGAGACCCTGAGATAGATTTAGCCAAATTTGTATGCATAGGAAAATTTGGGTAACATAGAAAAACATTCACCTCTGTAACTCGGCATAAGAATGAGACAAGATTATCAGGGGGTTGAGGTATACCCACAAAAAAATTCACATCAAATCATCCACAATAACACATAATAATTGCAGAAAGAAAGACAGATCAAGAACCCTGAGATATCACTCAAAAACATCATATACTTTGATTCAATAAGAGAAGACTTAGACAAGGAAGCATAGGGATAGAGAAGATGTCACAAAATACCTCTACAATATTTGAATCATCAATGAAAGATTTAAAACTGTAGAAGCCAGAGGGCAGAGAAAATGTCACAGATAAATCTCAAGAAAGGTGAATTTCTTTTTTACAATTGTCCAACTCTGAGCCCTAAAGCTCTCAAAAATCATTATATACATCTCCTATTTGGCACATAGGAAGGAGTCAAAACCTAACTAGGGTTACATAGATTTGCATAAAATAATTCCCAACCCTAATCCTATCATTTCTGATCATAAATGTATCTCTAGAAATATCTCAACAGATCAGATATTTTACTTGTGTGCCTATCCCTATACTGAAATCAACCTGCAGACAAGCAACCTAGATCATCAACCTCCTACACAAGGTCTCACCATGAATTCTCAAAATGGTACTTTTCAGGGACAAGAATCAACCCATGGAAGTCGCCTAGGCTTTTCTCATCATCTCCTTCAACTGCAAATGTCCTAGCGACATAAATTCTTTAGCTACCTCTGCAATCACAGCTTGTTTGAATCAATTACTGGCAGAGAACCCTCTTAGAACCATTCAAATTTGAATTCTAATAGCTAGCCAGTCATTTTAAAATGTGTTCATTGATATCTATCATTTCCTAGCAAATGGATGGCCCAGATTATCCTTGAAACAGTCATGAAACCTTCCTGAAAAGTCAAAAATCCACCTCGACATGCTTGGACCAATGAGAATTGAGCATATCAACATATCAGCAAGTTTACCCCCACCTTGACCTTCCTCTCATAAGTTATTCGGTGACTATGCGAATGAAGACCTTTTCCAAGTCGCAAAGAACTTCTCATAACCCCAGTCTGGTTAAGCAACTATGCGAACATTGCAGTTAGTGAATAGCCCTGTCTTTTGACTAACCTTGGTTACATCTTGTGAACAAGAGAAACCCCTTAGTTTCTGATTCATAGAATGCTTCAAACCTTGGGCACAATTTACCACATGTCACCCTTTCATTCATTACGACTACTCTATCAGCCAACACCTCAGGAAATCTCTGACAATGGTCCCACTGCAACCTTGATTCCCATCTAACAATGGGTGCATGATCTCATAGTCTTCAAATATTTCTTCCTATCATGTGCCAGCTATAGATCCTCTTTAACTAGGACCCCATTGACATGCGGGTCTACCTGGAAATGTCTGTCAGTACACAACAACCAATCATAGGTGAGCACATAAGAAACATGCAGCACTGGACCCACTGACATGTCTTTATATTTGGCTAATCATAAACTGACATGTCACCCTGACCTAGCATGGACCCACCTGACAAAAGCCTGAACACTTGGAAAAATGGACGGTCAGCGTATGATCACATACCCTCAAAAGATTCCATCTGAACACATGCTAACCATTGATCTTGATCCCTCTGACATCCCTGCCGATACCCTAACACAACCCTACTAACATATCCAAGTCATTGTTATGTAGACCAATCACATGCGAGCACTTCAGCAAGAAAGGACCCACCTCCAAAGGCTCTGGCAATAAAGCAAGATCGACGGTCGACACATAATCTCATGGCTCTAACACAACCCATGAGATCATGCGCCAACTATTGGATGAAAAGTTATACAACTTGTTGGGCCCGCTCTGACAGCAAAACAAGTCATTACCTTTAGCGAATCAGGAGCTTCCAAGTCAGACAACATGGCAATGGACCCACACATAGTTTGAAGCGCTAAGCAAAAGGGAAGATCGATGGCTATCACAAAAATGCATGTGTCAGGAAAACCCTTCATGAACTCACGACAACTGTCAGATCTTCCTGACTGGGACCCCCGCATAAAATGACCACTAGACTTCTTGGCGAATATGTGACTGAATAGAATTTAACCATTTTGTGGGGTCGCTAGTTGGAAAAAAGTAACCGCCAAACATTACGTGACTCAAAGGATTGCTGCAGTCACTAGTTCACCAAATAAGAAAAGTAACCACCGGAAGAATAAGAGAACTAGCAATTGGCCAATAGGAATAAAGGGCACGTGGGGAATAAGGAAACTTAAGTGGCTGATAAAGTAACATGAAAATAGAACATGGCCTAGGGATTACCAGGGTTTTTTAGGCACAACAACTACTTTTATGAATTCTTAACTACAAACCAGGGGATAAAACAAATTATAGAGGCCAGGAAACTAGACATAAAGCCATGAAATTTTCAAGGATGCTTGGTAGGATAAAAAAATAGAGACCTTGGGATAGATTTTAGCTAAATTTTTATGCATAGGAAAATTTGGGTAACAGTTACTCTTTAATTAGTAACACAAACTTGTTAGTTAAATTTGGAATCTACTTATTCTTTTTAGACTCTATTTTCTCAATAGTATTTACCTCATACTTTGCACCTCTCACAATAACAATTCAACTCTCAGTATATTCAACTCTTAATCAGAATTACTCTACATTTTACTACTATGTTACTCAGTAATTTCTATGCACATCACCTTCTAACTGCAATCTCTTATTCACATATGTAATCTCTCTCTCTCTCTCTCTCTCTCTCTCTCTCTCTCTCTCTCTCTCTCTCTCTCTCTCTCTCTCTCTCTCTCTCTCTCTCTCTCTCTCTCTCTCTCTCTCTCCGATCTTCACATTCAGATCCATTTATATACAATTCTAGAAGTAGTGGAAATGTTCTAGAGTCTTCTCACAAAGTGATCCTAGCAATGGTTCATCCTCCAATGCATAACTTCATCTTTATTTGGTGTCAAATAAATTGTATCTGACTTTCCTGATTGTTCTTTGAACTCTTCATTAGTTAGTTGATCAAGAGAAAATATTTTTCTCCAAAGAACATTAGTTTCATTCTGCACTTCCTCTAACTTACTGACCATAATACTTAGTGGTCTTCTTTTTACTTGGAATATCTTTGAATATTCTTTCAAAGTATCTTTGATTCCTCTATTGGTTAATTTGGGTACTGTAATAGCTAGGGACCTCTGCCTCATTTTCTTCTCAGCTACTAGAGCATGCTTTAATTTAGCATCAATTTTTTCATATAGCTCATCATCAATATTTGGTTCTAGCTCGACATGTGTAGATCTAAATTTGTGTAAAATGAACACAATAGCCTCTTTAATTAATTTATTTATTTAGTGTTATAAGAGATTCATCAAGGCTTTTTAATTTTGTTGATGGATTTTGTACAACCTTGAATTGTAAAATATCTTCATATTTAGTTTCACTCTCCTATTGCAATTTCAATTTCCTCCTTGGCCTTCTAGTAGCCTTTTTCTCTCTTATGTAGGTTTTTGTCTTTAATGGTTCTACCTCTTCTTTATTTTTCTCTCTCGGTGTGGAAAAATACCATGTTGATGGTCTAACACTGATTGGACTAGGGGTCTATTTATTTATTCTTGATTTCTTCCCCTTTACTTATGATGGTTGAACAAAATTTGCAACAACAATTCCTAAATTATCTGATCAAGTATTGATCAATCTTATGGGTTTTTTTATGGCCTTAGTTAATAGGATACCTAATTTGATTTTCTCTTTATCTTCCTCAAAGCTACCATACTAAGTTGCCCTTCTCTCAACTAGTTTCTCTAAAATTCCTTTTATTTATATTGATGCATCTTCAATATCCATATCATATCCCATGAGTGGAAGCCACATGATTCTTGGATCCATATGTTTTATTATAGATGTCTAGGTGTCTACTTCAAAACATAAAATATCCTTATACTATACCACTAGCTAAGGTAGAATTCTAAACCTTTTATGCATCTTATTTTGAAATTTAGCAAATTAATCATTCATAGAGATATGAAAAATTTCTCTATGCTTTTAATATATTCATTGATTTGATAAATGATTTTTTTTATCTTCATTCCAAACTACTTCACCATTTGTAGGAAAGAAGTTCAAAAAATAAAAGAAAATGCATACCAGTAATGGTCCGAACTTCAATGTATTATACTTTAATTTCCTAATAGTATTCATATTTTCATCCAATTTCTTTGACAATATTTCACATAATTATATCTTCATGTCCTTCTTTACAATATTATAGGCAATATCAACCACTCCACAAGGTACATTGTCTACCTAAGATGACTCAAATATTCGATAAGATATTATGTTGCTTGTGAATCTTAACTCATGGTCATCAAAGGTGGATAACTTAAAACCTCTACCATCCCATTTTTATTTTGTAAGCTCACATAGCTTATTCTTAGCATTTTTATTATATGCCCTCAGTCTATCACCCACTAAAGATCTTGTGACAACGTGCAATACATTCTTTGTGATCTTCACTACTGCATCAAGCGACATGAACTGATCATGTACTTGACTGAGTATCAATTTCATCCATTCTTTCTTGAAAACTCTTGGTACATGCACAACATGGACCAAACCCTTGGTTTTCAAATCTATGTGGTCATCTTTTAACTTTCTATTAACACATAGATTTTTGTAAGATGTGTCAAATTTGGATAGGGCTTCATATTTTTCAACTTCAGCAGCAATGATAGGAAGCAACTTGTACGTAGGATTGGCATGGTCAATTTTCTCAACAATCATGGGCTCTTGAACTTTGTTTTCCATTTTGATATCAAAAATAATCTTCAAACAAATAGGGTGTCACTTGAATAGTAACTTGAATTTGTGAACATAGCATGGGAGATGACAAAAAAACCTTGAATGCCCCTAATACTATTTGGGTTTTCTTGAGTGATGGCATGAACTCCCTTGTTAGTCTCTTTTCTATCAAATACTTTAAATACTCATGAAAACGTAAGGTGAAAATGAAATTGCATGACCTCTTATTTATAGTTTTTCCTTGATTAGGGTTTCTAACGGCTATATTATTTGTATTAAATTCTCTCTATAGACTCCTTTTCACTGGTAAACAAAATGCACTTTCTTTCACCAAATGGAACAAAATAACTTATACACTCTACCGATAAAAATATGAAATGTAAGCAATCCAACTTAAATCCAAATGCATCTTAGTATGCTAATATGGATATTTGCACTAATTATAGGAATTGATTTAAGATAGAATTTTGGTTATTAGCTCCTACACATACCTTTGACTAATTATATAAAGATAGGTGCACCCAATCTAGAGGATGTGGTGCCATCAGCTGTTCCAAGTTCGGTTCCATCATCTTCAGACTTCCTTCTCCATTTATTTTTCATTTCATCTCTTATCTCATCAATATTAACTTGAGTCTTTTTATTCAGTTTTTCCTTAGTTGGGGATTTAGCTCGATACCTATAGCATTTGGCTAGGTGATTGACCTTGTGACAGTGAAGAAATTCATTCAATAGTTTCTCCATGATATTCTATTGTTCATACCATGCATTCTAAATAAATTTTTAACAATGTGACCAAATCTCCCACATGCAAAACAAGTGATTCTTGTATTATAGTCCAATGGTATTGTCAGTCTTTCTCGCTTGTTTGTAGTAATTTGTCAGTTAGGGACCTATTTCTCATTTCTTCTTTGTGACCTGCATTCTTTAAACTTGTGACCATATCTATGGGTAAGAGTTCAAAGTTGGGGGCAAATTCTACGGAAGTCCCCAGGGGTAGAAAATTAGGAATACAAAACAAGCACTCAATTTTTACAAATCGGGCACCCGTTTAGGTTGGGGAGCCCGATGCACTTTCAAAAATCGGGCGCCTGTTTAAAAATCAGGTGCCCATTTAGGATCGGGCACCCAAAGCAAAATGGGTGCTCGATTTGAACAAATTGTAGTTTCAGGTTATTTTTAATTTTAAAACATAGTTTAATGTTATTTTCAAAATTATTGCATAAATTTAATTCTATTTTATCTTTCAAACTTGTAATTCATTTTTATTTCATTGTACTTTGTAAATTACAGTACTAAAGTAGAAAACTGGAAAAATTTAGGTATACAAAATTACATTACAAGACTCTACATAAAAAACAAAAACCCTATGTAATAAAACAAAAACATAAACCTAGATAAAAAAATTAATTTATGAAACAATAAACTTAGAAAATCAAAATATAAATTTAGAAAACCAAAACAAAAATTTAGTTCAAACCAAAACATAAATTTAAAAACTCTCTCTCTCTCTCTCTCTCATCTTTCTCTCTCCTCTCTACGTACTATTGTTTTTTATTATTTTAGAAAACCAAAACATAAATTTAGCTCAAATCAAAACATAAATTTATAAACTCTCTGTCTCTGTCTCTGTCTCTGTCTCTCTATCTCTCTGTCTCTGTCTCTGTCTCTCTCCTCTCTCTCCTTTCTCTTATCTCTCTCTCCTCTCTCCTCTTTCTCTCTCCTCTCTACGTAATATTGTCTTTTATTATTTTTTTATGATTTTTGTCATTAAAAATTGTAGTTTCAAGTTATTTTTAATTTAAAAATATAGTTTAATATTTTTTTCAAAATTATTGTATAAATTTAATTATATTTTATCTTTCAAGTAGTTCTTTTTTATTTCAATTTACTTTGTAAATTACCGTACTAAAGTAGAAAACTAGTAAAATTTAGGTATACAAAATTACATTACAAAGCCCTACATAGAAAACCAAAACCCTAGGTAATAAAACCAAAATGTAAACCTAGATAAAAAATTAATTTACGAAACCCTAAACTTAGAAAATCAAAATATAAATTTAGAAAACCAAAACATAAATTTAAAAACACTCTCTCTCTCTCTCTCTCTCCTTTTTCTCTCTCCCCTCTATGTACTATTGTTTTTTATTATTTTAGAAAACAAAAACTTAGAAAATCAAAATATAAATTTAGAAAACCAAAACATAAATTTAGTTCAAATCAAAACATAAGTTTAGAAATTCTCTCTCTCTCTCTCTCTCTCTCTCTCTCTCTCTCTCTCTCTCTCTCTCTCTCTCTCTCTCTCTCTCTCTCTCTCTCTCCCTCTTTCCTCTTTCTCTCTCCTCTCTACATACTATTATTTTTAATTATTTTAGAAAACCAAAACTTAAAAAATCAAAATATAAATTTAGAAAACCAAAACATCAATTTAGTTCAAATCAAAACATAAATTTAGAAATTCTCTCTCTCTCTCAAGTTTTGATTATTTAAGTCATTCAAGTTGTAAGGTAAAATATATTTTATAGTATGTTAATTGTAAATTATCATGTTTATATTTGTACGCAGATTGGCAATATGGATGATTTTCACATTGATGAGCTTATAGGTCAGCATGCACCACCACCACCTCCTCCACCTCCTTCTCCCCCTCCACCTCCACCTCCACCTCCACCTCCACCAAGAGAGCTCAAAGATAGTATTAGGAGAAATGTAGAGGAGATCACGAGAGACATAAACATTATTAGGAATGATCCCTATCCATATCTTATCAAGAGGTTAATAAGTTAAAAATTACAAAAAATGATTTGCGATGCTATTTTTTTAACCCTACAATGGGTGAGCAGATACTTGGCAAGAAGCCACGTATTTCGATTAGATGGTGTAGACACCCCGGCATAGCAAAGCATTTTTGGGAGTGGTGGTGGATGGTATTTGACCATCCACCACATGCTAATCATGAGGTCCCACTTTATTTTTTGAAAAAATTATGGGCTGAGTTTGAATTGGGTAAGAAATCCAATTATTTTGACATGAGAGTATTTTAGGGGGTTAGCTGAGGCATGCCACAGGATATGCTAGGGGCCATATTGAGTGACAGAACTAGAAATTGTGTGGGAAATGAGCCCCTTGTTCCTCTTCCATCTCCTATACTTCCTGCACCTGTCTATCATCGAGCAGTGCAGTCATCTCTTGGTTCTTTGAATGCCTTTAGAGGCAATTTGTTACAGCACATGACCTAGGCGAGGACTGCCCCCAGCATAGCACATGTTTGCATGAGTTGTAGGAGTGTATGTAGGGGTCCCCAATCTGATGATGCTGGTGGCGCACATGGTGGATATGCTGATGATGACGATGGCACACATGGTGATGGTGCACATGGTGGATATGTCGATGATGATGATGGCACACATGGTGATACAAGAGATGATATCCCATCATATGTTGATTTACTCAATGCAGATGATGATTATCTGGCATAGGTAAATTTAATTATAATTTAAATATACTGCAATATGAAATTTCTTATTTATACAATTATGAGCCATAACATGTGGATTTTTTGGTGAACAAAGGAGGGTTGACCCTCCAACATTCATTAGCCATCATCATATGACATCAACACCTCGACATCTCAATGCTCCATTCACGGTATGCACTTTGATCTTGATACATTTAAACTTTAAACAAAATAAACTTTAATTCATAATGTGTTTGACATATTTCTGTGATTTTTTAGGGTCTCTCATGTACCACTGAGATTGGCAGTCCTTCATTCTCTGCCCCACCAGTCACCAAGAGTTAGCTGCATATACTTGTAGTATGTTTTTCATTTATTAATTTTAAGTATTTGTATCTTACTAATTTATGTACAACTTTGATTCACACTTATTTTTTGGTAATTGTAGGCTTTTGGATTGTCTCATGTTGCATAATCACATTTACTTCCTGACTCATCGGTGACATTAGCTACATGTCACACATAGGTAATGTACACATGTTTTTATTCCATATTTATATATAATCAAGTTATATATACTTTATAAGCTATGTATATATGTACTATAAGTTTGATTCATGCTTTATATATGTTGTTCAGGTCGACACCATGATGAGTCTTGGCATGGCTATAGGATTAAGCCAAATGCATCCATCGACACTATCATTTGAGGTGATGATTAATTTAAGTAATTTTTCAATGTTCTATGTGTATCTAGATCTTTTTCAATGTCTTGTTTGTATCTAGATCTTAGATGATTAATTTAAGTGATTTTTAATTTGTACTTTAAATGTTTTTATAGGACTTGGCTTCATCCACTTTTCATGTAGTTGAGGATGAGGGTACTCGAGACCAGATAGAGCAGGATGAGGGTACTCAGGACCAGACAGAGCAGGATGAGGGTACTCAGGACCAGACATAGCATGTTGATGCATCACAGTCCTCTTCAGGTGGACTGAATAGGACTATAGATTAGCTAGTTGAGTAGCTCGTTAGATTATGATGACTATTTGGACTATTTGGACTTGTTTTATGATGACTATTTGGACTTGTTCATTTTATTTTTGATGACTATTTGGACTTGTTTTATGATGACTATTTGGACTTATTTTATGTTGACTATTTGGGCTTGTTTAGACTTGTTCATATTATTTTTACTTGTTGTTAGAGTAGGACTTGGATTATATACTAGTCCACTTGTTATCATATATTGTACTTGGACTTGTTTTTAGAGTAGGACTTTGTTTTGTGATTGTATGTATATATCATGAGTTGATATGATGGACATTATGATACATGTAAATTATTTCAGGACTTGTTATGTTATTTATCTTAATCATGAGTTGTTATGTAATTTATCAATTTATCTTAATCAAGACTTGTTATGTAATTTATCAATTTATCCTTAAAAAAACATCTATCAAACAATGAGATCTATTAATTCATGTGTAATTGATCTAAGTACAATATCTAGATACGTGTTACAAGTAATATGAACACTTTGATTAACTACAAAAAAAAATCATCTAGATCTAACAATGACATCTATTAATACATGTAATTGACAAGAACAATATGGATGTTACAAACTTAATAACTATTAAACAATGAGATCTATTAAGTGAACATAACCTGACCAATGTGCATAGTTTAATATTTAAAACAAAATTAAGTGAATACAAAGTTATGAATTTAACTTTTAAGTATAAACCCAAAATTGTACGAATGCAAGTGATCTTAAATTAGAAACCCAAAATTATACAAATATAATTTTCAAATAGACATCCTACATTATAAAAATAAACATGTTGAAATGTTAGAATTTATAAAAGTTCATTTAAAGTGAATTTTAATTTTAATTTCAAATCTATATCTCTAAATTATAAATTATGACACTTCAAAGAAGACATGTAGAAAACATATACAAATATGACAATTGAACAAAAACTTACATGAATAAATTTGATTCAACCTAATGTACCATCAACATCCTCTCTTTTCTACAATGCAGATCTATGTTCTTCCTGACATCCTGCATCATCAAAATAAACATGTTGAAATGTTAGAATTTGTGTACTCGAGTTCATTTAAAGTTAATTTTAATTTTAAAATTAATATGACAATTGAACAAAAACTTACATGTATAAATTTGATTCAACATAATGTACCATCAACATCCTCTCTTTTCTGCAATGTATCTATGTTCTTCCCGACATCCTGCATCATAAAAATAAAAATGTTCAAATGTTAGAATTTATGTACTCGATTTTATTTAAAGTTAATTTTAATTTTAAAGTTAATAATAAAATTGAATAAAAACTTACATGTATAAATTTGACTCAACCTAATGTACCATCAACATCCTCTCTTTTCTGCAATGCGTCTATGATTGCCTCATGTTCTTCCATTGAAAGTGTCCATAAAATTTTATTAGCCGGTCTCCCTTTGTATCTTTCCAATTTGATATTTGTTGCACTACCAAATGGGAATAGTGTATAATCTTCTTTTTTCATTGGTAGTCTTCAAAAGCTGGTAAGTCATTCCCTCTTGTTAGGTATTTGGATAGCCATGTACCAACTACCACAATAGACCCAATTAGATACTAAAAATTATCATCATCTACTTGATGACATATCAACTTTTTCTTGGGTTCTACACATCGAGCTAATCAATACTCTATCTACTCTTCATTATCCTCAGGTGCAACAACATCATACAAATGTCTTGCAAAACAAAATTAAGTACATGTGCACTATAAATAAAACTTGTTTAAAGCTTTATAATTCAAATATATATAATCTTAAATTATATGACATAGACATGTAACTAATATATAATTTAAAGTTTTACAATAAATTGTATTAAATTACCAGGTTGTATGAGATCTAAAACACGATCATAATCTTTTGATGCAAAGGCATGATCCAAGTCTTCATTTATTATAACATCTTCATCTTGTCTCTCACTAGATGTTAAGAATTTTTGCTGCCATTCTTCAACCCATTCTGTATTCTCGCATTCTTCCCATTCACCTACAACACAAAATTGACAAAAACATGCAAGCTCCCTAGTTCGTATAGTCCAAGTGTTAGAATTAGAACTCCTAAATGAATGCCATTTAGCTGATCCGCTGATTGTATTACAATCATATCCTGAAAGGATATTCTTCTCTTTAACTAGCTAGAAAAAACATCTGATTGTAGAGTTCTGACTTGATCCTGTAGACAAACTTGTTTTACACCATTCGACAATTGCACATGCATCTTTAAATTTTGATTTTTTCTCGAATTTGAGTTTCTCTCTATAAAGGGCTCTCTTAACACATGCACTGGCACCATCATGTTCTCCCTTCATGTGTCCAGCCTCAAAAAAGCTCCAGATATGTTGGATATTTATTTTCTTGTGCATCCTACTCAACCAATAAAACATTCTAGCATTCTTGAATTGTCCTGTGCAATTATCTAACCATATTAGATGTTGTGTTATATGAATTTCTCTCTCCCTTAAATTTTCATAAAAGGTATTAAAGCAATATTGGACAAACTCTGATGAGTGTAACTTATTATCACTCATATAGAAATGGTACTCTCTCAATATTTTTAGATCCTCTTCTATACTATCAGTTGCATGTCTATAGACAATATGAACAAAAATTGTTACTTGCACTGAATTATAATATTGTGGTTGGGTCTCATCTTGAGGTGCAAGTGTGTAGTTCTTTGCAAAGTCAACAACTGATAGTATACTGCCAATTGGAAATGTATTCTTGCATGTGCGAAATTGTCCATCAACCCATTTAGAATTGTGAGAGTGCTTCACATATTTAGGTATGACCTTACTCTTGAATTCATTCATAAAAGCATTAACACTAAGTTTTTCAGTTATTAGGTCACATTGTTTTCCAACTTTTATGTCCTTCAATGGATACTCAACAGTTTTAAATCTTTGTACATCAACTAATTGTTGTCCAAAATCAAATGAAATATTTTCATGCAAACATTCATTTAATAATGTAAGATTGCCGCATACATCACATACACTAGAAACACATGCATTCAAAAGATAAAATTGCTCATTAGGTGTGTTACAAAACAAATTTGATCTAAACTCCTTTACAGTTTCAGTTGGTATATTTATACCACATTCTTGCAACATTTCATTAGTATGCATGGTAGAATGTATAGATCAAAAAATATAATAATGATAATGAAATTAAACATGAGTTTTGCAACAACAGGTGATTCTTTCTTTGTTAATCCTTACATACCATGGTTTACATTTTTCAAAAGATCTTTGACTAATACTAATAGTTAACACCTTATCATCCACAAATTTTTTATACAATTCTATTTGAGTCATATCTAAAAGGTGTTTTGGATGTGGATCGTGAACTTTTGAACCGACTCTTAATTTAAGAACATCTTTGGCATTAGGGGATACTATTGTATTATTGTGCCAAAATTTTTCAATCAAAATTTTGACTTCACCAGTAAGTTTCATGTCAGACCTCGAGAGTCTGCCATTGAAGGTCCATAAATGGTTTGTTGGATCACTTTCAAAGTTAACTCTTCTCTTTATAGCTCTTGTTAAAGTTTTATGATTAATATTAAGATATCCACTTATGTTTGAAATCATTCTTTTATCAGTAGTAGTTTTGTTTACTAAAGTTGTTATTGCTCATCGTGCCACATTACTATCTTTGTAACAACTTTTCTTTCTAATTGTGTCAAAGGCACTAGCAACAGTTGATACAACTTATTTTAGAGACCCATCCTTCTTCTTAGTTTTCAGATAAATGCCTAACATCTTCATCACTTTTCACATTTTAGACATTTTAATTAATTGTAACATTAACTGACATTGAAACCCAAATTTCTTATTATAAAAATTGTCTAAACAATCTACTCACATGTGTCCTAATCTGTCTCAGTGAAACCAAACCACACAGATTGTCTAACACATCAATTTTTAATTGAAATTGTTCATTTATTTCATTATCATTCAAATGAGTTTCTTTCTCAATCAGTGTTTCTATGTCTACCTTTACATTGTTGATTTCAATCTAAATTGGTGTTTGATTTTCAATTTCAATTGGGGTTTGAATTTCAGTTCCTTTATCATTATGATTAACTTTACTAATTTCTAAAATTTCACGTGCAATTAAACTTGTTAATCTATTTTCAGAAATAAAATTTAAATAATTTGTATTGTAACTTGCTTCTAGAAAATTATGAACATCTTTATCAGAATAAGTTGTAACAATTGGATGCGAAGACATACCTGTATCTAATACTAGATTAGAAGATGCACCTGATTTTGCTTCTTCAACCTCTACATCCATTATGGTGTCTTCATTGTCCTCCTCTTCTGAAACAATTTTTGAACTCGATGCTCCAACATTATTCAGGTTTCGAAGTCTTTCTCTTCTTTCTCGTTGTCATTTTGCCTCCTCTCTATTTTTTGCAATCTTCTCAAGTGTTAGAACCTTCATTGACCTCTTTCTACATCAGTTTGATCCCATTTTTGCACCAAAATTTGAGTTCAAACAATTTTTTCTGAATGCCAGATCCAAAATAAGACAAAAAAAAGGAATGTTGGCAGAAATATTCTCTTTTTCTACTACAAATCGATAGGAAAAAAATGAAAAGTCATCAATCATTAGATCAGGCCCATAGTCTAGTTTTTTTGGTTGCAACAACTCTTTAAGAAACGGGTGCCCATTTTTAGTTTCAAAAAATAGGTGCACGTTTTTAGATTTACAAAAAGGGCACCCATTTTTTGAATTTAAAAAATGGACGCCCGATTTGTAAATCTATGGGCGGGAACCTTACCTCCTGGCTTGGGTTTTGGTTCAGGATAGGCTTTGTCCCACCAAGCCTATGCTTGGCCCTCCAAAAAAATGGCTTAGGCATTACAGAGTAAAATTTTTGCCTTGCCATAATTTTTAGGACAATTTGCCGAATGAATTTTTCGATAAAACAAAAACCCATTTTAGCTCTTATTGTGCAGATTATAAAAATATAAATTTTATAGTGATATGATGAATTTTACTATTTATAAAATATTTATTAAGCCATCGTGGTACCTAAACTTGAAATAACAAGGTTAACTAAAACTTTAATAACTTTTTTCATTTTTGATTTTTTGAAAAATGAGTTATATGTGACCAAACTACATAGAATTCTTTTCAATTTTTAAAAAAAAATTGAAAAAATGTGAAGTTATCATCAAATTATGGTGTCCGTACACTAGAGGTTTCAAAAATGTACTTTATAGTCAATTAAAAATTAATTTAAAAAAAATTCAATAAAAAAATAAGCTAAAATATTCTGGCCAATATTCAATGTTTTAAGTACCTTTTCCCAAAAGGATTCCAAAAAATACATTCATTTACTTCAAAAAAGGGTGTTCGTACATGTGTGGGGTGTGGTCCTGAAACAGGCATTTTGAAAAAGTGGTTTTTACACATGCATACTAAAATTCAATTTATACCATGTGGGTATTGAAATAAATTACATATTTGAAAACTATATTCTGAGCACTAAATTTTATTTTAATAAAGTTTTCCAAGATTCAATCTTTAAGTGCTTCAAATTTGGACGTCAATTGATAGAAATTTTGAAAAATAGAGAAAACACTTCCACTTTTTGGCCAAAAGTGGGACCCAACTACTTGCAGCCACCCCTATTGCACTTGTCACTATAACCCTTAAAGCTTGGCTTCCATGGATTGTTAGAAACTCTTTCTCTACATTCAGATGCCTTGTGACCATACTTATTGCAATTATAACAATGACCGTTAAACTTAGGAGTACTCAGTGGATTACCTCTTTTTCTCCTGCAGACATTTTTTGTATGCCCCAATTTCCCACGATGATAGCATGTAGGCTTCTTTATCTTTAGTGGAATAGCCATATTATCTTGTTTGTATGCTTGTTTGGAGGACTCACCCTTCTCAACAATGTTGTTTGCATTATATCCAATTCTAGTAGTATCTCTTGGTTATCTTTGATTTATTAGCTATTCATCCAATATCTTTAGTGCTTATTCATTTCTTTTCAAGGCTTCATTATCATCTCTTATAGATTTTAGTTCATTCTTTAGATGTTCATTCTCAAATCTTAGATCAGCAATCTCTCCAAGTTTCCTTGCAACATCCTAATTTACACTGACTAGTTGGTCTGTCAAGTTGTAGTGAATTTGTGTCAACCTTAGTATTTCCCCATATTTCTCTTTATTTATTGTATTTATTTGTCTTCTCTCATCTTTAGCCATTCTTTTGTCATCTTTAGCTCTTCCTTTTTGTTCTAGGATTTCACACATCCTTACCAATTGAGTTTCTTGTTCTATTTTTAGTGTTTTCACCTGATCAACTAGATTCTTATTCCATTTAGTCAGCTCTGATACCAATTATTGGACTAGGTATGTATAGATGAGTAGTGAGAGGGGAGGGGTTAATCAATACTATAAAACACTTTTAAACTATTTAAATTTTCTTCCTTAACCATTTACTGAGTCCATAACTTTTTCATGCATCTAATAAAACATATTAAACATAACAAATAACTCATAATAGATTCATTTTGGTATTGCAAAAATCCTTGTTAGAGGATAAAAAATGTGGTTGGGATGACACCCACAAAACTTTAGTACTGTAGTAAAAAAAATTCTCGGTTAGAGATACGTTGTTAGTTATTTCAAAGAGCTTGTACCCTGTTAAGATTATTAACCTGATTCAGAGTCTTCAGAACAGTTAACTCTACCTTTCTAAATTATTTTACAATTCTAATCTAACAAATATACATGGTTAAAGGATTTATGATATAAGACTTGTTAGGATCTTCTTAGTTAAGAGACCTTAAAATTATGATTACTCTTTAATTGATAACATAGACTTGTCTATTAAATTTTAGGCTCTATATTCTCAATAAATTATTACCTCATACTATGCACCTCTCACAATAAAAATTGAGTGCTGGAGAGATTAAACTCTGAATCATAATTACTCTTTTCTTTTTACTACTATGTTACTTACTAGCTTCTCTTCTTACCACCTTCTATCTAAAAACTTTTCTTCAGACATGCAATATTCTCTTATGCTAGATCTCTCTCTCTCTCTCACTTGTTTTGATTTTCACATTTTCATCCATTTATATACAATTCTAGAAGTGGTGGAAATATTCTATAATATTCTCCTTAATCAGTACTATCATTGGTTAATCCTCCAATGCATATATCATAATTAATTCTAATTCATAGATGTCACCTTGTAATCATGCATAATTATCATGTTTAAATCTCCAATGATCTATTATATAATTTCCTTGAGATTTGTAAACCATTTTCTTTTCAATGTCCAGGTTCAATGTATCTACATATTCTCATTGTGTTTTAACCTGTTATGCTTAGTAATACATATTCCTCTTTCTCAATAACTGTCTTATCTCTCACTTTAGTTGATGTCGTAGCTCGGTATAACTCGGTGCCTAGTTCTACCTTGCTCAAAGACTAAACTTCCTTTTCCTATACCAAAATTACCTATTTATTTATTTCCTTTTACTGAATAGCTTTTGTTCTTTACCAACTTATCTTTCCTTCTTTCCTAAATGACTTTGACAATCATTGTGACTTTCTCATAAATAATGACAACAAAATAACTCTTAGGAGTATTAGGGTGGTGTGTTCTTGGGAGTTTGCAACCTATTGGTGAATTTTGATCTTGTGATCCAAATGTATGGCTTTTAAATCTCAATGTCACATATATTTTTATTATTGGCTCATGTGTGGACCTAAATCTAGGTTTTCTGAGACTTTCACAACTTATCAATTGAGTTCCTTATGATTTAGGACCAATCCTATTTTCTTTAATAGGTTTCCCTATTCTTGGGGAATCTTCTTTATTTTTGTGCTTACCTATATTTCATGATGCCTATTTATGTAATGTAATACTTATTTGGAAAGGGCATCTCTTATCTCGATAATAAATCAAGGATAATCTCTAGAATTGAAGTTTAAGGTCTTTAGCCAAAGACTATCCTACTAGATGTATTCAAGCATGTATGAAGGCATGTATGTTTCCAATTGAATGTAACTAATTCCTAGTCAATAAATATAGATATTGCATGTTCTCTCCATACTCTATTGTATTTTTTTTTTGTGTTTATTCTTACTTCCTGATTAGAGTGATCTCTCTAAGGTCCCTCCATTACTGACTACACCAAGTGGTATCAAAGCTAAGTTATGTTCATTGTGGATTTGATTGTTGAACATTATTTTTGAAGCCATAACTTGATTTTTTTGTAGGGTGGCAGAGATGAGATTTAACATAAAATTCCACAGGGTGGAAAAAATGGATTTGGGAAGGAGAGAATAATATCCAAGCATGATGGATATGTTAAGAAAAATTTCAGCTAGATTAGAAGAAATAGATACCACCCAGAGAAGATGTAGACCTATTGAGGATGTAAGTGATGATGAAGCCGAGTCAATGGTTAAAAATAATGAGCTTGAATTGGAAAAAGGTGATGGAAGATTATTAAGGGCTATAACTAAGGTGAATGCTACACCACATTTCAATTTACCAAATTATGATGGTAAGCTTGATGTTGATGAATTGTTGGATTAGATCATGGAGATGAAAATGTTTTTTGAATATTAGAGCACTAATGTAAACAAGAAAGTGAAGATTGTAGGCACTGAGTTGAAAGTGTTAGGAATGGGAACACTGAGAGGGTGGGGTGAATCAGTGTTCATTGAACTTTAAATTTTCCTTTTAATCTTATGCTTAACTTAAATGCTTAAGTACTAAATTAAAAATTCACATAAAACATGAAACATAAGAATAACACATGACACCAATATGGTTATGGGGAAACCCAAATAGGTAAAAACTCCGGTGGGAATTGACACCTACTAATATTCTATACTAGTGTTTTGTGATCCTTGCTAGAAGATCCTTTACCCTTTTAGGAGTAGCTTTACAATGATTTTAGTATAGTAGACCTGGTTAAGGGTTGGACCCTGTTAGGAGTTTTTTACAATGATCCCTATTAGGGGAGTGGACTCACTATACTAGAGCTCACTACTCAAATGATGAAGGCTACAACCTTCTAAGATTAGATACACGCTATATTTGCAGGTGAACTATCGCTATGACACTACTTGTCAAATTAGTTCCTTGGTGCGCTCATTCTTTTACCTCTAGAAAAGCTCTAATACATCATATGCTGACTTTTCATACCTCTACTCTACTTATCATAACTTTATTACAACTTCCATGCTAATTACAATGGGCACATCTTATATTTATATTCTCATATAGACAAAACAATTAGGTTGGCCCTATAACTAATTACAAATAATGCTTCCAAATGAATTGGCTTAAGCATGCTTACAATTATACATGTACATATGTCAAAAACCTAAATAAAATGGGGGCATAGCCTCTACAACATTAATTTACAATCGCAATCCAAAATAGTCACTATCGACTCTATTCTATGTTTGTTGCTGGCACACACTGGCTATGCATCTTCAACTGACTATAACTTCCACATCTTTGCATATCTACTTATGTGCTCATAGAATAAGCATAAGTATAGTCTAAAAACCTTAACTTCAAAGGTGTATACCTTAATTCATCCGTACACATGTGTGCTAATGCTCTAAGTCTCTAGTGCTCTATATGTTGTCCAGTCTTCAACACTTAACTAAATTTTGATCTCTACACTTGGTGCGCTGACTCCAAATTGCTATATGAATTTTTTTCCATAATGAAAACACTATATCTAGTCATATACTTTAGTATAGAAAACTTTCCAACAATCTCCCCCTTTTTCATTGATGGCAACAAAGGAATATGGCCAAGTTTCTAACTGTCCCTTTACACAAAACATTTTGTCTTCTATACATCTTTATACATAAACTTATATCTCCATATAAATATTATATACACCATATTATATAAAAATCCCCCTTTGAAATTAATGATAAAGGTGCATCAAAAAATTTATCTTCGTACACTTACTGAGGGAAAACATCCAAATATGCAATCTTGAGTTTTTGGATCTCCTTCCAAAAGGTTATCAGAGAATTGACTATTTGTAGATGGGTGCATAATGCATATTGAAGCTTGTCCATCTTCTCCAATTCTATGCTTGGACCTTGGTCATAGGTTATCATAGTCGCATCAATTTCCTTTATGTTCTAACTGAGAATGTCTAGTGAGGGCGCAAGAGAATTCCTCAACTGAGTCTGTTTAGATCTTATCTTCTCCATTTCTTTCTCTTCCTTCTCAATTATGTCTAACTAACCTTGATAGACATTGTTACATATATTCACATTAGTGGATGTGTCTACCACTGAATCCTTCACCTTCTCAATCATTGCTTCTACATCTTTGATCTTCTTGAGATGGGCATTAGTTAGCTTATCCTGATCCATGGATTCTGCAATGATTTTCCTTCCTTGATCTACAAATTCCTTCAATGATGCCTGACTAGACTTAAGACAGTTCAAGTCCAATGCAAAATTACTCATCAATTCATTGAGTCTCTTCTTCAAGTACTTCTCTTCTGCCACAAGGCCGTAGATTTTTCTAGGCTTGAAAAATTTACTTTGAATTGTGAGATGACTGTGCCCACATCATCAACTAAATGTACATTTACTACTTTCTTGTCCTCTGGTAGCAAACTATTCAAAATATTTACTAATTCCACCAAGAGAGGATTTCTCATTACTTTCTTCTCCTTAGCCTTTTCCATAGCTAGGATGTTGAACTTAATCAGATCTTCTTCCTTCCAAGAATCCAAATTGCTAGTGTCAGGTGTCAAACTTGACAACAATGAGGAGGGAGTGATGGGAGTGCTATTCATCACCTCTTGTTTCACCTTGTACATTTCAACAGAAGTTTCTTTTCTTTTTTCTTTACGTCTTCTTTCTTTTCTTCTCTTTTCTCATTAGATATGCCTTCTATGAGTACTTCTTGCTGAGTGGGAGGTGTATTGCTGCATAAAATTTATGCTTCCTCAGTACTGACAAATGCTTCCTCAAACTTGTCCAAGTCCTTATCAGCAGCTGCCATGGCTATTTCCACATTATCTATGATAATTGTGCTAGCTTTGGGTGATTATTTCATGGGCACAGACTGATCTACTTCTGTTTGAACTTCTGCTATGGGCGTTGAGTCCTGAGGACCTGTCATTAGCGCATAGGAGGTCTCTGTTGCTTTACCTTTCTTATTTGATGCATGAGTGATGGGTGTAGTAGGTAGTCTAATTTGTTTCTCCAAGAGTACCTTCTCAAAAGCTTTCTTTATTTCCCGAGTTATTAGGTCATAGTCTTTGTTCATAATGTGAAAATTTCTTATTTTTGTTCTCAAGTGTGGCTTCACTAATTTTAATATCAATGCTTCTTCTTCTTTGGAACATACCGATAGAGTATCTTGTAACACTTTTTCTCTTATTCTAATATCCTCTTCATTTGCTTGTCTCTTTAGGTGTTCTAAAATATTCCACACTTTGTCAGGAATAGAGGTATGCATTTCAAGAACTATTTTCTTGAACTTGATCATGTGTTTGATAATCATATTGTGAATTTCTGACTTATCAATTTCACTGTATGTTTCATAGAACTTTCCTACCTGATCAATTCTACCCTCATTAATAATTCTTGCACTCAAAGTTTTGAGACTTGGTCTAAATCCTACCTTAGGAGGTGCTTGAATGTTTCTCCTACTTCTTGTAGCTAGCGAGGATGGATGACTAGTGCTTACTTATTTCTTCCTTCTGATCATTGGTTCATACTTAGGAGGAGCAATAGGATCATTGGATTCTTTGGGCACAAAATGAATGTCATCATCTTTTTCAATCTTAATCTTCTTCATCTTAGGATCTTCCTGTTCTTCCTTTGCTGTTGCGCTCTTCAATTCTTGGGCAATCTTCTCTTCCCTTTCCTTGTCAAGATCTTCTTGTGATACACCATGTATCCTCAAGATTTTTGATGTAACTTTTGCAACCTTTCTTTTTGTTGCAAAACTGTTCATCTTAGCATCAACTTCTCTAGTTTTCTCTTCATAGGTTCCCCACCTAAGTTCATTATCATCTTTGGGAACTAATAGTAGTACCTGTGCATAGGCTTCAAGAACTTGTTCCTCAACCTCATATCCAAGTGGATGAATCCACTTAGTTATAGGCTCAACAACTTCCATGCAAGTTGTATCAATCTCCACCATGAAGCATATTGAATCTTTATACTTCTCCATAATACTCTCAAGAATTATGTACCTCATCTGCATCCTTGCTCTGAAGGTCTTCAATTCCAAAGTAATGAAATCTCTAAGTGTGCTTTCTATGGATGCCTTGTATGATATATGAGGCATGGTAGGAATGGAGTTATCTAGATACAAGTTTGACAATTTACCAACTATATGAAGGTACATATAGATGAATAGGGACCCAAACCTAAATACCTTAGTTTTGTCATGTTTGATAGATTTGATATTATCTATCAACTGTGCTCACAAGATCTCACACAAGTTGAATTCTCCATCTTCTTGCATAAGCTGGATGGCTGCTAGAATAGTGCCCACAGACACACTATTCACCCTGCTTGTGTGATGAAACCTATAACCAAGTATCATTGACATCAACGTAATGTCCAGTTTCTCTATAGGCTCAATGGTCATGCCGCACTTATCACTCTTGGATTTACACACTTGCTCTACCATTTTCCTAACATCCTTACCTACTGGAAGGACAACACCTATCTTAGAGAGGCCTATTATCTCATGAATCAAGTCTCCTGTGATTCTTACTAGTACATCTCTAATCCAAAACAAATCATCATGGATTCTTCTCAACAATATCTTTATCCATTCTTCTTCATAGAATTCATATGCTATGGCATATTCAACAATGGTGTGATCATAACATTTTGTGTATTCATCCATGAACATTTTGTCTAGTTTCAACATTGTGTCTATGTGTGCCCTTAACCTATCTAGTCCAATAGGTTCCTTCTTACAATAGATGTAAGCCCTTATGTCGTCTACATGCATAATGCCCATCGGCGTGTGGAAAAATGCTCCCTCTAAATCATATAGGGTTGATTTAAATAGGCGCCTCTTGAAAACATACTGCTTCTTCTCAGCAACATCAAAAACAATAGGAGTGGCCATGACTTACTTGATATTCACTTTCCAAATGATCTCTGAGATGTGCTAACAACTTCTAAATCAATGCAACGAGCTAGGGTTTCCTGCAATTGATCAAATGCACTACAAATACTAATAACTCGATCTCCAAATCTTCACAAGAACTTAAAAGGCTCAATCTTCTCTCCAATCACTCTGAATATGAATTCAATGAGTGAGCATACAACTTTTTGTGTACTTAAAGTAAGAATTCTACCATTAATGCAACTCGCATAAACTAGGCTATCACTTCAAAATTTAAAACTTGAGCTTCACTTACATTCAACATGTCCACTCTTGCACAAAGGTTCCAATATACTTCAAAAGCTTAAGTCCAAAGGTGCATACTCTGATGATGAGTATACCAGCCATGTAGGGGTCTTAGAGCTAAATTAGCTCCCCCTATGACCCTAAGGGCCATTCATGCAGATGTAGAGGGTGCGTCGATTGTGAATTCATCCAATACATTCTTATCAACATTATCCTTATTTCCATCTATCCAAATCAAGCTCGCATCTTCTAAGGCCTTCACAAACTTGACTTCTACTTCAGGATCCAAAACTAGTTCTTCAGTCTTTTTAGGGCTTTCCTGACCTTGCATCCTTGGTCTACAAAACTTTAAAATATATCCAACCTTGTTACAGGTGTGACAAATCACTGGAGGTCTATTGTTCCTCAGTGCATTGACATGACTCATCATTTTACATGTTCTGGCTATGTGACCATTGTAGTTACATATCTGACATGTAACATTCTAAGAGCTCCTTGAATTTGTCTGGTTTTGTTGAATCCTATTATTCTTACTAGTCTTGCAATTTATTGTTCTATGACCAAATCTAATACATGTATAACAGTAACCATTAAAAGGCTTTACCTCTATACAGTTCTTTGCAATATGTCCATGCTTGTTACATGCAAAACAAGTGTCTTCTCTAGGCTTACGCTCATTCTTAGGAGGACCATCATTGTCTTTGGTTTGATCTTCAGTCTTCTTAGTATAAGTAGAATCATTTTGTGTCTCCTTTCTTTCTCGCATATTATCAATCTAATTTTGCACTTCATTGTATCCAATACAGCTAGTGTCTCCTTTGACTCTTCTTGCATACAACTAAGATTCTATTAAATCTAAACTGGTGTGCAATTTTTCAATGTGATTCTTTGCTTCTTTTAACTTAGATTCCAGTCTTTCTTTGCAATTCCTTAGATCCAAGATTTCCAAATTGGCTTCCCTCAATTCATCATTGAGTTGAAGGTTCTCCTTGACTTGCTCATTGTAGACATCTTGATTGTTCATTAGTTTGTCATCAAACTCTTCAAGCTGGCTCAATAGAGATGAATTCTATTCATTTAACTTCTTGACTTTTTCTTCAAGATCACTATTAGAGCATCCTTTCAAATCCTTTCTTAGTCTTTTGATAACTAATTGAGCATAACTGACTTTTTCTTTTAGTTGTTCAATTTCTCTTTCTGAATTATCTAGGTCTTCAAGAGTAGCTTCAAGATTCTTCTTCAGATGTTTCATTTTTGTCTTGTCCATGATTTCCTCAAGTGGTTAAACTTCTATGCTGAGGACCAGAGCTCTGATACCAATTATTAGGAATGGGAACATTGAGACAGGGGGGGGGCTGAATCAATGTTCACTGAACTTTAACTTTTCCTTTTAATCTTATGCTTAACTTAAATGCTTAAGTATTGAATTAAACATTCACATAAAACATGAAACATAAGAATAACAAATGACACCAATATGGTTACGGGGAAACCCAAATAGGTAAAAACCCCAGTGGGAATTGACACCCACTAATATTCTGCACTAGTGTTTTGTGATCCTTGCTAGATCCTTTACCCTATTAGGAGTAGCTTTATAATGCTTTTAGTATAGTAGACCTAGTTAAGGGTCAAAACTTGTTAGGAGTCTTTTACAATGATCCCTATTAGGGGAGTTGACTCACTATGCTAGAACTCATTGCTCAAATGATGAAGGCTACAACCTTTTGAGATCAGATACACACTATATCTGTAGGTGAACTATTGTTGTGACACTGCTTGTTAGATCCATTCCTTGGTGTACTCATGCTTTGACCTCTAGAAAATCTCTAATACATCATATGATGACTTTGCATACGTCTGCTCTTCTTATCATATCTTTATTACAACTTCCATGCTAATTACAATGGGTGGATCTTATATTTATATGCTCATACAAATAAAACAATTAGCTCGGCCCTATAACTAATTACAAACAATGCTTCCAAATGAATTGGCTTAAGCATGCGTACAATTATACATGTACATATGTCAGCAACCTAAATGCAATGGGTGCATAGCCTCTACAACATTAGTTTACAATCGCAATCCAAAATAGTCACTGTCGGCTCTATGCTCTATTTGCTACTGGCACACACTGGCTGTGCATCTTCAACTGACTGTAACTTCCACCTATTTGCATATCTACTTATGCACTCATAGACTAATCATAAGTATAGTCTAACAACCTTAAATTCTAGGGTGCATACCTTAATTCATCTATACACATGTTCGCTGATGCTCTGAGTCTTTGGTGCTTTGTATGTTGTCCAGTCTTCAACACTTAACTAAATTCTGATCTCTACACTTGGTGTGCTGACTCCAAACTACTATATGAATTTGTTGCCATAATGACAACACTATATCTAGTCATATACTTCAGTATAGACAACTTGCCAACAGAAAGCACATGCATCTTTATGGTGGGAAAATTTTTAAATAGATAGAAAATAAGATGAAAGGAAAAGATTAAATCTTGCGATAAAATGATAAATAAGTTGAAGGGTAAATTCTTACCTAGAGATTATCTACTTATTTTTTTGAGGAAATTGTACAACCTAAAGCAAAAGGAATCTACTACGAAGGAATATAGTGAGAATTATATAGGTTGGATATCAGATATGGACATGGGGATGATCAAGTTGAAAAAAAATATAATATACCTGAATGGTTTGAGGAAATAGATTTAAGATGAAATTAGTTTAGTCAAAATAGATAACATTGAGGAGGCCAATTAGTTTACCCTAGAAGAAGAGGAAAATTTGAACAAGTGCCATGAACATAGACAAAGAGGAAGAGGTAGCATATTTGAGAGAAGAGGTAGATCATTTGAAGAAAGAGGTAGATCTTACTCTAGTCAAGATAAAGGCAAGTCTGAATAGAAAGAAGATAGTTCATACCAAGAAAGAGGATGAGTTTACCCTAGAGCTAATGCCTACAAAAGAGAGGATAGGAACTGGTTTAAAGGAAATTATTTCAAATGCAGAGAAGAAGGTCATAGAGCCTTTGAATGTAGTCATGTGAATTCAAAAAAGAAGAATAGTAGTGGTAGAAGAAATGAACTCATGCAAGAAGACTGCCCTGAATCTATGAAAAATTAGAATATGGAGAAAACCTAATGATTTGAAGGGTTTTACATAATAAGGAACCTAATCAAGGACCAGTGTTAAGGAATATTTTTTTTAGTGCAAGATGTTAATTTTCTAGAAAATATTGTAAGGTCATCATTGAAAGTGGAAGTTTAGATAACCTAGCATCATAGGAGTTGGTTACCAAGTTGCAGTTGCTAAGACAAAAGCATCCTAAGCCATATCAAATTGTATGGGTTAAGGATGAGAATAAGGTTATGGTAAGTGAACAATGACTTGTGAAATTTAAAATTGGATCTTAACATGATGAAGTTCTTTATGATATTATTTTAATGAATTGTTTTAATATCTTGCTGGATAGACCCTGGCAGTATGAAAGACAAGAAATACATGATGGTACACTGAATAGGTATACTATAATAGAAAATGGAATGAACCAAGTTTTTTTTTCTTTGGTAGAAGATCCTAAGAGTGAAAATTATACTATAGTAAGGGTTTATTTGGTTGAAAGAAGAAAATTTTTGGATGAATTAAAGAAAAAAAGTATGTGTGATGCTTTGATACCTAGGAGGCATGATTTAGGAAAAGTAGATGAACAACCACCTGAGGTAAGGGAATCACTATTATAATTTGAGGTCATCATTTTAAATAATGTACATGATTGATTACCACATATTACGATTCTCTTCCATTGTATGGATTAGATTCTTGGAGCCAGTTTACTGAATAAAGCACCACATAGACTGACACCAGTATAAAATGAAGAGTTGAATAGATAAGTGAAAGAATTATTACATAAGGAATTGATCAAAGAAAATTTGAGTCCTTGTGTAGTACCTAAAATATTGGCATATAAGAAGAATTTACAATGGAGAATGTGTACTAACTCCATAGTTATTAATAAGATCACAGTGAAGTACAAATTTCTTTTTCCTAGAATTGATGACATAATGGATTATTTAAGTGGGGCAAGATATTTTACTAAGATTGACTTGAAGAGTGGGTATTATTGAATCAAAAATAGAGAAGGGGGTGAATGGAAGAGTACTTTTAAGACTAATGAAGGTTTATATAAGTGGTTAGTTATGTCAATCAGTTTAACTAATGCACCTACTACTTTCATAAAGTTAATGAATGAAGTATTGAATAAATTCTTGGGTAAGTTTGTTATAATTTTTAGTAAGAAAAAAGGAGAACTTTTGTGTCACCTAGTAATATAGAGATTGAAGGAGAAGAATTTGTGGATTAACATCAAGAAATGTACTCTCATGGAGGGAATTGTGTATCTTAAATTTGTGATTTTAGTTGAAGGATTGACGATGGATCTAGAGAAGGTTAAAGAAATTTTGGAATGACCTACACTAGAGTGTGTTGGGAAAGTTTCATCTTTTCATGGATTGGCTATTTCTTACCCAATGTTTATCATGAATTTCAGTTTGGTTTGTAATCTTATGGGAAAAAAAATGAGAGGCGATCATAAGGATTTCAAATGAACACATCGAATAGATAAGAGTTTTGACCTTTTGAAGAAGAAATTTACTGAACAACTAGTATTTTCTTTACCTGATTTCACTAAGGTATTTCAAGTTGATTTTGATGCAAGTGGGAATGCAATTACAGGTATATTTCTCATCAAGGTAGACATGTTTCTTTTTATAGTGAGAAGTTGAATGATGCTAAGAAGAGATATTTTGTTATGATCAAGAGTTCTATGCTATAGTTCAAGCTTTGAAGAAGAGGAGACATTACTTGACATCGAAGGAATTTGTGTTTTATTTTGATCATAAGGCATTACAATATTTGAGTAATTAAGGAAAGTTTAATTAGAGACATATGAGATCAGTTGAGTTCTTGTAGAATTGCAATTTTGTATTGAAATATACGAGTGGAAAATAAAATAAGGATGTTGATGCATTGAGAAGAAGGATTTTTTTGATAAAGATGAGAGTGGAAGTGTTGTGATTTGATGAGTTGAAGACCTTTTATGAGACAAGTCCTGATTTGGCAGAACCATGGAATAATTTTAAGGAACTATTGTAATTGATTGAAGCAAGTGGTTGGATTATTTCATTCAGGATGATATGTTATTTAGGATTTTAGTTTAGAGGATGAATGATAGATACTCTAATTAAGGATAAGAATAGTGGATGACTTATATGAAATTTTGGAATCGATAAGAGAGTGAGTTTGTTGAGTGTAAGTTATTTTAGCCACATATTTATAAAGATGTTCAAATATTTTTTTAGAGTTGTAGAGTTTTTCATGTTGCTAAGGGAGTTAGTTAGAATGTTGGATTGTATACACATTTACCTATACCTAGTCAACCTTAAGAAGATATTAGTATGGATTTGGTTTTGGGATTTCCTAAGACATAAAGACATAACTATTCTATATTTCTTATAGCTAATAAGTTTTGTAACATTTTATATTTCATTCCTTGTAAGAAAACATCATATGCTATGAATACTGTTGACTTATTCCTTAGGGATATTGTGAGATTACATGGATTACCAAAGACTCTAGTTTTAGACAAAGATAGTTAGTTTGATGGTTATTTTTTGAGGACACTTTGGAAGAAGTTTAACACTAATTTGAAATTTAGTTCTACTTTTCAACCATAGACCGATGGATAGATAAAGGGTGTGAAAAGGAGTTGGGATAATTTACTAAGATGTTTGGTTTGAGACAAACCAAGTAATTGGGATTTGCTTTTGGCACAAGAAAAGTTTTCATATAAAAATTTGGTCGATACGAGCATAGGAAGGAAACCATTTGAAATAGTTACTCCCATGAATCCTAAAGGATTTACATAATTAAGGAATCATATTCATGAAGGGAAAATAAGTTCTGAAGCAGAAGGATATGTATACCTTATGAATTCATTACATGAGGAGGTTAAGTGTCATTTGGAGTGTAGTAATTTGATGTCTGAGGAGTAGGATGATAAAAATAGTAGACATAACATTTTTGTAATAGGAGATGAGGTTATGGCTCATTTGAACAAAAGAAGGTTTCTGGTTATAATTTAGAGCAAGTTGAAGATGAGGAAATTTGGACCTTTTAGAATATTGAGGAAGTTTGACTCTGGAAATTCTTTTGAAGTGAACTTTCCTGAGGATATGGATATATTGCCTATATTCAATATTTTTTATTTGTATGAATATCATGAGTCTAAGGATGATTCATAAGTAAAAAAGTAATATTTCAAGAAATCTACTCACAATATTGAGAGGATTTTGGACAACGAGGTTAGAAGGAGTACTAGGGGAAATGAATATTTGGAATATTTGTTGAAGTGGAAGGATAGACCAGTTGAAGATTCCTCATAGATTTCTCAAGATGATTTGGATCATTTTGATTCTTCTAAGGTTGCAAAGTAAGAGACTCACTTTATTAATAACCATGGGTGTTTCATGTAGAAGCATCTTGGGTTTGGAGAAATCTCGCATCAACAAAAAATATTTTCATTTAGTATTGTTCCTATTTTCTAGTCTGAGAGATCAAGTTGGAGATTCATCATATATTTTATTTAGCTTATGTGATGATCAAATTGTATCTAGGACCTATATTGAACCATGTTCCTAGGTTCACAAGCTTGTTTATTCATTTTATCTTGTGTTATGATTTGTTCTCTCTCGGGTGGTGTTAGGCCATTTTTCTGTCATAGCAAAAATCCTATGAAAATGGCCTCTTCCCTGCAAATATTTTTGTAAAGTGTCCTACCCTGTATTCTTAATTGTGTCACCTTGCTCTAGCCCAGATTGCACGTGCTAAAATGCAAAAATCCAGAAAGATATTCGAGTTTCAAGGTCTACAGGAATATATTTTTAGAATCTGCCAAATTATCGAAAACCCACAGTGTTTTTGAAAATCCATGATGTTTTCGGTCTATGTGAAAACCCTCATTTTTTTTGACCTTGTGCTTCCTATTTTTGCACGCTTGTCTTCTAGCGTAAAAAATCCTATGTGTTTTCAACCTCGCTGTTAGCATGTGCAAAAAATTTAATGGCTCCTAGTCTTTTCCCCTGCTCTCTGCAATGATTTTTCTGCTCCCGGGTTAAACCTTAGGCAAAATGTCCAAAATCTAGCTGTTAGGTTTCAAAATTCATATATGCCCTAGCTTTATTATTTTCGCATGTAACCTTTTCACGGATCACTTAAGTGCCTCTTCTGCATGTGCCTTTTAAGTTTCCACGTCACCCCGGTACGTAGTTAGTCTTTCTCTCCGGCGGGTCCCTTTATTTTTCCTAAGTCCACAATCGCGCCCTCTGATTTTAATATTTTCCTAAGGTTCTTGGCTTTATCTTCCTAGGCCCGGTGTCGGAGGGGTGACAGATGGCATGTCCTTATTGGTTGTTGCATGGCCGAATGTCATACTTTTCTGACATGTGATCATGCGACTACTTGCCATCTGTCCGCGTGGGTCCCGGTTATTCATAGTTGGTGGTTGCTATTTGTTGGTCCGAGGCGATGATGTGGTGGCTTATGATTGGTTGTAGCATGATAGCATAGCACAAAAATGGACTATGCGATCATGCAACTGCTTGCCACGTGTCCCTGGGGCCTGATTGTAGGAGATGGGGCATCTTCCGGATGCTAAGTGGTAGTGTTCTATTGGTCAGCGAGCGGTGGTGTTATCTTCATGCGGCGATAGTTTGCTGGTGGTTAGTCACATGTTCGCATAGCCTTTTGCAAGGCTATATGATCATGTGACTGACATTTCTTGTTGACTTCATGTGATCGTGGCAAGGTAGCGGTCTGTTGGTGGTCACATGTTCGCATAGCCCATTTTCGGGCTATGCAATCATCCGACAGGGCACCACGTGTGCTGGGGCCTATTTGTAGATATTTGGTGGGCTTGGTGGCAGGTGGTGTCGTGGCAGTTTCTGATTGGTCTGAGTTGGCAGGATGGTGGGTTTGAACGTGGGCCCAGGTGGGGTATCTCAGTGGTAACATGTCAGCTGGTAGGGTGGATGTTAGCGGGCTGTCACATGTTTGCATGAGCTAGTTTTCTAGCTTGTGAAAATGTGACATGCCCTTGTGTGGCAATGGTCTGGCATTGACAATTAAGAGAAGGTAATGCAAGTGGTGTGTCACATGTTCACATAGCCCATTTCTGGGCTATGTGATCATGCGACAACTATTTGGCGTTGCCATTGTGGAGTTAGCCCGAGGTGCTTGGGTGGTTCAAAACATGAAGCTCGCAAGTGGATTTAGCTATTGTGGCTCAAATTCAAATTTCTCTGTAAACATTTCCAATGACTGGAAAGGACTCAAATTGATGACAGGAGGGACCAGAGTTGGTGAAATTGATCTTCTCTACTGCTCCAGTGTGCTCTAGGGTGTGAAATGATTGCAGAGGAGTGTTTTTCCATAGGGGAATAAATGAAATGTACCAAAGGCAGTTGCAAGGTCACTTCCAGTTTGAATTTGACACTAGCCCTATCAATCCTGATGCCAAGCTGACCTTTGGGGAAAAAGAACACCAACACTCATAGTTTCCTATTTGTTGGCATTCCCTAACTGTGCAAGTGTGATGAATGGTGGGACCAATCTTCTAGGCATTCAGGCAGATTAAAGTTTAGTTTAATCTTGTGGCTATCGTTATACCGTTAATGAAACATGCTCAACCTTTAATGTCATGGTATAGTGATAGTCATTGATTCTCATAGGGAAGTTACGTGGGTCCATTGACACGTATGCATAGTTGGTGCTATTTTATTCATCCATGTCTTTTCACAATGGCTTGTTGTTAGTGGGACCTAGTTTCTGGATGTGTCAGTGGGTCCTGATCCTATAAGTGAATCGACGAAAGGTGTATAATCTCATCGAGTGTGTCAGAGGCTTAAGATCTTGCGATGGCTGTTGATCTTCTTGTGTGGGCCCGGTTGAAATTTCTCGATGCTTTTGGCTGTTGTGATAAATTATTTAGCGGCCTGACAAATTTTATTCTTGTCACTGGTTCGCATAATGATTTGGCGATGACATAAAGTATTTCGCAAACTGGCGAAAGTTCTTTAGTCACTCAAGGGATGTTGTAGGGCATCCTTTTGAGCTTGGTTTTGTGATCCTTTGTACTTGCAGAGAAGACTTTCATAATTAAGGATCAGTTTAGGATTTCCTCTTTCCTAGATTGGATGTCTTTCCGACCCCTAAATTAAATTCATGATTGTTTCTAGTAGGTTGGGTGATTGAAATCCAATTCCTATTCATCCGTAGCTTGTTGCAAATTTCCAAGCTGACTAGCGGGGTATAAGTTGTAGACTTTTTGAGTTTGCAGGGGTTCCAACCCTTTTGGTGTTGGTCCCAGATTGTTGATAGTAAAAATTTGAACAAGGAGAGCCTGGATTTAGCGTTTGTTTCCTTTGTGCATCTTGTCATTTGGCAATGTATTGATTCTGCAAGTCTTAGTGAGAATATTTTGGATTCCAATCTCATATTGGTGTATGTCTTTTTGTTTCACTCTTGAGCTCATATATGTTGATTGCACAAAGTGGGTTAGCATATGGTAAACAAAGAGTATATTGGGGTTATCTTTGAGTTCCTAACAAAGTTAGGATTAAAGTCTTTAAGGTAAGTTCAGTGAGTTCATGGCAAGATTAGGATCTGATATCTTGATATGTGAGTGAGGGGAGTAATAAGCAAAACACTTACTCTAAGACTATATATGTTTGAGTTAAGGTTTTAAGGAGATATAGGTTGTTAAATGACTCTCTACCCTGGGATAAGGCATTGATCCATTCTCTGGAAGCACTCCATCATCAGCAATCACACACACATAATTAAATGATAAACCTTTCAATTAGATAGTAAAGGGGTATAGTTATATGTTGTTTAGAGACTCCTTTGAAGAAGTGAGTCAAGGGTACACCTGCCTGAGCATTGAGGCTCAAAGTGTAGGAGGATCTCCTTGATCCTTGTTAATTGGCCCTCTTCCTTGTAGATTTTGGAGTGGTGATAGAGTCAAAGTTTCATTATAGTTATCCACCAAAGTATAAATCTACAAGTTTTGAAGATCAAAGGGAACAACCAACAAAATGGTGACTCTACTAGGGAGAATGATTATGAATATATGCATATGTTAGGTCTCTGGTTGTAGTTATATTGAAGTATTCAAAATCTTATTGACCAGATAGACTTGCCCATCCAAGCCATCAATAAGACAATGATTCTGCTAGTGAGAATCTAGAGAGGAAGGTTGTAAGTTTGTTCTTGTTTTCCTATTGTGTTTCAAAGATTTCCCATCTAGGTGGGTGGTGACTCAAAGGTTAGAACCAATGCTGCATATTGATAAATCATGGATAAGAGGAGAAATAATAGATCTTTTGTTAGAAAGAATCCAGAGGTCACTTTGGAGCAGCTACGTAGACAAGAAAAGAAGAGCTGGATTAGAAGGAATGGTGAGTCTACTAGTGCTCCCATGAAAGAACAAAGAAATGCTAGAGCCAGAGTACCACATGTATCCTCAAGTGAGGATGGTTCACAAGACAGAGTTTCTAGATCAGATGGTGGTCACTCTGAAGAGAGATTCTATGATACCCCTGAGGCTGCATTTCGTGACAAAGGTCCATTGCCTACAGGTTAGAATGAACAAAACAAAGATATGGGTTTAGAGGTTGACCTGGATCTTGATGAAGATCATTTTAGAAGAGAACCCATGAGACATAGGCAAGTTCACTTCCCATATCAAAATCTTCCTGATATGGATGTGTCATCTAGTTCTGATGACATTATGGTGGATCCTGATGACTTGAATGCACTAAGGTTGCAGTTGGTAGAGCAGGATGCCATACATAAAAGATTACAGGAGGAGAGAGAGGCTGAAAAGGTGAATGCTTTGATAGAGAGGCAGTCTCTTCTTAGAAAAATAAATGAAATGAAGGAGAGAAACAAATTTCTTGCTTCTGCTCCTAGAACTCTATAGCATGATGTTTTTGGTGATCTTGATGCCTTAACGAGTGAGCAAGAGCACTTGCTTCAGGATCAAGAATTTGATAGGGAGGGCCATGTGGTTAGACAAGTGAAAAGTTATGTCCCTTTGCCTAAAGATAAAGATGGGCATAGGATCACTAGACCTGCTGTTATCATTAATGAGAAAGAAAAGTAGAAGATGGTGGGTGACCAAGCAAGCAAATCAGTGAAAATACTTGGGATCCGACCACTTGATTCAAATAAGGACACTGAAATGAAGAGAAGGAGAAAAGAAGATGAGGACCTTGCAAGAGAACTAGAGAGAACTGAGGTTGAGGCTTCCATTGCAGAAAAGAAAAGGAAGATCCAATTTTTGAGGGCTTCTTCAGCTAATGCTCTTGGCCCATATGCTACTGAACTAGGTATGCCATCTATGACTACTGCTATTCCACTTAGTAATGCTACTAGTTCATTTCCTTCTTCATCTGCTAGGATATGTGCAGATCCTAGGTAGCAGTCAAATGCACAAATAAATATAGATGCTAGTGTTGATCCTAGGGTTAACACTAGTTTGAGCTTTCAAAGAAGACCTATGCAACTAGAAGGCTATAGGCAAATAAGTTTTGATGGAATTCCTGGCTATCCAAATGCTTTTCTGAATGATATTAGAGATAAGGTACCTAAGTTTGCTGGTAATAATGCTATTAGTTGTGAAGAGCATCTTAGGTTATTTGTTGATATGCTTAATGATTATGAGGTAGAGCATGAGGGTGTAGTCATGAAATTATTTTTTCAATCTCTAATGGAGGATGCTAGAGATTGGTTTAAGAGGCTTCCCGATAGATGTATTGATACTTGGGACTCTTTTGAGAAATGTTTCGAAGAGCAGTATGGTGATAGGCCTAATGCTAGTTTCATGTTGAATGAATTCAACACCATAAGAAAAAATTAGAATGAGTCTGCAGCTGAATTCAACATAAGATTTCAGAAGGGTATGCATAAGTTGTTCCAAGTTATGCGGTTGGATGACAGTGTTTGTCTAACTACATACTTCAATGTGTTTGATGGGAAGATGGGATATTTATTGAGGGATAAAGAACTAAGAACTCTTAGGGATGCTTTTAGGATTTGTGTCAATATTTAGAAAAACATGAAAATATCAGGAAAATTGGGTGGAAAGAGAGATGACCCAAAGTTGTTTGGGGACAAGAAATATAAGAAAGAAAATGATAAGAATGTTGGATCTAGGAGGCAAGAAGAAGAAAAGTTGGATAAGGTTCTTAATGCATTGAATGATTTGAAGGCACCTACAAATAGGAACATCAGTGCTCCTACCAATGAGAGGCCTTGGTTCAACAATAATTTCAGTAAGCAGAATAGACTGCAGAATTACCCCTACAACACCCAATGGAAGGATGACAAGCCTATTGTCCCTGCTGCAAGAGGAAACAATGACAGAGGTGTCTCAGACCCTCTACATAAAGCTTCAATAAATATCATGGAGAATGTACCATGGTGTGTTGCATGCCAGTCCCCTCATTCTGCAGAGCATTGTGTGGTTGCACAATCTATGGCTGCAAATCAAGATTGTAGCAATGAGGAGATAGAACAAGAAGAAGAACAAGATGATGTTGGTTGCAACATGGCTTCTTCATATCTAGGATATGAAGATGATTCTGATTTTGATGAAGAGGCAGATGTGAATGTGAAGAGACATAATCAGGCCCTTTTTCATCCAGAGGTTTTTTATTTATGGTGAATGCATTGATAAGAAAACATGTAACATGAATTCTTCTCCGAAGCCAGTAAATTTGAGAAGACCTTCTAGATAAGAGATGGATAGGATTACTGCAAAAATGATTCCCCAGGTGCAAACTAGAGGCATGGTGGCAAGGAATACAAAGGAGAAAGCTGCAAGAATGTTTATGAAGAGTACCAACTCCGGAGAACCTAATGAGAACAAATCAAAGGTTGATCACATGGTGAAATTCAAGAATGTAAAAGGTAAGCATGATGAGCCTAAGGGAGTTGGAATTGAAAAGGTCTCTAGTGAGATTAAGAAGCCAGTTAACACAATGGCTAGGATTGAAAAAGTGAGGATGGTCAGTACACCTAATGTGTCAGACAAGCAAAAGGACATTAAGGCAATGCAAATTGAGATTCCTGCTTCTACCCCTATTGACATGTTATCTATATTGTCACAAATTACAGTTAAGGTTCCATTGTTATAATTGTTGAGGATCCCTGAACATAAAGATAAAGCTATTGCATGGGTTGGTAATACTCACAAAAATGATACTTCATGCAATGGATTTCAGGATAAAGCTTTGAAGGATGTTGCTGCTTAGGGAATTGTGTCTCAAATTCCTCCAATATATTTGGACAGTTGTATCAATGCCAGCCTTGAAAATATTGACCCATTCTTCTTAAGTGTTCTTGTGAATGGGATGAAGTTAAGAAATTGTATGATTGATAGTGGTGCCTCTAATACTGTCATGCCTTTCAAAATCATGGAGATGTTGGGCCTTAAAGTTTATACAGTGCAGGGCAGGTGTTGTGCAATGGATCAGAGGGAGGTACCGGTCATTGGGACTATCAATGTAATGCCATATAGGTTGGAAACATATCCAGAAAAATAGCTAACAATGAGTGTTTTAGTGGTGGATATCCCTCCTCATTATGGGATGTTGCTCTCTAGAAGGTGGATTGCTACCATGCGTGGAAGTTTATAGTGTGATTTGTCTTATGCTACTTTCAAGATTGATGATCAGTTTGTCAAGATTTAACGAGAGCCAAGAATATGCCACATGATTGAGAGAAACATAGATAATGAAACTACATGTTTTCTAGATACTAATGTTAATGCTTTTAGGGCAGAGATCCTTGTATTTGAAAATGAACATATTTTGTCACCTATCTCTATTGAAGTAGGTGCTGATTTTGTGAAGAGTAATTTGTGGGTAATGTACTTTGATGGTGCAAATTGCAAAGATGGTGCAGGAGAAAGTATTTTACTTATTTCTCCTGATGGAAACACCTACAAGTTCTCTTTCACATTGAATTTCTTTTGTACCAACAATATAACAGAATATGAGGCCTTGTTGTTAGGATTGAGGTTGGCACAAAAGCATGGTATTAAATGTCTAAATGTTATTGGTGATTTTGAGTTGGTGGTGTCCCAAGTCAGGTCAGTGTATGCTTCCAAGAATAGAAGGTTGAAACAATATAGGAATGCAGTCTCGGATTTGATTGAACATTTTGATGCCTTCAATATTGAGTGGAAGGATAGGAGTAACAACAAGGTGGCTGACTTGTTAGCCAATATTGCAATCAATCCCAATGATGTCACATTCTTTGGTATCTCTAAAGTTGAAATTTAGGCTAGGCCTAGTATACCAGATAATGTTGAGTATTGGCAAGTTTTTGATGATGATAATGATATTTTGAATTTTATGGATTGCAAGGATCAGTATCATGGTCAGGAATTTGATTGTTCAGCCTTGGTTGAGTTAGTAGGAGGAAGGGAGGTTGTCTTAGGCAATGAGGTCATTTAGCTTAGAACTAACAAGGTGCCCAATAGGCTTGTTGTTTTGGAGACTATCTTTCACAACCAAGATAGAGTTCAAAAGAATATCAAAGGAGAAGATCATGCTGATCTTGAGGAGATAAATCTTGGATCACATGAGGCACCAAAGAAAGTATACATTGGTAGAGATATATCTCAAAAGGTAAGGAGACCTTTGATTGAATTATTGAGGAAATTCAGGAATTTTTTTTCATGGTCATATGATGACCTAAAGGTTTATAAAGAGGATTTATTTTAGCATGTTATTCCATTGAAAGAAGATGCTAAACCTTTCCGACAAAAACGAAGGCCTATTAATCCTACTTTGGCACCCAAGATGCAAGAAGAATTAATGAAGTTGAGAGATGCTAACATTATCAAGCCTATAAGGCATTCTTCTTGGGTGTCAAACCTTGTTCCTATAAGAAAAAAGAATGGTGACATCAGGCTTTGTGTGGACTTCAGGAATTTGAACATCAGTTCATTGAAAGATAATTATTGTTTGCCCAATATGGAGGCTATGTTGTAGAGAGTAACCGGATCAAAATTGATGTCAATGATGGATGGTTTCTCTAGCTACATTCAGGTCATTGTCAAGGAATCAGAACAATTTAAGACAACCTTTACAACACCTTGGAGAACATATGTTATGTGAGAATGCCTTTTGGTCTCACAAATGCTGGTGCTACTTTTCAGAGGGCAATGGATGTTGCCTTTTTAGATTTTATCAATGCTTTCCTTGTTGTGTATCAGGATGATTTAACTACCTATTCCAAGAGGGAAGAGGACCATTGTGCTCATTTAGAAAAAATATTTGTGAGGGCCTTGGAATTTGGCATTTCTTCGAACCCAAGGAAATGTGCTTTTGGTGTCACAGAAGGTAAGTTTCTTGGCCACTTAGTTGGGAAGCAAGGAGTGAGAATTTACCCTGAGAGGGTAGTAGCCATTGATAAAATTCAGAGACCAAATAATGTTAAAGGGATTCAGTCCTTCTTTGGTCAGGTCAATTTTCTAAGGAGGTTTGTGACAAACTTTGTAGAGGTTACTAGACCTATTTCCAAGATGTTGAAGAAGGGATCTATAATCAATTGGGAGGGTGAGCCTGATGAGGCCTTCAAGAATATCAAGAAAAATATCAAAGATGCACCAGTGCTTATGGCACCTGATTATAATGTCCCAATGCATATCTTTTCATTTTCATCTTTTCATACTATTGCTCCAGTTTTGTTACAAAAGAATAAGGATGGTTTTGAGCAGCCTATTGCATTTTTTAGTAAATCTTTGCAGGCTATAGAATTAAAGTATGAGATAAATGAGAAACAAGTTTATGCACTTGTGAACGCAATCAAGGCTTTTAGGTGTTACTTGATGGGAGCAGTTGTAATTGCTTTTGTGCCAAGTGCGGCTGTGAAGGATATTTTCTCACAGCAAGAGGTGTCTGGAAGAAGGTACAGATGGATCAATAGGATCCAGGAATTCAATGTTGAGATCCAGATCACCAAGTTGGTTAGAGGTCAAGGATTGGAAAAACTGATGGCTTAATCCAATCTAGATGCAAACCAGGTAAATCATTCTAAAATTGGTTATGCATGTGATATGGATGATTGTATTTGGTATCAGGATAGTATTTACTATTTGAGAAACATGAGATGTGTAGATAGTATGAATGATAATCAAAAGAGGACATTGAAGTTACAGGCCATCAAGTATGTAGATGAAATGTGTAGATGAGAATCAAGCTAATGTATTGTTGAAGGAGATGCATGAGGGAGTTTGTGGTGGACATTATATGGGTAAAAGAACTACTCATAAGACCTTGAGAGTAGGATTTTGGTGGCCGATAATCTTCAAGGATGCAGAACAGTTGGTAAGGAGATGTGATGCTTGTCAAAGGTTCTCTGGTAAGCTTAAGTTTTTAGGTAATGTATCGTTAAAGCCAGTAGAAGGTCAGGTTCCTTTCGAACAATGGGGAATTGATTTCATAGGGGAGATACCAAACAAGTCAAGTGGAGGAAATTCATGGATTTTAGTTGCCACTAATTACTTTACAAAGTGGGTAGAAGCTATACCTACAAGGAATGCAACTATCAGGGTGGTAATTGAATTTCTGATGTATAATATTATTACAAGGTTTGGGTGCCTTGAGAGGATAGTGAGTGATAATGCTATGTGCTTCAGGTCTACCGAATATAAGGACTTTTGCAGAGGTTTGGAAATTCAGATTTCTAATTCCTCACCTTATCATCCACAAGGAAATGGTCAAGTAGAATCTACTAATAGGAGTCTGATTAAGGTCTTGAAGAGGATCCTTGAGAAAAATAAGAGGGCATGGAATTCAAAGCTACCATTAGCTTTATGGGCTGATAGGGTAACTGTGAAGAGGGCAATTAGTTGTGCACCATTTGACTTAGTATATAGAATTCATGCTAGAATGCCTCAGAATCACTTATTGGAGATGTAAAAGTTTGTGTAGTTAAATGATGATGACATTGATGATGAAATGCAGTTGAGAATTGAGGACCTCATTAGGTTGGATGAAACTATAAGAGAGTCAGTTGCAAGGAATGCCAAATTGTAGTTGCAGGTTAAGAATTTATATGATAAAAGGACTGTTGACAGGAAGTTTGAACCTGGTGATTTGGTGTTAGTTTGGAATGCCAGATTGGAGGATAAGGGGAAGCATGGTAAATTTGATCCCATCTGGTTAGGGCCATATCTGATTCATGAGAAATGGGGCCAAGATTCTTACATCATCAAGGATTTTAATGGTGATATTCAAGAGTTGCTAGTTCATGGACAATTCTTGAAGCAGTACTTCATTTGAAGTACTCTGTTTTCCATGAACAGTAGTTAGGGTTATACGTTTTGTAGATCTCTATATATAGGTTGCTTGCCCATGCCCTGTTTTGCCCTGGTCTTTCAGTTTTTGGTCCAGTTGCTTGTCTTTCCCTGCTTGTTCCTTGCTATCTACAATTTTATCCAGTGGTTGGTCTGCTCTCCTAGTGATCTTGAATTCTCGCATGGGCACAAGTTACCCATCATCCCCAGACTAGAGCCACTGTTAGGCCATTTTTATATCATAGCAAAAATCCTATGAAAATGGCCTCTTCCCTGCAAATTTTTTTGTAAAGTGTCCTGCCCTATGTTCTTCATTGTGTCACCTTGCTCTAGCCTAGATTGCACGTACTGAATTGCAAAAATCTAGAAAGATATTTGAGTTTCAAAGTCTGTAGGAAAATATTTTTAGAATCTGCCACAGTGTCAAAAACCCACAGTGTTTTTGAAAATCCATGATGTTTTCAATCTATGTGAAAACCCTCATTTTTGACCTTATGCTTCCTATTTTTGCACGCTTGTCTTCTGGTGTCAAAAACCCTGTGTGTTTTTGACCTCACAGTTTCCTGTTTGCTGGCATTCCCTAACTACGCAAGTGTAATGAATGGTGGGACCGATCTTCTTAGCATTCAGGTAGATTAAAGTTTGGTTTAATCTTGTGGTTGTAATTATACCATTAATGAAACATGCTCAACCTTTAATGTCACAGTATAGTGACAGTCATTGATTCTCATAGGGAAGGTAGGTGGGTCCGTTGACACGTATGCATAGTTGGCACTATTTTATTCATCCATGTATTTGCACAATGGCTTGTTGTCAGTGGGACCTAGTATTCAGATGTGTCAGCGGGTCTTGATCCTACCAGTGAATCGATGAATGGTGTATAATCTCATCGAGTGTGTAAGAGGCTTAAGATCTTGCGACGGTCGTTGATCTTCCTGTGTGGGCCCGGTTGAAATTTCTTGGTGCTTTTGGCAGTTGTGATAAATTATTTAGGAGCCCAAAAAATTTCCTTCTTATCACTAGTTCGTGTAATGATTTGGCGATGACATAAAATATTTCACAAACTGGTGAAAGTTCCTCAGTCGCTAGTTTGCCAGATAAAGCAGGGCCTGATGTCAGAGATTTAAGATCTACGGTTGGCATGTGATCGCAAGGAATATTCTTTCCCCTTGAAATCATGCGACAACCATCTGATCTTGTAGTGTTTAAAAGGGTTGATGGGCGGTGGGTCCTGTGGCAGGTGACTCGGTGGATACAGTGAATGGTGGTGTGACATGTGGCATCGGGTGAGCCCAGGTGGGGTCTAAGGTTTGGTGGAGTGGATAAAGATCTGGTGGTGCTAACAAAATTCAATGTGTTGCACGTTTGCACATAAAAAGGGTGATTCACTAGTTTGTTTGGCGATTTGGCGAATGGTAGTCGGGAAGTTGCTAAATTATTTAGTGAAGGAGAAAACTGTTTCACAAATTGGCAAAGGTTCTTTGTTGTCAATTCGCTAAGTTTGACTGGGACCACTTTTAAGGAAAGTCATAAAGCCCGCGAAGGGAGATTGATCAAATGGCTACATTTTAAAGTTGGTAAAGGTTTAAATTTTGGCCGTCGTTTCTCTACAGGTGCCAAAGAAATAACTGTTGAGATTTAAATTTGAATTTTTCAGTGTTTCCAGTGACAGAGGGTACCATTTTTTATGGAATTCAATGCAGAAATGACCCTGTTTGGTGAGAAGCGATTGGTTTGCCATTTGCAGTGTGGTCCAGGATTTCTAGTTCTTGTTTGCAAAGCATGTACGTTGCAGTCGTGGCTCAAGGCATGTTGCAGGGGGTCCTTTTGAGCCTAGTTTTTTGATCCTTTGTACTTGCAGAGAAGACTTTCATAATTAAGGATCAGTTCAGGATTTCCTCTTTCCTAGATTGGATGTGTTTCCTACCCCTGAATTAAATTCATGATTTTTTCTATCAGGTTGGGTGGTTGAAATCCTAACCCTGGTCATCCGTAGCTTGTTGCAAATTTCCAAGATGACTAGGGGGGTATAAGTTGCAGACTTTTTGAGTTTGCAGGGGTTCCAACCCTTTTGGTTTTGGTCCCAGAATGTTGATAGTGAAAATTTGAACAAGGAGAGCCTGGATTTAGGGTTTGTTTCCTTTGTGCATCTTGTCATTTGGCAATGTATTGATTCTGCAAGTCTTAGTGAGAATATTTTGGATTCCAATCTCATATTGGTGTATGTCTTTTTGTTTTTCTCTTGAGCTCATATATGTTGATTGCACAAAGTGGGTTAGCATATGGTAAACAAAGAATATTTTGGGGTTATCTTTGAGTTCCTAACAAAGTTAGGATTAAAGTCTTTAAGGTAAGTTCAGTGAGTTCATGGCAAGATAAGGATCTGATGTCCTAATATGTGAGTGAGGGGAGTAATAGGCAAAGCACTTACTCCGAGTCTATATATGTTTGAGTTAAGGTTTTAGGGTGATATAGGTTGTTAAATGACTCTCTGCCCTGGGATAAGGCACTGATCCATTCTCTAGAAGCAGTCCATCATCAGCAATCACACACACATAATTAAATGATAAACCTTTCAATCAGATAGTAAAGGGGTATAGTTATATATTATTTAGAGACTCCTTTGAAGAAGTGAGTCAAGGGTACACCCACCTGAGCATTGAGGCTCAAAGTGTAGGAGGATCTTCTTGATCCTTGTTAATTGGTCCTCTTCCTTGTAGACTTTGGAGTGGTGAGAGAGTCAAAGTTTCATTATAGTTATCCATCAAAGTATAAATCTACAAGTTTTGAAGATCAAAGGGAACAACCAACAGGTGGCATGTTCTTCCTATTTTGCAACCCATTGGTGAATTCCTATCTTGCGATCAAACTATATAACTTGTGAAGCTCAATGGAAAGTACATATTTGTTCTTGGATTGTTTATGGACCTAAATATAGGTTATTTGGGCCTTGTACAACTTATATATTGAGCTCCTTATGATTTAGGACCCATCCTTTTTGCTTTGACATGTTTCCCTATTCTTGTAGATATTTCTTTATTCTTGGGATGAAATGCATGTCACAACACCTATTTATGTAATGTAATATTTCTCTTGAAAGGGTATCTCAATAGGAAATCAATGATAATCTCTAGAACTAAAGTTTAAGGTCTCTGACCAAAGTGTATAATAAGGAAGGTCAGTTATATCCTGACATGTATGTTTCCAATTGAATGTAACTTATTTCTAGTCAATAAATATAGATCTTTCTTATTCTCTTCATATTGTGTTGTGTTATTTCACTATATTTACACTTGTTGCCTAATTGGACTGATCTCTTTGAGGTCTCTCAATTGGTGACTGCACCATTATTCACATTCCAAATCAAGATTAGCAATATGACTGAGAATAACTCTAATGGATGACATATTAACAAGTGAATTTTTTTTATTGAAGTAAATACCTTCTTTCTACAAAAATCCCTTCACAACTATCCTTTCTTGTATCTCTTCTTCGCATCACCCTCATGTTTGATCTTTTATACCCATTTTTTTATACATCTTTTCTTCCCTTTGAAATCTTTACCAACTCCCAAGTTCTATTTTCTTGCAAAGAGTCCATTTCATCCTCTATTTCTTTCATCCATTATTTAATATGCTCATCTTGACAAGCTTCTAGAAAAACAATTATGTTCACCTTATCAAGTAATAAAATATAATATGAGGGAGGATATCTTTGTGAAACCTTTTGAGGCCTAGGAGACCTATGAAATGGAATCTCTTTTAATGAATTGTGTACATTTTCTATTTATTATTTCCTATCTCTATTATATTGTAATGGCTAGTCATTATTTCCAACAGTGGCTTCTTGTAATGGTGGAAAAATTTCTTTTTGTTCCTCTTTTTGTACTGTGATTTCAAAAAAAATCTACATCTCCACACTTTTGTCAGTATTTTTAAATATTTGTCCATGTCATTAAAAAGAACATCCCTACTTCTGATAAATCTTTTCTTTACAAGATCCCACAACTGATAACCTAGCTCATTGTTAGCATATGCTAAGGAAATACATTTGAATGATTTTTCATCCAACTTGGACCTCTATTATTTATGAATGTGCACATAAGATTCAAAATTGAAAACTTTCAAATGATAATAATATAACTCCTTACTCATCCATACCTTTTAAGGAATTCCTCCATCTAATGGAGTTGTGGGAGAGTGATTTATTAAATAACACACAATACAAACAACCTATACCCAAAAATGTTTAGGCACTAGAATTTGAAGGCATACATCTCACCTTCTCCATTACCATTTGATTCATTCTCTCAAATGTTCTATTTTTTGTGGAGTAAGGAACTATTTTTACACATTTTATCTTATGTTTACTACAATATTCTTTTGAGGGTTTGGAGCACTAGTCCCCACCATGATGTGTTCTAATACATCTCATAATTTTGTTAGTTTCCCTTTCAAAAACTATATAGAATATATGGAAAACATCTAAACCTTGACCTTTACTCTTAATAGGGAATGCCCACACCTTTTTCAATGCATCATCAATAAAAGTAACAAAACAAGAAAACCCACCTAGTGATTTTATATTAAATGGGCCACAAACATTAGAATGCCCTAAATGTAATATTTGTGTATCCTTTTTTGAATTATTCCTTAAAAATGAAACTCTTTTTTGTCTACCCATAATACAATGTTCAAAATAATTAAATAAAGTACCTTTTATTCAATGCAAAAAAAATTTATCAGCTACTATTTTCAAACCTCTTTCTGTTATGTGTCCCAGTCCTTTGTGCCACAAATATGTTGCAGGCTCCTCTGTACAACAATAGAAATATCTAACTTCTGCAACTTTGATTTTAATGTATAGAGAGTGCCTAATTTCTTCCCCTTTGCAATAACCAATGAACCTTTTATGATTTTCTAGCATCCTTTGCCAAAAACTATATCGAAGCCTTCATAATCAAGCTTTCCAACTGAAAATAGATTCATTCCAAGCTATTGTACATGTCTAGCCTATTTAAGAAATAAAATACAACTGTCTTCCATTTTTATTAAAAAATCACCCACACCCTTAGTATTACATAGATTATTATTACCCAAGTGAACCTTACCCAATTAACCAGATTTATAAGAAACAAAATTTTCTCTTCTTGGGGTAGCATGGTAGGAAGCTCCAGAATCTAAAATCCAATAAATATCATAATTATAAGTGTGAAATCATGTAGATTATATGAAATAGTAATTAATAACTCACCATCTGATGCAACATATGTAGTATCTTCATTTTCACTTACTAGTTTTTGTACCTTTTTCTCTCAGTTCCAGATTTGACATTCTATTTTCATATGTCCTAGTTCTTTCTACAATGATAATAGGTGATTCTTCCTCTTCTTGATTTTGATCTTCCTCTTGAATTTGAATTCCCTTGCCAGTTCAGATCAAATTTTCTACTATGATCAGTTTGGGATAAGGCTTCTCCTCCCTACTTCTTTATCATTGATTTATGTCATAGCTCCTCATTCACTAAATTTCTACTGACATCATCAAACTTTAGAGTTTCTCGAGGTGATGAAGTTCTAATAGCTACGATCAGGTTCTCCCAGCTATCTGAAATTAAACACACTAATAAGGTGTCTCTAATCTCATCATCCAAAGTGATTTTAATGGAGGCAAGTTGACTAGTAATTATGTTGAACTTGTTTAAATAATTTGATACTGAAGCACCCTCCTTCGTCTTGAGATTGTATAAATTTTTCATGTAAAAAACTTTATTTGATGTTATGTTCTTCTAATAAAGATCATGAATCCTTTTCCACATTTTTGTTGTGTCTTCCCTCCAGCATCATTAGAAAATACATTTTTGGCCAAATATTCATGAATTGCTACAACTAACTTTCGATCCAACTTTTTGAAATCTTCATTCGTCATCGTTGTGGGTTTCTTTGACATTTGTTCAAGCGGTAAAATACTTATCTTCCAGAATTAGTATATCCTCCATTTGGAATTTCCACTAGAAAAAATTACCCCATTTAACTTCTCCATGTCACTCCTTTTGACATCTATACTCCTCAATCAAAGAGAAAAGAAAACCTATACACTAAATCTTCCAGCAACCTGATGCTATAATACTAGTTGTTATTAATTTTAAAATAGAGAATGCGGTAACAACAACAATAAACTAACCACAAGAAAAAAAAATTAGCTAGAAATTTTTTATGAAATAAAGTAGACAAAGATTTACATCAAAAATATCCAATGTGGAGGAAAAACCATGGGAACGGATCATGAGTTTATATTATAGTATAAAATTATTACATCAGCATCTCTTTTCATCTTCTCACAATTAAATAAATGAGAGCTTGGCTACCATCAATGTTACCCTCATACACTTGCATGAAAAAAATGAGGAAACTTAGACCAAGTAAATGAATGGCTTACCAGACTAGCTCCAAAGAAATGTCATCCCAAGGCTTTTATAATTGTCAGATTTTACATAATTGATTAATAAAAATATTACAAAAACTCCTAAGTGAATGCAATAAGCAAGTGAAATGCTACATTGGACAACTTTTCCTGTTAAGATGGCCATACTACTTCCTCACTTTCTTTGTAATTTGTAGGATATTTTGGTGTAGGAGCACATCTTCTCCACAATGAATGAGATTCATATGTGTTCGGTGTTAGAATTCCTAAGGATCAAGTCATCCATCTATGTAATAAGATCCATTTGTAAGACCATCTAAAAAGTTGGCAATTCTTATAAGCCACTTGGTGAATCTTTGTCAAAGGATCTAAATTTAGTATAGGACATGTTTTTATTTAATATTGTATCAATTGGATCGATTTGGCTCCATACGAGGTCTTAGCATACATGTAGTGCATTAGGGGAAAAATATGCTCAAAAAGGATGAAAAGTTGTAAAAGTTGCATTTTGCAACTTTGCAAGAAAAGTTGCATTTTCATTTGAGGACCGGCTTCCCAACTTCCCCAATAGTTTGAAAATTTTTAAAATTAGTTAGGATCATTAAGGAGAGAATAATTATAGTTGATTAAATCAAATTCAATAGAGGATCATGAAAGGTGTACAGTTTCTATGTTGATGAAGAATAAAGACAATTTATGATTTTATAGAAGACAACAACTTTTCATGGTGTTTTTGTTTGTCTAATACATTGGATGTGCTAAAGTATCGAATGAGGGAGAAGAAAATTTCAACACCTTTCTAAAGAATAGAGTAAGAGGACTTGATCAATCCACTTGAGGTATTTTCTAACATTTTCTTTGACTAGAATTTGTTGTTCAAAATAATGGCATTACACCAAAATGGCCCTAACTTGAAGTTGTACTAGTCGATCACCTCGACCACTTGGGAAACAAAATTTGGGGAAATGTATTGTAAGATTCCATAATTTGGAGGGTGGAATTCAAAGGCATCCATTTTTAATGCCAAGCCCTACAAGAAGCGTGACCATGTGCATGGTCATAATTTTTAGGAATTGAGGGTGCAGAGAATCCTTAGTGGTGGATTGATTGAATTCAAGAGTTTCTTTATTATTTATAATACTTTATCTACTAACAATTTTTTTGGTAGTAGGAACAAATCTATCTCTCCTCATAATCAAAACCTCGAAATCTATACAAATCCTTTTCCTACACATGATACTAATACCATATTTTAGCCATCTTTTATGGATATTATTTATGATTCAAAGATGGATGATCTCAATCATATTCTTAACCATGTGGAAAATGTTGTTTTGTCTCAACCTATATCTCCACCCCATCCTCAATCTTAATCTCAACTTCAAGTTCCACCTCAACCTAAGCATAAACTGAAAGCTCAACCTAAACCTCGAAAACAACCTAACAATAAAATCTTTAGGGAACTCTAGATCACCTTTGATGATTCTGAGACTCTTAAAGCTCCTAAAGGTCCCCTTTACATTTATGCTAGGATTTTTAAGATACCTACGCATGGTTGTCTTGTTGATCCTACATCCTTAGTCAATGTTTTTTATTACGGTAAAAATAGGCTTTGAAGGGGCCCCGAAACCCTTTTAACAAAAGATTTAGAAGATAAGAAAAAGATCTCAAAGAACAACAAGTGGTCCCAAAGAAATGAACAGCCTACAAAGGGTCAAAATATAAATATTCAATAAGCATCTAAATAAAAATAAATAAAAGATGCCGGAAGACAAACAAAAAAGAAAAGACCACTAGCACCAAGATCAAGACATAGTCTTCAAGAAGCCCTCGGATTCCTCCAGCTAGGCCTGCATGATCTTAACATTATCCTTCAGCCTCTGAATGTCCTGATCATCAATCTTGAGCTTCTTTTTAGTATTAGACCTAGTTCTGGTGCTAGGTCCCAACTACTGACTAGGATCAATCATGTCAATTTTGTCGCTCAGGGGGGCATCTTTGTTCCCTTCTAGCATTCTGCTAAGGGTGCTCAAATTCTCTAGAGTTGACTTCATTCCTGTATTAGATAGACCAAGCAAATATTTCAACATTTTCTCATTCCTGCTAGTCTTCTCATGGATAGGGATCATAGCATTCTCAACTGCTTTTTTAATTTTATCATCCAAATCAGAATCATAATAAAAAACACTGACATTAGCTATGAGAGAATTCTCCTTCCTGATATTGTCAATCATTTCCTCAATAATAGAATTCTTATTTTCCAATTTTATACATCTGTTCTTCAACTCAACTAGGTCATTCTGCATCCATTTGTCCAAATTATAACTGTAAATAGACTTGTTTTTAGCAATCTCAAGGGGGGTCATTATAATAGTTCTTTTGACCTACAAATCCATCTTTCTGATATCATCTTGGAGAGAAAGGGACCTTTTACTATCAAGGGTTCTCTCACTGTCAACCTTCTTGTTCTCTTTCCCGGAGCTGGGGGAGTCATGGGAGTCCAAATTTTCCTCTTCCAAAACCCTAAAAATATTGTTCCCTGAGTCATTAGCATTGCTATCAGTTAAGTTTATATCAGCCTCTTTGACATTATTATCATTAGCCTCAACCTCAATCTCAGGGGTATCTTTATCATCAGTATTGTTTATCTCCAGAACAGGGATGGGCTTATCCCCACTATTCTGGTCATCTTGGCCATCCTCTAAGCTATCCATAGCATTGGTGATTTTGGGATCCTCCAAATCCTTCTTTGTGGGGGTCTGGGTAATGGAATTGGGCTTGACATTTTGACCCACCTGGGATCCTCCAAATCCTTCTCCTCAGGTGTCTAGGTAATGGAATTAGTCAATGTTATTACTGAAGAAAATATTTTTATGAATAAATTACAATGCAATTTTTATGATACATCTGATGTGTGGATCCAAACTTGTAATAATTTTCTTTATCCATAATTTGGTTCTATTAACTTTTCTATTGAACTTTGTAGTAAAATTATGGACACTACCTTCGTTGTTGTTCCTACTTCTGATCAGTTTCAAGTTAAGTTTGATTTTCCTTGGTTGAAAGCCATGCATGTCATTTCTTTTCCTATCCATAAGTGTCTTAAATTCATTCACGATGAAGAAGTGAAGAGGATTAATCATAGTTTATACCAACCTTCTTGGCCTAGGGATTGTGCTACCCTTGACTTCTTTTGGCCTTCATTACCAAATCCATGTCCTTCTCGACTTGATAACCCTTTTCACTCATATCAAGCCTATACACATTGCAACATTTTTGAGTTAAGCATGCCTTAGATGGATCTTAACCTTGGTCTTTTTCCTACGCCTTTCATACCTCCTATATCCATGGCTTCTAGTTCTATTAATCAAGCTTCTATTGATTCTTTTCACCCTACTAAGAATCCTACCAATCCTCCTTTAGAAACTATGAAGAAACTGGTGGTTGTTCCTCCTAGTTCTCAACATATTTCAATCAAGACAAAACATAACTGATCTACCAATGAATGTCGTAAGAAGCGTCGGGCTCAAGCTAAGGCTCGTGCTTCTGTTCTTCAAAGTTCTTTACCTTCTTTTGACCAACCTATTCCTGATGTGTTAGAAGAACTTAATGTTAATAATGATGATAAGATGAATGATTATGATGATTCTATTTGTATCTTAGATTCTATTTCAATTAATCTTGATGAAGATGATGTACACTAGATTATCCTAATGATTCTATTGATGAATATGAGACTATTGAAATTGATATTAACTTACCTAATATGATTTTATCATAATTGACAATTACACCTAGTATCAAACATCACGATTCTCAATAGGACCCTTGTTTGGAACTAGCTATTATTCCTACTATGTTAGATATAGTCCCTCTTGTGAGTTTCCCACCTTCCCTAAATGATATAAACTAAGATGGAGAGAGTAGGAGCTGCCCTTGATTGGCTTGTCCTTCATTGTATATTTTTGTATGTTTTCCTATTGTATAGTGTTTCTCATGTAATATGTTTGCTAAATGTTTGTTAGATTCTTTTATATGTAAACACACTGGTGGTACACTCATAGGAAGAGAGGGAACTGATATAGTCACCAAAGGAGGAGTATAAGTAGGAATGCTAGGTAAAGGAACAAAAGAATGTTCAACACTAGTGATAGGAGGAGTGAATCCTAATTCTTGATCTTCTTGAGCTAATGATTTCACATTTAAATGCACAAGATGAGTAATATTATGCAAGAGATCAACACCTTGATTATTATCACAAAGGACTTTCTTAAGAGCCTCTATAGCTTGAATAAAATCTTGATTATGGTTTTTTTTAATAACCAATTTCCCATTTTATCAAGTTTAGTTAAAATTTTTTGGACTTGTTCAAGAGGAACTCTTAAAGAATCATCCTCATCATGATATGAGTGAGAAGAGTTATGCTCCATAGTAGGATTGGAATAATGAGTGATCAAATTGTCATCTGGGATCCTAAGGAGAGGAGAGGAAAACTCAAGATCAAAGAAGCCCATAAGTCTTTGACTTCTTCTAGCTGGAATATTATAAGTAGGACTAGAGGTAGTAAAGATCATGTACCAATGCAATGGAAATGAACTAAACTAGGAAAACACACAACACGAACAAATAAATGTTTTTTGTATTTTTTGTTTATATAATTGTTTTGATGTGTTTTTGAAATGTAAATGCAAAGACATAAAAGAAGGCTAACACATGCAAGATCTAACACCATAAAAGAAAGAGTTGTCTATGGTGGGTTCACCAAAATGTAATAGATAAAAAAATATGTTATATAAAAATGTTGTGGTATGAATGATCTCTATGAATAGATAGGATTGGGGAAGATAAGATCTTCTTCTTAACCCAAAATTCCCAAAGGAAAGATCCAAATAAATTAACCACAAGAAAGTGGTCAATGCATAAATGAATCAATTGATGAAGAATATGAAGAAAGAGGAAAACCTTATATTTCATTATAGAAAATATTATTGAAATATTAATTCAAATGAAGATAAATACTAACCTCAAAGTATAAAAGATCTGAAAAATGTTGTTTTCTAGTCTCTGTACTCAATTTTTTGAAATTCTACAAACAAATCTGGAACAGGAAAATAGAGATAGAGAAAACCCATAAATTTTTTACTTTTCTAAACCAGTTCAACCTTGACCCTTTTATGTCGACCTTAACCTATGCTACTCTACCAAAAATTCTATTTGCAGATCCCTAAATTTTTTCCAAAAGGGTGTCTGAATCTTCTCTGTAATTCATTGTTTCACACTTGTTCCTGCAAGAAAAATGGTTGTGTTATTTTGATGAGGAGTTTTCCTTGGTCAAACCTTGGTTTTGGAATTAAACTTTAAATTGAATTGAAGTTGCAGTAATAAACAAAGTAAATAGAACAATTCACCTTGCTTTTGTTGAAACCCTTATGGAGGATTCAAATCCTTGAATCCATAAGTATGGATGCTGCAAATGAATGTAGAATTATATGTAGGATGTCTCAAATAAATTTTCTTTAGATCTTCAACACCAATCTTGAATGGATCTTGGAATAGGAAGAATCTTGAACAGATACGGATGTAGAAATCTAGAGGGCTCCATAGAGATTGAATCCTTCAATGGATATCAATGAATCTCCTTGATGAATTGGACCTTGAATTCTTTCCTTCTCCTTCTTGCTTGCTTCTTGATTTCTTGATTTCACTTGATGGACTGAGAGATTGATGATGCTTGAGAGCTATCTTGCTTTTCAATTGAGGATTGAAATGAGAGGAGAAAGCTTCCTTTTATACTAGTCTAGAGCACAAACTTCTATAGAGGCCAACATAGGAGAAATAAATTCCCATTAATCTTATACCCTTGGAAGTGGACCTAAATTAAATATCATTTAAGATTTTACCATTTTGAAGCCCAAAACAACCAACCCAAAAGTGGGAAATATATATTTCTAAAATGTGACATCTGAAAACCTTTTGATTTTGAAATTTGGACCCTAGGTCATGGTCGAGGTCGACCGTGACCCAGAAGGTTCACCTTGATCCTAAGGTCAAGAATCTCAAATTCTCAGAGTAGGCTGCTAGAATTTAGTAGGAAATAAGCAGAAAATAGGGCAGGATAGGGGAAAAAGCCAGATCCAAATCAAAGACCCATTCAAGGCATTTGACATGACCCCAAACCACTTACTCAAAGGGATAAAGTAGTTCTAAATGGAAGTGCTTCAATTTTTTGATGATACATTTGTACATGCAGAGACATGTTGCAAACATTGGATTAGCTATGTGCGGTGACTAAAAAATATTTCCTCTATTAACAAGGGTTGATTAGGGCTATTAGGTCTCCTTGGCCTAATAGGGTTCTGACATGAAATATAAAAATTTAGATCTATGCATTTGGGTTTTTCAAGAATCTCCTTAAAGGGTGTCAAGATATGTAATTTTTTGGGAGGTCTTTTTTAAGTTTTGAAACTTATCCATGAAAAAAACTTTTCTTAGGGCTACTAGCAAGGTGGGCCTAAAAGACTCAAATTCACTATTTGAAACTTAGAGGTCTTTTTAAGACTTGGAACCCTATAGTTTAAGTAAGGAGGGTATTTGAGGATGTTAGGAAACTATTTCCACTCCCTAACCTTGTGGTTTCCCCACTAGCACATCTAATTGGATTATATAGAGAAGGGATGGCCTTGTCCTTAGTATGGGATTGAAAAAGAGAGATTTTTCAATGAGTTAGAGAAAGGATTTATAATAGTTGTTTGAAGGTGTGCAGCCCTAGGAGTTTCAATCATCCTTTGGAGAGAATTGATAAACCTATCATATATAGGTTTAATCAGCTATTGTGTTGAGGTCTCTGCATCAAATGGTATTAGAGAAAGGGAGAGGAACCCTTGGGTGAGGAACTTGGAGAAGACATGGTAGAAGGAGTGGTAGAAGAAGAATTACCTAAAAGAATGACAAATATGGAGCTTGAAAAGCCTGTAAGAGAGAATATGGAAGAGAATAGAAACATAAGGGAAGATATGGATGAGATGAGAGGCCAATGAGAGGAAGGGGTGGTGAAAACTATAGAGGTGATGTGGAATGGGATGATGAGGAGATCTCAAGGAAGAAGGAAGAGGACATTTATATGAATAAGAGACCCCTCCTAAATGCCCTAAAGTCCATGGAGAGGACTATGGATGGGAAGTTATAACTACTAGTACTCAATGGGATCATGGATCAAGACTTGGTCATAGATTGGATCGACTCCCTCACAAGCTTCTTTAAATGTGAAGACATTGTTGAACACCAAAATGTGAAGATAGTGAAGTGAAAGTTGAAAGGATATTCTTTCACATGGTGGAATTTCATCCAAGATGAGAGAGAGAAGGAAGGAAAGACTAGATAGTCTACATGGAAGAGAATGGTGAGTTTGGTGAAGGAATCCCATCTACCAAAAAATTATGAGGTACAAATCCATACAAGGAGATAAAATGTTAGACAAAAGGATATGGATGTGAACACATACACTGAAGAATTCATGAAATTATGCATGAATTGCAAGATAAACTAGACACAAGGAACAAGATTGGTAGAATATCTAAATGGATAGATGTTTTCAATTCAAGAAGAGTTGAACCTACACACCCCTTGGATAGTACATAAGTGTTATAAATTGGAACCCATGGTGGAGGATAAGTTCAAAAGGAGACAAGATGAGAATAGTAGAGGAAGACGCATATAGAAAAGGGGAAGAAGCCCTCTTGGAGGAAGAGGGAATAATTTTGGTTCTAAAGGTAAATCTAATCAAGATCATAACTTAAGTGGAGGCAATAAAAATCAAGGTAAGTTCAAGGGAAGGAGGCATAATTTCATAAGAATTTTAGAAGGGAGAGGATCTATTAGGTGTTACAACTGCAATAAAGAAGGGCACATGTCTAGTAGATGTCCAAAGAAAGTAAGAAAAAGCTCCATGGGTGAAAGGAAGACAAATCTGATCCAAGAATTAGACTATCAAAGAGCTACTTCATATCAAAGTGTGAATTCCCTAGATTCATATGGATACCATGAAAGATGAGAGGCTCTAATGATTAGAAGAGTAGTGACAACCATGAAGATTCCTAACAAGGAACCCCTACAAAGAAGTCCATCTTCAACACAACTTATAAGTTAGGAGGTAATGTGTGTAAAGTTATGATTGATTCAAGTTCTATAGATAATTTTGTGTATCTATAAATGATAGAGAAGCTTAAAATTAAAAAGATAACTTACCCTTTTCTATGAAAAGTCTCATGGCTCATCCAAGGTCAACAAGCCATTTTAGAAGAGCAGGCTTGGGTGGAGTTCCAAATAGGATACATTATTTTTTAATGTAGCCAAAATGGACTCTTTCCATCTCCTACTTGGGAGATCATGGCAATATGATCTCAAGGCACACCATGATGGTTTTAGAAACAACTATTCTATGAGAAAATATGGGAAAGTCATAGAATTGTTTCCTCTAATGGAAAGTGAAGAAGAAGAGCCTAAAGGAAAAGAGGATAAAGTGTTGGTGGTGAAAGGAAAGGAGTTCATGAAAGGAGTGATTGAAGAATAATTCTTCTATGCATTGATCCCTATTCCAAGAACCATGGGAGTTGCTCAAGATGGAGACAACACACCAAGAAAAGAAAGCTTAGTAGACCCTACAGTTCCATAGTTGTTGGATCATGATATTGGCATAATATCAAAAGGAATTCCAACATCTCTACCTCATGTCAGAGATATAAGCCACTACATGGACTTTATTCCTGGGTCTATATTGCCAAACAAAGTATCATATAATCTCACACCTCAACAAAATGTAGAGATGGTTAGGCATATTGAAGAGCTATTGGAATTAGGATTGATTGGTAAGAGTTTGATCCCTTATGCACTATGGGCAATCTTGAAACCCAAAAAGGAAATAACTTGGAGGCTATGTATGGACTCAAGGGCCATCAACAAGATCATCATAAGGTATAGATTTCCTATACCTAGGATTTAGGATTTACTTGATTTTTTGGGGGGTGCTAAGTAATTTTCAAAAATTTATTTAAAAAGTGGATATCACTAGATGAGGATAAGCCTAGGGGATGAATAGAAGACTTATTTAAAAAAAATTAGGGGTTGTATAAATGGAAGGTTATTCCCTTTGGCCTATCCAATACACCTAGTACATTTATGAGACTTGTCAATGAAGTCCTAAAGGAGTTTATAGTGAAGTTTGTGATTGTTTATTTATATGACATTCTAATCTTTAGTAGATTCAAGGAAGTACACCTAAAGTATATAAGCATGGTCCTCAAGAGGCTTCATGAGGAAAAATTAATGATAAATTTGGAAAAGTATTTGTTTATGCAAGTAGAATTCATATACCTTGGTTTTGTTATATCTCATGGTGAGTTTAAAATGGATCATGAAAAGGTGAGTGCTATTCTTTCTTGGCGTACCCCTAGAAAAATGAGTGACATTAAAATTTTTCATGGATTGGTGACTTTTTATAGGAAGTTTTAGTCATGTTTGTGATCCAATTCTTGAGACTATAAATGAGGGTCATAAATGTAATTTTTTTTGGACTAAACAAGATGATGAATATTTTGAAACATTGAAGAAGAAGGTTTCTCAACAACTAACCCAGTCCTTTCTTTTCTATATTTTAACAAGATTTTCCAAGTTGAGTGTGATGCAAGCCACATGGCTATATGAGTAGTACTTAGTCAATACAATAAGCTAATAGATTATTTTTCAATGAAATGTTAAATGAGGCAAAAAGAAGACACTCTTCCTATGATCTAGAGACGTATGCTCTGATTCAATCCCTAAATAGATGGAGGAATGGTCTAAATCCAAGGGAATTAATTGTATTCAATGACAATCAGGCCCTAAGATTCATTAATAGCCAAGGAAAACTCAACCATAGGCACATGAAGTCGGTGGAGACTCTACACTCATTCACTTTATCTCTCAAACACAAGAAATGGGTAAATAATAATGTAGTTGATTATTTGAGAAAAATTGTGTTCACCATGAACCAAATTCAATTGGAGATTATGGTCATAGACTCTTTAAATAACATGTATGAGTCTAATGAAGACTTTGGAGAGATATATTAGGTATGTGCATCTTTTGGTGAAAAATATCTTTTGGAATTCTCTAAATTTTTTATACAAGATGGATTGATTTTCAAAGGGGGTAGTTGTACATCCCTAAATGCTCCATGAGACTGAATATTATTAGGGAGAAGAATTTTGGAGCCATGGCATGACACTTTGGTCTTGACAAAACACTTGATTTAGTAAAAAGAAACTACTTTTGCCCAAGGATGCAATTAAAGATCAAAAACTTTGTTGAGTGTTGCGTAATTTGCCAAAAAATAAGGGGAAGTCTACTAATGCAAGTTTGTACCAACCTTTGCAAATCCCATCAAGGCCATGGGAAAGTGTAAGGATGGACTTTGTATTGGGTTTTCATAGGACAAAGAAGGGCTATGACAATGTGTTTGTAGTAGTAGATAGATTCAACAAGATGGTTCATTTCTTTTCATGCAAAACTTCTTGTGATGCTTCTTATGTTTTAGACCTATTTTCAGACAAATTTTTAAGATACATGGATTTCTTTTGACCATTGTATTAGATGGGGATGTTAAATTCATTGGGCACTTTTGGAGAACACTTTGGCGGAAGCTTGGAACCAATTTGGCATTTTCATCAGCATGCCACTCTCAGATTGAGAGACTAGTCGAGGTGGTTAATAGGTCATTAGGAAACCTACTAAGACTATTAACTAGACAACATAGTGATAAGTGGAATGTGATGTTGCCTCAAGCATAATTATTGTATACTAATATAGTCAATAGAAGCACTAACAGGTCACCTTTTTAGATTATCTATGGTCTACATCCAAGGGGTGCAATTGAGTTAAGGGAGTTGCATTAATGAGATCCTGTTAGTGTAGATGGAGAAACCTTTTCCATAGCCATCAAATAAGTACACAACCAAGTGAAGTTACAACCTCAAAAATCTATAGAGAAGTATAAATAGTATGCTGAGAAAAGAGGATAGATGTTCAGTTTAGTGTTGGGGACTTAGTATCGGTTCATCTAATGAAAGAGAGACTTCCAAAGGGTATGTTTATAAAGCTTATGCAAAGGAAGATTGGACCCTGACATATTCTTAACAAGTGTGGAAAATATGCATATGAAATCATACTTCCTCCTTACTTTGGTTTTTTTCCAATTTTTAATGTTTTTGATTTAACCCCATATAAGTGTAATGTGGATGGAGGTGATAGTTCCCAAATACAATAATCCATTATAGATGATGATATCCCAAAATTTGATCCACCTACCTTAGACAAAATCTTGGACACTATGATAGAAAGAAGACAAGGAAGAAAGAATACCATGAATATCTTGTGACATTCAAAGGAAAGCTAGATTCTGAGGCTATTTGGATGACTAAAGATCATATTAAGGGACATGGGATAGATCAACAAACTCTCATCTCAAGTGGGGTTGAGATTTCTTCTGTAGGAGAGTATGGTGTAGCAAAACTTCTCATCCATAATGAATGAGAATTCCATAGGATTAAGTGATCCATCTATGTAATAAGATCCATTTGTAAGACCATTTGACAAGTTGGCAATTATTATAAGCCACTTGGTCAATCTTGGTCAAAGAATCCAAATTTTGTATCCATGCTATGTCGTAAAAGAGATTAAATGCTCTTTATCTCTCCTAGTTAGGTTTTGTTCTAGTTGAACTAGAATTTTATATAACAACATAATTTTAGTTGGATAATCATAATATGACAAACATGGTTGGTGTGGACACTTATGGAGGATTGCACACATTATATCTTCTCTATAAAAATTACTATTAATTTAGATTGAATTTATAGTATCCATACTATTAATTCTAGTTGATTACTAAAATATTCTTTTTGAGTATTTATATCTATATTATAGGAAGAACTGATGAGAATGAGAAAATAAGTGAAAAAAATGAGGCTCAATTTTTGGTTAATAACAAATAATAATTACCTTCGGAGTTCTACAATCATATGGATAGAGATATATGAGGTCAATTGTTACTATAAAATTAATAATGAAGTTAGTTTAGATAATATTTTAAGATATTTTTAGGTAGGAATTTCATATGGTTAGGAAAAAATATACTAATTATAAAAAAATAGTCACAGTTATATACAAATCTTCAAAGCATTCCAATGATTGCATTTTACCATGAAAAAATATATAATAAGTGTTCATAGGTTACAAAATAAAGAAAATAATTGTTTTGAAAGGTAGGTTTGCAATGTCCCATGAGAAAACCCTATAAAAAAGTGTGAAATATGTACTTAACAGTTTATTTTAAAATTTGGAATAACACCATGTACACAAGTGCAAACAATTACCATAAAGCATCAAAAAATATAAATATATCAGAATAAAACCATGATTGTCACATGGATATACACAAGCAGAAGAATCAAATGTACTTCCAAGGGTTCCAAGACAACCTCAATACAAGCATGAAGAACCAAGTCACATTCTTGAGCCACCACGTGAGATTCCTAACCACATCCACAGTCTCCAAAGTATAAGATCTGGCAATTTTCAATGATCTCTAACAAGGAGTCAAGTTCACCTTGACAGAATCAGTTAATTTTAAAATATGATTTTCAGTAATACCTATGGAAAATTTAAATGTATCATCTGGGTGATCAAAAAAATTACATATCTAGAAAGTAGAATTGGATTACTACAATTCCTATTATTGGCATTTCTTGAGATTCAATTTCTAATCATTTAGTCATATAAGACAAATTTAAAACAACTAGAAAAATAGTTCCACTTTTTGGCCTAAAAGTGGACTCAACTTCTTTTTGGTACCCTTTATCTCTTTAAACATGATCTAGTTTGCATATAAATATTTATACATCCATGAACATCTGGTTCTATACCTTTACAAGCCCATTTTCTTCTAACACAAATAAATTCATGAACTTAAAAAAACAAATCATTTCTCCTTTGTAGTAGAAACAATGGCGATAACAATATGTCTCCTATAAGTGTTGGCACACCTAGTTTCTTTCATTACAAGGAATTGTTGTGTTACCTCACCTTGGTTGGGTATGTATCTTCAAATGTGATTACCTACTCAATTTTTCAATATTACAATTTTTTAGAGGCAAGGATATCTACATAAAATTACTTAGGAATATACTTTGTTTTCTACCAATAAGCATGAGTTACACCTTTCAATTAGTAGACACGAATGGAAAATATAATTGTAAATGAATCCTCAGATGCCTATAACTAGCTCATACATATCTCTACATACTTTTAGGTTTTTGTTTTTTTAGTTTTGAAACTCACAATGTAATCTTCTTGATATAGAGGAATATTACACGTGTGTGTGTAATCTAACTAGAGATGGTAGCATTTATACATCATAGAAAGTATTGGTACATAACCTAGATTTGATCATCACCAAACCCATCTATTCATTTTTGTGCCAACAAATTACATATCATCTTCATGCATTATTTACAAAATCTTCAAACACCGTAGAAGCATGAAAGAACCACTTGATACCATATATTGGTGTGCTCCCAATTTGTTTATATTATTAGATGAACATGCATCCCTTTATACAATAGGAAATTGTTGGCATTAAGCAAGATTGCCACTAGTGACAACACTTATTTGCATCCTGAGTGCAAACCGAGCAGAACAGTGCAAACCAAGTAGGAGAGTGCAAACCAAGCAGAATAGTGCAAATCAAGCAGGACAGTGCAAACTGAGCAGGACAGTGTAAACTGAGTGACATTATGTCTACCGAGTCACAAGTATTTACCGAGTTTGAAACTTACCGAGTGGTTAGTATGAACTAAGCCTTCACTTCTACTGAGTGCATGACAATGCCGATTAATGCAGTGGACGTCGAGTATCAGAAAGTCACCGAGTTAGTTTGCAGGAACCGTGTAACCATACTTGGGCCGACTTAGTAGCACTTATGTTTATTTGTTAAGCCGACTTTGTAATTGTAATTAATTGTTTAGACTTGTATATAAACAATGTTCTACAAATAACAAGTAGTATGAATGTGGAATAAAAAGAAGAGATAAAAAGGTAGAAACTAGTGAATTACAAAGGGCTACTATACACAAGGAGCAGCAGAGACAAATTCATCACAGAAGGTGATCAGTACATCAGCGAATCTCATTCAGCAATCCAGTTGCAAAGTAAGAGATCTACTGTTTCATCCTAACAGGTGAATCAGCTTGAAATCGTCTAACCAGGTAGACTTAACAGTCTTTGTAAAATCTCTTAACCGAGTGCATACTTCATTGTATGTTTGTAAATCCTCTAACAAGGTGGACCTAGCAGTCCTTATTGCTCCTAGCAGGGTAGATCATCAGAAGTGATCAATGTAAGCCTTAACCGGCCAACTTTATACTGCAGTATTAAAGCTTTGTGGGTTTCATCCCCACCCCAGTTTTACTTTCTTTTGGAAGGTTTCTGGGTAACCAAATCTATGTGTCATTGTTGTGAATGGTTTTATGTTTCATGCTTTCTATATGCAAAAGGATAAAGTGAACTATATGTTAATACATCTGATATTGAAAAAATTTGAAGTTACTGATTCACCCCTCCCCTCTCAGTAACTTGGTTAATTCTTGAATATTTCCAACAATTGGTATCAGAGTTGTATTGGTTCTCAAGATAAAGCTTAACTAGCTTGAGCAAAGATCCAGGACAATGGAGGTATTCAAACTGAACAAGGTGATTGAAAATGAAAAGCTAGATCTGGAAATGGCCATAGCTAAACTTAAAGAAGCAAAAGAACATCTTTCCCAATCCCTAAGAAGAAGGAAGGAACTTGCAAATCAGATGAATGATCATAATTACATTGAAGAAAAGATTGAAGATCTTTTTCCCTCAAATAGCTTAGATGAAGCAAACAATGTTGTCAAAGAACTCCTAGAAAAGAATGGGTCTCTGCAAGAGGAAGTTAGAAAATTAAAAAGAGAACAAGAACTACACTCAACAAGATTTTGTGAGATCTTAGAATAAAGAAACAAGTTGAAAGATGAATTAGATGGAAGGAACAATGAAGTCCAAAATAAAACCCTTCAGCTAGAAAACCTAATTGATCAGATCTCCCATACAAATGAGGAAATTCTGACTCTAAGATCAAAAATAGAAAGCACAAGAGAAGAACTAAGATCTAAAAAGCAAATCAATCTAAGATTGGTGGATGACCTAAAAATCGAAAAACAAATCAATGAAAGAATGCTGAAGAGCCAAGAAGACTTAAATCAGCTGCATGATCAAAATCTTCATAGGCAAAAAGGAAAAGCAGGACTTGGATACAAAGGAGAAGGTGAATCTTCTAAGCAAGGTACTCAAAGGAATCAGAAACCTACTTGTAATCATTGTGGAAAAATAGGACATACTTCAAATAAATGTTGGAGCAATGAAAAAGTAGAATTCAATGGAAAATGCTACAACTGCAATCAGCATGGTCACAAAGAAAATGAATGCAAGGAAAAACCAAGATTCAAAGGTAATTGTCACAAATGCAACAAGCAAGGTCACAAGACATCTGAGTGCAGATCCAAAACATTCAATCCAGTAAAACAAATTATGAAAGCAATGTTTGGATGGGATTACAACACTTGGTGTAGATGTCATTACTGTGGAGAATATGGACACATTGGCATGAACTACATAAAACATCATCTAAGGAAAAGAGATACTACCATAAGATGTTTCAAATGCACTAAACTCGGTCATATAGCCAAAAATTGCATGAATGCTAGTGAAGTTGAAGATGGAAAGAAGAATGAAGCAACTAAGATCAGGAAACAGATGAGACAACAGTGGATTCCTAAATCTACCGAGCAAACCAGTCCAAGTAATGGAATGGGTGGCTCTATCGACTCAAACTAAATTCCCAAGAAAGCACTGGAACTATATTCTCATATACAAATTTCAAGCAGTTCCAGAACTGAATTAAAAGAAAGATCTAAATCAGCATACAAGATGCAATAAGATCACAGGAAGGTCAGTATCAGTTTTCACCAAGCAAGATCGGGAGCTATCTAATATGATTACCGAGTGAGGTCGGAGCAATATGAATTCTCAAGTTCACCGAGTTGCGAAGTCTTTACCGAGCAATTAATTCATAGTGGGTAACAGTCTGTCGGAATTCATACCCTAATTTCTACTAAGCATTAATGACAGAGTTGTAAACAAAAGGCAAGAAATCAAACTCATTCTTCACCGCGAACTTTAGCATTTTGAGAGCAGAAAATTTCCAGAGCAATCAAGCGATTCAAATACTTTTGCGAAAAGAATTCTCTGTGAGCTACCATGGCATCATCTAGCACTTCAGCGAAGAAAGGAACAGAAATGATAATCCAAGGGGAATGGAGAGCACCAGATTTCAAACTCATGCCCACAATTGCAGCAGCCCTAGACCCGAACGGAGCTCAATCTCAAATTCCTCCTAAGGTACTACTTGTTAACGATATTCACAATCATTTCAATTGTACAATTCAAGAGATGGGAAACCTAGAGCTAGATATTGTGTGTGAGGAACTATGTGTGAATGGTGTTCTAAAACCAGAGCACAAACATCTGGAAGATAAGGGATTAGTTCACATTACACATTTACCTCAAAACTTTCAGGAGAAATGGGTTAGATACATTCTCAGCCGTGTATATGAAGGCAAGATTTGGCTTGAGCAACCCATAGAGATCACTAAGAAGATGATTCACCAAATCACCGGTCTTCCCATGTTAAACAAAGTTAAATCTACCAAAACCCTAGGTCGGCCGGAGCTGGAGAAGAAAACCCTAGCCGAGTGGGACGGTAGAGGCATGAAAGTAAGCAGCATTACTGATGTTGAACTGAAGTTTGGAACACACATCATTGCTCATAAAATATACAGTTCAAGTCGACAGAATAGTGTTCCTTGCGAAGCCATAGACCTAGCATACAAAGTGGTAAAGAATAATTTATCATTTGACCTTGCAGATTTGTTGTTAAAACAGTTTAACAAGAACATGGAAAGCATTCAAACTTCCAAAAACAATCCATGTAAGTTTGGATCTCTATTGGTCTGTTTATTTTTCTATGTTCGGAAATTCTTCCCTTCCAAAGGAAAAGTAGTACGGAGAAAGGATGTACCAATTCTTTATGAGATAAATTAATATATTTCAGAAATGGGTGAAAATTTTGAGAACATCATGGATAGTTATTTTGAGTCTTTCAAGGAGAAAATGAACGACAGATTCCAGATTCCACAAAAGTTGGTGGAGGATTATAAGGATGATATTTGTTTCATGGTGGACCGTGACAAAGTATACATTCAAGCAGCTAAACCGAGGATTGTACATGTGAAACCTCTTCCTTATGAGGTAAACATTGATGAAACAAAGAATATCATTGAAGCCCTCCTTAATCAGCCTGTTGATCCCAAAGCTCCATATTTTGGGACATATGAAGAAGAAAAAGTGAGAATTGAATTAAGTATAAAGCTTCCACAGGCAGTAAATAAAGGAAAAAAGAGGATAGCCAAAATGTAAATGCTAACCGAGGGCAAAGGAGAAGACATTGAAGAAGAAGAGAAAAAGGATGAGAAAACAGAGGAACCAGAACCTGCAAAGAAGAAAGGAAAGGTATTCATCACCAAGGTACCTAAGCCTCGCACTGCTGTATTTACAAGGAAAAGTGCAAAGGGTAAGGCAGACAAAAAGGACAAAGATATAATATTCAAAAAGCCTCCTCTAACCCTTCAAGAGAAGATCAAACTTTTGAGAGAAGGATTTGGAGTAAGTAGTATAAAATCTTTAAAATATGAAATAAGATCAGAAACAGAACAAAAGGAGATTGAAGATGCTATCATTGAAAAGATGGGACAGTGGAAATACTCTCCTGATGAAATAGCCCAACAGATTCTAGGAGCTTTATTAGATCAAATAAAAATGAGATGGGCCAATGCAAGGCAAACTGTAAAAGACATATTTGATCAAACCATGAAACAGTTAATGCCGAGCTTGAAAAATGATGAAATAAAGAAGGCATTGAAGGAGAATGAAAATAAGATGACACTGAAGTTCAATACTTGTTTAATTCTGATTAACAATATTGAATCGGTTGTGAAGAGTGCAAATGCCACATGGAAGAACATATACCATCTTCACCAACCGAGTACTGAATCAGTTATAATAAAAGACATTGAAGATGACAGTGATGAATAGGAAGAAGCCACCAAGGTAGATGATACCGTGAGGATAGTGGCAGAAGTCATTGCATCACTTCCTACCTCTCCAACAAAAGTTGCTACAGCTAGCCTGGAGACATCTTCAAGCATGGTTGTGACAACTTCAACATTTGTCCAATCACCTATAGCAACAACAGAAGTAACTACCATTTCTTCTACCGAGTTGCAGTCTCCTATTTCATCAAGTTTTCCAGCAGTAAGTATTCCAGTTTTTGATTCTACAAGTGTAAATACTTTAAGTTCTCCAGTAGACAGTATACCATTCTTTATAGCCAGTCCTACTATGTCTACCATCACTACTACTAAGGCATTAAGTATAGCTAAGCCTAAGGCTCAATTGAGTATAAGATTTTTGGGCAAGAATATAGTAGAAGATATAGACCTAGATGAGGAAATAGAGATTCCAACATTGGATTTTGCAAATCTATTAGCGGATCAAATGAAAAATATAGGTGAACTCCTCCAAAGGAAAGCGAAGCAAAAGAAACTTAAAGAGGAGAGAGACAAGGAATATAAAATCATTAAGGATGCTAAGGACATTTTGTCAGAAGCATTAGGTATTAAAGTAGACTCCTCTCAACATGTTTTGTTACAATTAGCAGAAGCGGTAAATAAGTACAATGAGGATTTATCTGGGACAGACAAGTTAGTTGAAAAAGCCGAGAAGATATTCAACAATAAAGTGCTTGAGCACATTGCTCAGCACATAGCTATTAATCAAGTAGAATTATCTTCAGTTTTGACAAACATTGAATCTTCCTATTCGAATGTTACCTCTCTTTTGGCCAAACTATGCAATGTTGCCGAGTTCACCAAGGATGTCAAGGATAAAATGAATAAAATTGATGAGGATTTGAAGATTAGCATACAGAAGCTGCAACTTGAACCAAGTTCAAACTCTGCTCATCACATGAAAATCTCATTCCTATCAAATATGCAGTCAGAACTACTGAAAGAAGACACAAGGATCCGGTCCACACTACTAGACATTCAGAACATGATCCTTCCCATCATGAATACAATGTATAAGCACATTGAACATTCCAAAACATTAATTCATGACAATCAGTTCTCAATAGAAGATCACATGATTGCACTCTCTGCAGAAGTCCAAATTGCAATCCAAACATGCAAGATTCTGCAAGAAAATTGGGACAGAACTCTGGCACTGATAATGAAGGTACATTCTATTTTTCTATCAAATTTTGGATTCTCCCTGTAAAACACTTGTATATACACCTTTGGCATTATCATCAAAAAGGGGGAGATATGTATAGCAGAAAAAGTTAGTGCATTGAAAGGGGGAGATAATTTATAAAGCCCTATGACAAAGACAAATTTTGAAAAATCAAAATAAATCTCAGCATGGTTCATGTATATAAGTTTTGGGCAATAAGTGTTTTTTTCACTAATGCTAAAGGGGGAGATTGTTGGCATTAAGCAGGATTGCCACTAGTGCCAACACTTATTTGCATCCTGAGTGCAAACCAAGCAGAACAGTGCAAACCGAGCAGGACAGTGCAAACCGAGCAGAACAGTGCAAACCATGCAGGACAGTGCAAATCGAGCATAACAGTGCAAACCGAGCAGGACAGTGCAAACCGAGCAAGACAATGTAGACTGAGTGACATTATGTCTACTGAGTCACAAGTATTTACCGAGTTTGAAACTTAATAGTGGTTAGTATGAACCGAGCCTTCACTTCTACCGAGTGCATAACGATGCCGAGTAATGCAGTTGACGCCGAGTATCAGAAAGTCACCGAGTTAGTTTGCAGGAACCGTGTAACCATACTTGGGCCGACCTAGTAGCACTTATGTTTATTTGTTAAGATGACTTTGTAATTGTAATTAATTTTTTAGACTTGTATATAAACAATGTTGTACAAATACCAAGTAGTATGAATGTGGAATAAAAAGAAGAGATAAAATGGCAGAAACTAGTGAATTACAAAGGGCTACTATACACAAGGAGCAGCAGAGACAAATTCATCATAGAAGGTGATCAGTACATTAGTGAATCTCATTCAGCAATCCAGTTGCAAAGTAAGAGATCTACTGTTTCATCCTAACAAGTGAATCAGCTTGAAATCCTCTAACCAGGTAGACTTAACAGTCTTTGTAAAATCTCTTAACCAAGTGCATACTTCATTGTATGTTTGTAAATCCTCTAACAAGGTGGACCTAGCAGTCCTTATTGCTCCTAGCAAGGCAGATCATCAGAAGTGATCAATGTAAGCCTTAACCGGCCAACTTTATACTACAGTATTAAAGCTTTGTGGGTTTCATCCCCACCCTAGTTTTACTTTCTTTTGGAATGTTTCTGGGTACCCAAATCTATGTGTCATTGTTGTGAATGGTTTTATGTTTCATGCTTTCTATATGCAAAAGGATAAAGTGAACTATATGTTAATACATCTGATATTGAAAAAATTTGAAGTTACTGATTCACCCCTCCCCTCTTAGTAACTTGGTTAATTCTTGAATATTTCCAACAGAAATATCATTCTATAATTGCATAACTAATAGAAACGACATTGTGACTAACAAATAGTTACACTATCAATTATTTTACACCAACAATTATGGTATTTTTGAAGGTTCTCTTCTTGTGTCAAGGTGTCAAAATGGTAAGGAGATGTAATAAGTTACTCTGAACTAATAAAATTTATAGTTGAAATATGAGACCTTGACCTATGTCTCATGGTGGAGACAATGGCTCAGTGACTTACTATTGGAGATGGGGTTATGTGTTTCAATAGAGGGAATGGAGAAGGACAATATGAATTCTAGGCCACATTGGTAGGGGAAGAAGAGGAATAATTTTGAGCATAATTTGTGTATGTGGAGGAGAAAAATGATCATAAGAGTATGTACTAAAGGAGTCTTTATAAGAGGGATATTGGTCATATTATTTTTGTTCCCTTATATAGAATTTTGTTTCATTTGAGGAGCTTGTCTAGGCATAACAAGTGGCTTAGAATTGTTTTTCACAGATTGTGAACTAGTGACAATGGATACTTAAGCTTGGGTAGCACTTTTTCTTCCTTAAGGGATATTCTCTAATTAGATGACCTTATTGACAATTGAGAAAACATGTATTGGCCCTGTTAATATATACTAATGGCTAAGAAAATTCAAACATTGGGCATATAAATTTAATGTTATTAGGCAACTATTTGGTCAAGTCCATTTCTATACATACCCTAAGGTGAACCCTTATCCTAGCAAGCTTTCTTGTGTGATTTTTGCATCACAAGACTCTGCCAAGTTGTGAAGCAATATCTCTCTAGAATAGTATGAAGGAAATAATAATAAATGACAACTCTATCTACATTGGATCATTAGACATAGAACGGCTTTCAAAAAAATGTGTAGTGCCATTTTATAAAAAAATTATAATTTTTTTATTATATTGTCGAAAGGAAACTAACATAAAGTACCAACAAAGAACTAATTAAAGAACAATTATTTTAAGGTTGAATACTACCATAAAGATGGAAAGACAAAACCATGAACATGGACACCATGATTCTTGAAAGAGATAAAAAAATTGTAAGGGAGAAAAAAAATTAAAAAACTCATTATTACAATAAGAGAAAGAGAGAGTGAGTTTAACATAAAAATGCTGCCAAAGAAGAAAAACAGAGAGACACCTCAAATATATGGAGGTGAGACAAAAGAGTTATAAAATAACTCCCAAATCTAAGTGTGTCATCTAGCATCTTATGTCCCTGAAATGTATCACCTCATAAATGAATTGTGTTAATTCATTAAGGACAAAAGACTCAAAGGATTCCTTGAAAATGTTCCTGCAAGAGATAGAAGATATGTTATATTTATGTACTTTTATACTCGTAACAAAGAAGAAAGTGTTAGACATTCCCCCAGCAAAGAGTACCTACTTGTCTCTTCTGAGATTAATAATTCTTTCTGCTCAGTAAAAGAATTTTTTACATACTGAATAGCATTAATCCGAGGTCGAACATTCGAGGGAATTATAAAACAAAAAATAACTCGGAAAATGGTTGATATATTTAGCTTTCCAAAAATGAACATGTAACAGTGTAACGTGTAAGATATAGAAAATCCAAACCGAAAAAATTATTATTTCGAAGCTGACCGTTGTAATGATCTTATTCATTTAAAACTGTCAATACCTATAAATTATACTTGACAACTTGAAAATTCATCTCAGTCAATTAATGAATTTAGCAAATTCCAAACCATGAAATTTAAGGCTGTTGACCAGCTGTGCGTTTAGTGTCAAAGAATGTAACTTGTTTAAGATAAAAATAGTAACAATATCATTCTAAAATATTCGACACAAAATATCTTTTCTATGACAAATCAACCTTACCATTTGTAGAGAACTTTGATAGAGACTCACGAAAAAGTTAGGACGATTAGATACGTGAACTTTGATACATGAACTTGGAGTACAATTTTAAATATTCATATCAATTACCATCAAACATAAAAAGCAAACAAAGAGAACCATACAACATTTATATGAAATCTTTTGCGAACATAAGATACCGTTCAGACAACATGTTAACGACATCTTCCGCTTCATTCCAAATGAGCCATAAATTATCCATAACTAAGTGTTAATGAATGATAATTTATTCTGGAATTTCCCTTTCGTATTTTGGTGATAAAGGAAAAGCAAAAAAAAATATTTGCATTTGACCATTAAAAAAACTGTAACACTAAACAAAAGGGCTTGCCGCAGTTTTTAGATTTCCTTTTGTTGTCCAAATATGGTAGGACGATATTCAAAATTTCGAAGCATAGAGTACGTATGTTATTTTGGAATTCTCAAAGAAAAGTTGGATTTAAAATTTTGAAAAGACGAATTGAAAATTGGAAATAGAAGATTCCCAACACAACCAGGTCGTTTGAACATGCTGCTGAATTATATAATACCAAATAGTAGGGATTAAAATATTAGGAGGAGAGTGTAGGATGCACATGTTAATGGTTAGAAAAAACATAAAAGAAAGTAACGAGCTACGTGTGGTTGTGACTTGTGAGGCGCATATTCATTTCATCGCTGTCTTGAGCTCTCAATTAATATTTTAAGATTATGGAGTTCAACCTGTATATTACAGGAACCTTAGGATTCGAAGGTCCTGAGTATCTTGGAATACATAGTCATAGAATAAATTAATCAATATTAACAGTAATATAGTATTGATTGCAGTGTTTCATTTGCTTTAAAGGGTTTTTAATAAAATTTCAAAATAGTTTTGGGAATGGTATATCTGGTCAAAACTTTTAGTTCTACGAACATGACTAATAAGATGTGGTTGATTTTTAAGGAGTTTTAAATTATGTAATATTTATTATTTAATAAAATTTAGAAATAGTAATATTATAGCTTCAGTATAAACTGTTTTTATGTGTTTAAAATTCATATTCTACTACAAATAGAAAGTAAGATAAGAAAAACGAATGAAATTGAAAATATATTTTAAAAGATTAACATTTTTGAATATATATATATATATATATATATATATATATATATATATATATATATATATATATATATATATATATATATATATATATATATATATATATATATATATATATATATATATATATATATTCTAATAAATAATCTTAAAAAAAATACTATTATTAATTTAATTCTTTATTTTAAAATTTTATTAACAATATTTTTTATTTTATTTTTCAAAATAATTAATAAATTAACCTCTATTATAATTCATATAATTCTGCTACTTTCATATTTTATTCATTTATTGTAATTTATATTTTAAACAATAATTTTTTTCTTCTGGTGCCGATCCCATTACAAAGAATCTTGAGCAAAATAAGTCTATAAATACAACGCCTGAGTATAGAGAAACACAACTTCTTAGGCTACTTCGGCTATTTCTCTCATCCCATTCCTGTCTGTGCTATCCTTGCTAATATAGCTAGTTTGAGTTTTTGCTTTGTATCTTTCAAGATGAAAACTTGGGTTGCTGTAATTGTTTCTATATCTCTCCTTTCTTGTGTCATTCTTCTTTGTGAAGCTCGGCCAATTATGACACCCAATCCAGAATTCCCAATACCCTCACAAGCTTTTCCTCCAATAAATTCTGTGATCTCCATTGATAATCTGAGAAAGATAGCAGGCTATAAGGATCTCAGAGGAAAAGAGTATGTTGGTTACAGAGCAAATAGGAATGATGTTGCTAGAGTATCCACTGATCTCAGAGAGACTGCAATCTATAAGAATGGATACGAAGCACCACTCACAATGAGTAATCAAGGTGGTCATAGTCCTGGAGTACGACACGAGATTCCATACCTCCCCTGCTGCTGAACAGCAGAAAGGAAGGATTCAATAAAAAGTCATGCATTCCTGGGTATAACTGTACTTATGAATAGCTATTCTACGACAAACAAATATTGTTTATTGTTTTCGTTTATTAAACGATGTTATAATGCTAAGATAAATGGTATGAACCACTGAGATTTCTGCTGCTCAACAGAGAAATATAACGATGTGCCGATTGCTGATGTATGTCTTACAATAAATAATATTAAGTTAATTTTCTTATTTACCATGTATATCCTTGAGCATTCTTCTTTGTTTCAGATGTCAGATTTTCAAAACGTTGTCAAATTAAATACTCTTTATGGGCATTCCCATAAAGGTTCCAGGCAGCTTTTTGAGGCTTGATGTGTACGATTTAGCAGCTTTTGTACTTTCATTCCTTCCTTGCTGCTTTGTTAAGTCTTGGTATAGCGCTTTGGTTGCTGTAGAACTTTTTGTTTGCAAGGCCCGAGGATCACTCACTTCCCTTCTAGCCTTTTCTTTTGTATAAATTTTTCTAATATTGCTACTGATGGATGTATTGCTGAGTTCCTTTGTACAGTCAGATTTTGGTTTGTGAGCGATCACCACAAATATTCTTATTTAAGAATAGAAGAACTCATGAGAGGAACCATGTAAAATTTCAGCTGCAGCAGCTACAGCTGCATAAGCTTGTGAAAGAATAAGAAATTACAAGGCTGCTACGAAAATAGAGTATGTGTATGGATAGAAGATACACTTAAGAAAAGAAAATAAAACCACACTTATTATTCATATCTAAGAGCAGAATATATAACAATATAGAATGACATTCATATGGCATAAGAAGACTGAGATAGTCAAAGAAGGAGGGCTGGACGGTGGACAGATTTAAAACATGTTCAAACCATTAATAATGCTGGACTGCAGGCTGTACTGGACGGTGACTTCCATGTGCAGAATAAGAGCATGGTCTGCTGTAGGTGGCAGTCAGCGGTTGCATAAATGCACCGAAAGTTTTATAGTTGGAATTAATTCTTCAACACCCCCCCTTAATTCTAAATAACCAGAAAAGAGAAATAAGGAAAGAGGGAAAACCCAGTGGGAACAAAACCCCCCCTCAAAAAGGATGCCAACATAGAAATGAGACTACTATATTACAGTGTTCTTTACTCCAAGAAGATCTCGGAGAAGGTAAAACTTCTGCTCAGTAAACATCTTTGTGAAGATGTCGGCAATCTGGAGAGATGTGGGATAATATTGCAAATCAATGACCCTATCATGGATTAGATTTCTGATGTAATGCATATGGATCTCGATGTGCTTTGTCCTTTGACGTTGAACTGGATCTCTGTAAAGCTTTAGTGTACTTTGATTATCACACCAAATAACAATTGGACGATGTATGCTTATACCCAACTCATTGAGGAAATTTTGCAACCAAATAGCTTGAATGGTGACATTGACTACGCCTCGATAACTACGCCTCGATATTCGGCCTCTGCAGATGATAAAGCAATGGACGATTGCTTTTTGCTTGACCAACAAATGGGACCGGATCCCAAATTGAGAACATATCCTGAAGTGGACTTCTGATCAATGCTATCACCAGCCCAATCAGAATCTGTATAGCCAATGAGGTCTAAGGAACATCCAGCTGAATAATGAATCCCATAGCTAATGGTTCCTTGTACATATCGAAGAATACACTTGGCAGCTTTCCAGTGTAGCTCATGAGGTTCCTGCATGTATCTTGAAACAACACCAACTGCATATGAGATATCTGGACGAGAGTGAGTAAGGTAAAGAAGACTACCCACAAGCTGACGGTAGAGTGTGAAATCAACCAAAGGTGTATCATTTCCATCCTCAAGCTTTACCCCTGATAAGAAGGGTGTGGTTGCTGGCTTACAATCACTAATATGGAAATGAGTCAAGAGATCCTTTGCATACTTGGATTGACAAACTCGAACACCAGATTCATGCTGGTTGATTTCAAGACCAAGGAAAAATTTGAGGAAGCCCAAGTCGGTCATGGAAAATCTATCATGCAAGGCTTCTTTTATTTCAGCACTAGAAGTAACTGAATCACCTGTTATTCGTAGATCATCTACATAGAGTACTATGATCAATAGGGAGCAACATGTTCTCATCATGTAAACAGTTGGATCAGATTTGCATCATATGAAATTTTGAGACAAAAGATAAGAATCCATTTTGGCATACCAAGCTCGAGGTGCCTGTTTGAGGCCATAGAGAGACTTTTTCAATTTGCATACTAATGAGGAGCTTTGAACATACCCTTGTGGTTGCTCCATGTAGATTTCCTCCTCAAGATCGCCATGAAGAAATGCATTCTTTACATCCATGTGATGAATCTCCCACCTTCTTGCTGCTGCAATCGCAAGAGCTAGCCGAATGGAGTCCATTTTTGCCACTGGAGCAAAAGTTTCATCATAGTCAATGCCATGAACTTGTTGAAAACCTTTTGCAACCAACCTTGCTTTGTATCTACTCACTTAACCATCCGCTGATTTCTTGGTTCTATAGATCCACTTACACTTGACAAGCTTGCGATTAGATGGAAGCGGAACCAAGTCCCAAGTTTGATTCTCTATGAGAGAATTGTACTCTTCATCCATCGTTGCTTCCCAATGAGGATTACCTGTAGCTTCTGCATATGTTTGAGGATCTAATGTATGAATCACATAGGCATGCGTTGGCATAATGGAATCTATAGTTGTAAATGCATGAGGAGCATCATAAATATCACTCAAACTCCTTATTCTTTGATTTCTTACAGGAGAGACTGAATCATCATTGGAAGCCCAATTCAGATTTGGATTTGGATCTGGGTCTTCATATGCATGCTCATGTTCATCTGATTCTGATGCAGATGATTCTGAAATTGTATCAGACTGATCATGCGTATCATCTTTTAGATCTGTAGGAGGATGCATAAATGTAGGGACATGGTGCTCTTGAGATGCTTACATGGGACTTTCATCAAAGTAGACACTCCTCTCAATAAAGAGTGTTTTTGTAGGAAGATCTAGCAATCTATAACCCTTCACACCATTTGGATATCCAACAAAGATGCATTCTTTGCTTTGAGGATCCAAAGCCTTCCTCTTTTCTATAGGAATGCGAGCCCAAGCATGTGATCCAAAAATTTAGAAATGAGTGACATCTGGTTGTGTACCACTCCAAGCTTCGAAAGGAGTTTTTCCTGTAACAGATTTGTGAGGAGATCTATTCTGTATGTATGAAGCACAGTTGATTGCTTCAGCCCATGATTTGGAAGGAAGAGATCTTGTGTGCAACATGCAACTGGGCATCTCCTTTACAGATCGATTCTTCCTCTCAGCAACCCCATTCTGTTGTGGAGTGTATGGTACTGTATTCTGCAACTGTATTCCTGCTTCATCACAGAAATGTTGAACATCATTGTTGACATACTCACCCCCATTATCTGTGTGGAGGATCTTGATCATTTTACCAGATTGCTTCTCAACACGTGCCTTGAAAATCTTAAGATTCTCAAACACTTCTGACTTGAACTTGAGAAAATATACCCAAGTATATCTTGTGTAATCATCAATGAATGTGAGGACATATCTGGCCTTGCTCATGGAAGGTTCAGGAAAAGGACCCATTAGATCACTGTGAACAAGTTCCAGAGGAGATGAGGCTCTCCATGCAATCCCTCTTGGAAATTTTTCTTGTGGATGTTTTCCAAGGGCACAACCTTCATAGACTCCATCATAAAATTCTATGGTAGGCAAACCTTTCACCATTTCTTGTTTGCTAAGTTGTTGCATATATCTATAATTCAAATGACCAAATCTTTCATGCCAAATTCTACTTTCATTATTTGCATGTGTTAGTAGCAAAGTAGAATTTGATTTTGAAACAAACTCAGAGAATGTGTACAAATGAGATTGATGATTCACCTTACTAGTAGCAATTTTGGAGTTGTCTTCCATGTCATAGATGTTCTCTGAATTTGGGGTAAACTCAACTCGCCTTTCGAATCCAGTATGTGTCATTTGATACATAGAAAGAAGATTTACAGAAAGCTTTGGAATATGTAAGACATTCTCAAAACTTCCAATTCCAAGCTCTACCCTCCATATTCTAGTTTCTTCTATAGGAGAACCATCTCCCATAAGAATAGGGAAGCCACAATATGGTTTTAAAGAAGAAATGGCATCATTTGTGACTGCCATGTGGTGTGAAGCTCCAGAGTCAATAATCCATGCATCTGAAGAAGAATTGATGGCAATCAATGCATGAGCACTGTCTCTTGTTTCTGGTGTTTTCTCTTCTTGCTTCTTCTTGGCACTTTCTGGGATAAGGCCACCAAGATTATGCTGTTGAAGTGTTTGCACCATGAGATCAATCATTTTCTTCATGCATGATGATTCTGGATGGAACCCACGATTGCGATAGCTGCACTTTGATTTGCCCTTTTTGTCCTTCTTATCTTTTGAGCCTGAAGATCCATCTGGAGGTTTGGAGTTACCTTCCTTCTTTGGATCTAACTCCTTTCCTTTGCCTTTGAATTTTTGATTGGATTTGAAATTGTCCTTCCCATTTGAAGGCATAACAAGAGCATGAGATTTGAAATTCTTCAATGTGCCCATCTTAATAAGCTTATCTTGCTCATGTATGAGAGACACAATGAAGGAATCCAATGTGGGCATCTTCCATGTTGATCATGTTGTGAGCCTGAATGTGTGAAAAGAAGAGACAAATACTGCATATTCTGGACCCAACTTTGATAAAGTAGAAAGGATTAATTTGCTTTCTTCCTTGGATTTGTCAATTCAACATCCTTTCAGCTAAAGCAATAAGGCCTTGAATTTTGTAAATAAATCTTGAATATTATCAAAATTTCTTGGATCTAATGTGCTGAGCTCATTTTCAAGGATATGACCTCTCATCTCATCTTGCTTTCCAAAAAGAGACTCCAATGTAACCCAAACTTGGTTTGGAGTTGTACATGCCTCAACATGAAACAACAATTCTGGAGAGATGGATAAGCATAGAAGACCAAAGGCCTCATCCATGCGGTTGAAGTATTTAGCCTTTTCAACTGCAGAATTTGGCTCAACTTTTGTATTCATAACTATCCAATAAAGGCCTCTACTTCGAAGTTGAAGTAGAATCTTTGGCTTCCAATCGAAGTAGTTATATGGAGTGAGAATAACAGATGTTGGAGCCTCCATTTTGCAGCTCTGATCTTCTATATTTGCAACACAAAAAAAAAACTCTCTTTTTCCTATAACCTCCACTCTAATACCATGTAAAATTTCAGCTACAACTACATAAGCTTGTGAAAGAAGAAGAAATTACAAGGCTGCTATGAAAATAGAGTATGTGCATAGATAGAAGATACACTTAAGAAAAGAAAATAAAACCACACTTATTATTCATATCTAAGAGCAGAATATATAACAATATAGAATGCCATTCATATGGCATAAGAAGACTGAAATAGTCAAAGAAGGAGGGCTGGATGGTGGACAGATTTAAAACATGTTCAAACCATTAATAATGCTGGACTGCAGGCTATACTGGACGATGACTTCCATGTGTAGAATAAGAGCATGGTCTGCTGCAGGAGGTAATCAGCGATTGCATAAATGCACCGAAAGTTTTATAGTTGGAATTAATTCTTCAACAAACCAATCATCCACATGATCAATTTGAAGGGATTTACAAGCTTATTATGCTTCAAAAACAAGCTCAAGAGCCTCATATCCTCTAAGCTCCTCTTGATACTAGCTCCAAGTCATGGTGGTACAGACATTAATAAGACGGAAAATATTGAGGAACATGTTTAAAGTTTTTGGAATACTTCAGCACTTTTCTATAATCAATTTCAGCCTTCTTTCAAAGACCTGTTCAGTCTTTCTATCTTTCTTTTTTCTTTTTGAGAAAATATGGTTCTTACTGTGTGCCATGTAATTGTTAAACAGTTTTATCTATCTTTTCTATTGTAAACTGTATGAAGTTGGGTTTCGAATTATATTGGCTCTTCTTTTTTTAAGGCTAGTTGGAAGGTGAAGGATGAGTTTGGTTATTTGATGTTACATTTATCTAATTATTAAACTAAAAGTTAATCTTCATTATATTCTTTTTTTCCTCATTTACTTTATCCACTCTAATCAATTTAGAATAGTCTAATGTGAAACTGAACTTCAATTTTATTTCTAAATATTTCAGCAAATTAAATATACTTCCTGCAATAATCACTAAATATACAATAATTAAATAGTGTTAATTCAATTTTCCATTCTAACAAATCTTTTAAACACAAGTGGAATAGTAGATGTCACCTCAAAGAATTGAGTACTAAGAATAATGATAAAAATACATTTAAAAAAATAAAGAATTATGATAAGAAAATTTAGTTTTTTAATATAATTTTGTACTTGAACTCTCAACTACCTATGTTCTATTATTTATTTATTTTTAAAATGGCCAAAGTCACTAAACTATCTATTCCCTATTATTACATATAGTGGAAATGGACAAATAATTCCCTAATAATTTTCCTGAAATGTGATTGACCAATATTTCTTGAAATAAAAGTGATTCTTCAAATATTTCAAGATAGTTTTTCCTTCAGTAGCTTAATGGTCAATCAATTAAAGGTGAATGACTTGATAAATATTTTGCTAATGCTTAGTGCTCAATAGCTTTTAAGTTGCAATATTGTTTATTACCTTTTAAACTTAATACTTTTATTTTAAAAAAAGATATTGAAATAAAAGATTATTTTATTTTCATAACCTTTTAGTAACTTTTCCATTTTTAAACTTTTTTTTTTGGTCAATAAAGGTTGAAGCCGAAGTTTTCTATTGAAATATGCAGAAAATAAATATACATGTAAATATACATATTCTATCTACTTCTAAAACCAGTCCAATGTTCATGTATGGAGAATAAATATGTATAGAGCAACAAAGCTCTTCTCCTTGAAAATTACCAAAATCTAAAAGTCCATTAGAACCAGTGCTGCATCGGATTCAAAATGCAAAATGCAAAATGCAAAATTCAAAAGGAACCTGAGATTCATCACCCCAAACCTATATGGAAGGTGATGTTGTATCATTCTCTGAGCTCTAAGAGCTCTCTTCATCCATGTCCTCTGCACCCGGTTCTTCTTCATTGTCTTCACTCTCGACCTCATCCACATCCTCATCCATTTCCTATCCCTCTGCTTCATCCAGCTTTGGATTTTCTTTTTCCTTGTCTTCCTTCTGAGATGATTTTTCTTTCTCCTGGGAAGAGGCAAGGGAGCCTTGTGGATGCCAACCATTCCTAACGTACTTGCCTCATTCAAGATGACGATACATTTTTGAAGATGAGGTGAGATTGTTAGTCAAGCAACTTGTCCAACTTGAAAAGATTACACAGTCGATGTGACCGATTTTGTAAGATTGTACTCTGTATGTTAGATTTGATGGATTTGTTGTGGCTGCCAACCGTTAGAAATTGATCTGATGTGGATGTCATTTGCTGCCTGATTTACCAACTCATCAGCTTTACCGTTTCCTTCACGGTAAATATGGTTAGCCGTTGAGGATTCAAATTTTGAAATTAAACTTAGTATATTTTCTAAGAAGGATTGAAGTTTTCAGTTAGTAATGGACCCTGTCCTAACTACATTTATGACTATCATTGAATCTCCTTCTATCTCAACTTTGTTAAGATTTAATTCTCTGGCTAATACCAAACCATGATAAAGAGCTTTGATCTCCGTCGCATTATTAGTATCCGGTTCTAATGGCAAAGCTAGTTGAGAAATGATTTGACCCTCTGAGGAATGGATTATGCACCCAGCACCAAATGGCCCTGGATTACCTTTTGATGCCACATCAAAATTTAATTTTACCCAACCCAGAGAAGGAGATTTCCAACACACTCCAGCCTGTGAAGGGAGTTACTTTTGCAGCCTCATCCAATGGAACTAGGAGTTTTCAATCCATGCCAATTTTTAAACATCTTATCATCCCAACTGGTATAGAATTTGTGGATGGCTGAATATGTTTGATTCCAAGAATTCATTATCTCGACTATACTTACCTCAATTATGTTCAGTAATTTCCCCAAATCCAATGATTTGTCTTGGAAAAGTCTCTTGTTCCTTTCCTTCTAGATTTCCCATAAGAGAATTGAAGGAGAGATGGTCCATAGGTTACCACATAAGCTCTCTTTGAAGAGAGAGGGCCAAGCAATAAGGTGCGACTGAAGATCTTGTAGAGAAGCAGATTGCCAATTCAATTTTGAATATAACCAATCCCAACATTCTAGGGCAAAAGGACAGGAGAATAACAAATGATTGAGAGTCTCTTCATGATTATGACATAAGGAGCATCTTGATGGCCCAAAGAACCCCATTTTTATAAATTTTTATGCAGTCGGGATGTAGCCCTTGGATGCTACCCATAGAAATACACCAGCTTTGGGTAGGCACATTTTGTTCCAGCAAAGGTGAACTGGAATTGAAGAAGATACTTGTGAGTGCTGTGGTAATAATTTATAACCTTCCTTCACCTTATAACTACCATCCTTTGATCTGGTCCAAATTATCTCATCATTACCACTTTTTAAAAGGAAAACTCTATTTTGGACAATGGATTTTAGCAGATTTAATTCTTGGACATTTTTTCCAATACTTGTAAAGTCCCTCCATTTCCAAGACCCATCCTCTTGTGAAGATTGAGAAGGAATGATATAATCTTTAAGCATTGGTCCCCATGCCAACTAACTCAGCTACATGACCCGTTGAAGACCTAGAACTGAATGGAGACTTTGAAGACCTCGCCAAGAGTCTTCCCAAAATCTAGCTAGATTTCCACTTCTGACGTTCCAAGAGAGATTGGAATCAACCACATGTTTGGATTTCAAAATGAAATTCCAAATTCTAGAGCCTCTTGGAGGGTTTTTGATCCTAAAAGCTTCATGACTGCCCTCTAGACCCAAGTATTTACCCCTGAGGATCTTGACCCATTTGCAATCCTTGTTTTTAATCAGCTTCCAATATAATTTTTCCCCCAATGCTATATTCTGCCATAATTGATTCTTGATCCCTGTTCCCCCTACTAAAATTGGTTTACAGATATTCTCCCTTGAGATCAATTTGAATTTTCTGTTCTACTTCCATGCCAAAAGAAAGTCCTCAACTTTTTCACTATATCCATGTATCTAGTTGATGATAGAGATTGACAAGAGAGAAGGTATATGGGAATAGCTGAGAGTGTGGCTTTAATCATCACTATCCTTCCTGCCCATGATAACCATTTGGTTTTCCAACTTGCCAATTTTTGATCCAGTCTTTCATTTATTGATTTCCAAATTCCTGTCATTCGGAGACTTTTGTCAATGGGGATTCCCAAATAGTTGCAAGGAAGGGAGGCTACTTTAAAGGCTAGGAGAGTTTCTATCTTCATTTGAACTCTCTTTTTTGTATGAAAGAAAAAGATAACTGATTTATCTTTATTTACTACTTGTCCTGAGGCTAGAGCATATTTATTTAAAGTATTTCTCAAGAGAGATGCTTCCCTAACTGATCTGAAACCAAAAAGAAGGTTGTCGTCTGCAAATTGTTGGTGTGTGATAGGAGGAACTAAAGATGTAACTGAGATTCCTCTGATGCTCCCCTGAGTTTGGAGAATAATGATTCTGCGTCCTAAAGCTTCTACCATAATAATGTATAAGAAGGGAGAGAGGGGATCTCCTTGCCTTATACCATTGGAACCACCAAAGAAACCTTGAGGGGATCCATTGATCAGAATGGAGTATTTTGGCATTGATATGCAATAAAATATTAGATTAATCTAAGATTTGGAGAAGCCAAAACTTTGCATGCACTTGGAGAAAAACCTCAAGTTCACTTTATCATATGCCTTCTTGATATCTAGTTTAATGATCATGCTGGTTTTTTTTGAGTGTTGGATGGAGTGAATTGCCTCTTGTGCAATAATTATGCCATAAAAATTGGATCTGCCTGGAACAAAACCTGTTTGTTCCTCTCCAATAATCTTATCTAGAATTACCTTTAATCTATTTGCAAGTGCCTTAGATAGGATCTTATATATAGTATTACACAAAGCAATAGGTCTGAATTCATGCATAGAGTTTGCATTTTCTGATTTTGGAATGAGGGCAATAAAAGTATTGTTGATTTCGGTTAGAAATCTACCTAATGATCTCACTGTTTCCAATGCCTCTGTGAGTTCATTACCAATCACCAGCCAACAATGAAGAAAAAACTAGGGGGAAACCCATCTAGACTAGGAGCTTTATCTAGAGCCATTGTAGATTATATTTGATAAATCTCCTTTGTTGAGAAGGGCCTCATTAAGTTATGATTATCCAAATCTGAGAGAATCTTGGGCACATTACAAAGAAGATCTTGTTGACATGTAAGAGGAGAACTATCTGAATTGTTCAGCAACTTGGAGAAAAAAGATACAATTTCCTACTGAATCTCTTTCTGATCAGTTAAAATGAATCCATCCTGATTAGAAATTTGAAGAATTATGTTAGTGTTCCTACAACACTTAGTGCTAGAATGGAAAAAATTGGTATTTTTGTCCCCAGCCTCTAACCAAGATTCCCTTGACTTTTGTTTCCAAAAAAATTCCTCCTTGCTGAGCATATCCTCCAAGTCCTTAAGCAACTTCTTCTCCTTAAAATATAATTCTTGGCTCATTCCTTGTTGCATAATTTCATTATTTAACTCTTTTAGCTTTGATTCAATTTCCACCTTTGAAGAAAAGATATTCTTAAAATGAGTCCTATTCCAAATGAGGAAATTCTACTTGATGAATTTGAGTTTTGTAACAAAGCAAAACATTTTTGATCCTTTCACCTTATCTTTAGACCACCATTTTTTAATCAATTCTGTAAAATTTTCCTCTTTCAGCCACATATTTTCAAATTTGAAGGAACATTTAAAAGGCTTGTCCTCTTCTACCATGTCAAGACATATAGGAAAATGATTCGATCCTGAGGAAGGATATATGGATGCTTTCAACCCAAAGGGAAAGGATGTGATGTCTCCTTTGTAAAGAAATCTATCCAATTTTTCTGAGATATTGTTGAAACCCATTCTTCTGTTAGACCAAGTAAAGGCACCATTTTCCAGATCAATCTCCATCATATCATCTTTTTGAAGCCACTCATAAAAGTCTGATTGTGATTGTGAAAGTCTTTGAGAACCCCCTTTTTTCTCTGATGGATGGATAATAGCATTAAAATCACCTGCCATAATGAAGTTAGTATCAGGAAAAAGTGAAAACCAATTACTAATCTCATCCCATATCACCAATTTCCTTCTTGATATAGGGCCATAAACATTGGTTAGATATATTTTTAAATTTGATTGAGTGCTAAGAATTTTCCCCCCCATCCAACTTGGAATATCCTTGACATGAGAATAATATGAAGTTCTGGGATTCCAAATAATTGTTAGACCCCTTGAAGACCCTGTTGCTTCAACCACTGAGGCTTTCCAGTCCCCTAAGGATTTAATGAAATCTTCTACTTGTTCTTTGCTCATTTTGGTTTCTTGTAAGAAAATGACATCTTCTTTGGATGTCCAAATGCAGCGTTTGACTAGATGCTGCTTGTTAGGGGCATTTAGACCCCTAACATTCTAAGATAAGAGCCTCATTGAGACTTGGGAAGGAACTTCCCCTTCCCTACATTCAAATATGCTATAATATTAGCTTGGTCTTGATCCTCTCCCTTTCCTTCTCTTAAGGTGGCTACTGATTTTCTTCCTTTCCCTTTCTTTTTCCCCGATCCACAATCTAGGACTATTTTATGGTCAACCTGCATCATCCCAAGTAGGGAGTTTGAACCTTCCAACATTACTTTAGTGTCTGATTCCTTGTTCTTAGCCTCTTCCAACCCCTGAGAGTTGTCTATTATCTCTGATTCCAGAATTGAATGGTCCACATCCATAAATCTTTCTTCATCTTCAACATAATCATCTTCCAACATTTTTTCAATAATTGAATGAGAGAAAGCTTTGGTTGTGTTTTGATTATCTAGAGTATTGCCAAAAAGATCATGAACTGCTTGGAGTCTAGAGGGAAGTGGTTCCTCTATGCATCCAGCCCTTCCCGACTATCTTGAAGAGCTATCTTGAAGAGAGAGACTCATGGTTGGTTGTATTCTTCAAAGGCTTGAGTGATATTAAGCCTCCCTTCATTTTTTTTTTAGTTGGAGCTAAGGGTAATTCTGTCAAGACCTCCAGAGTGCAGTCCTTTTTCTTTTTATTTCTTATTCTAGAAGATTTCCTACATCCCGAACCTAGGGAGCATTTGCTTTCCTCTGATACACTAGTTTTTGATAACTCCTCGAGATCATAGAGTCTGATTTTCAAGATGTCATCCTCCTTGTTGCAGTGGTTTTGGGGCTCAGAAGGACTGAGGGCCATTGTATCTTGACAATTTCAATCATTTTTTTGTAGGTCACAAAGTTTAGTGTTGAGGATGTCATCCTCCAATTTGGAGGACCCTGCCTTGTTGTTCCATCCATGGGAAAATCCATCTAAAGTCTCAGACCTATCAGGTGCAAGGTTGAAGCTGGTATGAATAATTTTAATAGGACTTTGATTTTGATCCTCTTGAAGAACTTGATCAGCAATTTCCTCCAATAATTCCTTCTAAACTTGAGTCACCCAATATGTGATGTAGTATTCCAACCAGGAGGCCTGCAAATTGGAGGTTGGGACCGAGAGGGAGTGTAGTGGGGGAAGTGGAGGAGCCTTAGTTAAGGTCCTAAATTTATCAAAGGTCTCCTTGTAAGTTTTAAAATCTATCCAGTACTCTCCCCCTGATGTGACCTTCTCCACTATAATATTTGTTGTTCCATTACCCTCATGTGGTGAATAAGTCAATAAAAGATTTTGAGAACCCCCCCAGTTCAATTTGTGGGTCCATAATCTTCTGTATAGCAGTTGAAGGAAAAGTGTCAAAGCTTCTTTATTGATGTCTCGGGAGTGAGCCTAAGAAGCAATAATAGGGGCCAACCTAGTGTTAGGCCAATTTTTTGTCATAGCAAAAATCTTGTGAAATTGGCATGTTCCCTACAATGTGTTTGTCAAATGTCATGCCCTGTGCTCTTTATCTATCACCTTGCATCAGTCCAAACTGCATCTCCTAATTCGCAAAACCCAGATAGTTTTTCAAATTCTAAAGTCTGCTGGAAATATTGTCAAAATCTGCCACAGTGTCGAAAACCCATAGTGTTTTCAAAAGTCCATGATGTTTTCAGTCTGTGTATTTTCGGCCTTCCTTATTTTCAACCCTATGCTTCTTGCTTTTTGTCCACTTATCTTTCGGTCTGTCGGAAACTTTGTGTGTTTTCAATCATCTTTCGGTCTGTCAAAAATATTATGTGTTTTCAACCTCGTGCTAGTTCCTTGTTTGCTAGCATTCCCTCAACTGCGCAAGTCCAACATGGATGGTGGGTCCAGGCTCTTCCTGATTGGCTGTCACATGGCCACATGTCAGACTTTTCTGACATGCGATCATGAGACCGCTTGCCACCTGGCTGTGCGGGTCCCAGTTTCTATTCAGCTACCTAGAAGTTCTTTACTTTGGTGTGCAAGTGCGACGAGGGGGGATAGATGGCACATTCTTATTGGCTTTCGCATGGCTGCATGTCAGAATTTTCTGACATGTGATCATGTGACCGCTTGCCATCTGTCCGCATGGGTCCCGACTCTTCGCAGTTGGTGGCATTTCATTGGTGGGCCCAAGAGATGCAGAGAAGTAGATCACGTGGTAGCCTGTGATTCACTGTCGCATGGTCGCATAGCCTAGTTTTTGGCTATGTGATCATGGGACCACTTGCCACATGTCCCTAGGGCCCGGTAGTAGGTGATGGGGCATCTTCTGGGTAAGGTGGCGGTGTTCAATTGGCCGGTGGGTGGTGGTGTTATCTTCATGCAGTGGCGATTGCGGTGGCAGTTATGGTAGCGGTCTGTGGGTGGTCACATGTTCACATAGCCCATTTTCAAGCTATGCAATCATGCAAAAGGATGCCACGTGTCCTAGGGCTTATTTGTGGCTGTTTGGTGGGTCTGAGTGATTCAGCGGAGAGGATGGTGTGGCAGATCTAGTGGTTGGCGCATGATCTCATGGGAGGTGTCAGACCCCTTGTGATCATTCACCCACCATTTGATTTCAAAGGCTTGTAGAGCGTGGGTCCTATGGCAGGTGTGACTGGGTGTGGATCAGCGAGTGACAAGGTGACATGTGGCTTCGGGTGGGCTCGGTTGGAGTCTAGTGTTTGGCAGTCCGGATAAAAAGGTGGTAGTGCTGATAAGATGTAGTCTTGTCACTGGTTTGCAAGATGATTTGGTGGTTCCCCAATTCATTTGGTGACTTGGCAAACAATAGTCGTAGGATCGCTAGATTCTTTAGCGGAGGTAGGAAGTATTCCACGAATTGGTGAAAGTTCCTTTGTCGCCAATTCGCCAAATGACTTTAGTGGTCTATTTTAACATGTGCAGTCGTGTGTTCATGGAGTTCAATTAGGGTTAAGTATTTCATCACGCGATTTGGATTTTTCCTTGTCACTAGTTCGCGGAATGAAACCCGAGGTGCTTGATGGGTTAAGATCTAAAGCCCGAGAAGATGAGATCTTACGGTTGAGACTTTTTGTCGATCTTCAATCGAATCAGGACTGTCGATGTGCTGCTGGTGCCAAGACTTAGCCATTGGAGTTTGAATTCAAATCTCAGAGACATTTCCAGTGACCAGTAAGGACTAAAATTGATGACAGAGGGGGCCAGAGTTGGTGAGTTTTGATCTTCTCCGCCATTCCATTATGGTCCAGGGTGCTTGGTGATTATTTGCAGGGATCTATACCATATAAGGAATGATTACAATCTTGGCTCGAGGCTTTGGCAAGTTGCTTGGTTTCCTGCCCCTGCAATAAATTTTTGACCATTTCCAATTGGCTTGGTTGGTAAAGGCTATGCCCTAGCTATCTGTAGCTTGTTGCAACCCATTTTGGGTTCCCATGGCAGCTAGTGGTATAAAGTGTCAATTTTTTTACTATGTTGGGGTTCTGAATTTTGTCAGTTCCAGTGAAAGGCTCTGTTCTATAGATTTTCCCTTCTCTCTGCATATAGGGTGTTTTGTTTCCATTGTTGATTTAGAGAATACAATGCATGCTGCAGCAGATTTGTCTTATGCAGGAGGACTCAATTTATTCTTACTATCACCAAGCTATCTCCATTTGAATTCTGAATGCATTAATCATACATCAAGGGTTTTTGATTTGTCTATTTGCATTTCCTACGTGTTTGCAAGCGGAGTTATCTTCATAGAGGTAACTGGTTCAGGATTAGTGTTTATGCATGTATGAGCTGAGATATCTAGGATAGGTCATGCCTGTCTTCTAGTGGATGCTAGTTAATGTATTGTCCTTTCATAGGTCTCTTCTAAGGGGAGGGTCAAAATCCTTTGATGGATAATAGCATGCTTGAATGCACAGGTGGGTGTTAAGTTGAGGTTTGGTCATGGTGTGTGATTGATGTCAAGCATCAACACATTGAGCATATTTTGTTCTTATTTCATAACTGTCTCTTGCAGTAGGGTGTTTGACTCTGTGGCCCATTGGAGAAGGCACTAGTCTATTAGAGACTTAGGGCACCTCAGGGGACCTTTCAATCCATTTAAAATCTTTTCCCTTCAGCTCCACCCTTTCCCTTTCTTGTTGTTAGGATAGGTCTCTAGCTTTCAGTCTCATTCCATGCAAGTAGGGCTATTGCATGAGATTTTCTATCATTGGGGTACAGGATACCTATAAGGGATTGACTGCTATTCCACATTAATCTGTCTGTAGGCCTTTGGTTTGTCATGAGGTGTCTTGAATGTGCAGATAAGGCAATACCCACCTGAGTGAATGTGGAGCTCAAAGAAGAAGGAGGATTTCTCTCTATCCTCATCAATTGGTGTGTTTTTCTTTTCAAACTTGAGTGCCTAACCTGTGAATCTAAGCACAACTATTTGATTCAAGTTTGGTCCTTCAAGGAAAAGAACCAACAAAAATGGTGACTCTACTGGGGAAATGAAATAAGTTTACTGATAAGAGTATCCTAGAGTCTTGTTGTATTCATTTTGGGGAAGAGTCTTGTACATTTTCCAATCTTAGAATTGCTTTTCAGATTTGTAAATGTGCTACTTGGATTTGCTGATTGAATTATGTGTGGCTTTGCTGTGGGAGTGCTCAAAGTCTATTGGTGTTTTAAGATAGGTCAGTAAAATTTGTGTCCTCTGAAGAGAGGTGGCGACTCTATGCTAGAAAGAACCTGAGTTGTGAAGTTTTGTTGGGACTTCATTTAGCTAAGAAGAAGATAGTAGCATTCAGAAGGGCAAACCAGGTATTCTCCATTCAGTGTATTGCATTTGCATGGTCCTTATCAAATGGTTTTGTCATTAAGAAAGGACATATAAGCATGAAGTATGTAGGAAAGATTCAGTGACAAAAGAAGGTTCAATTCAAGTATAGATTTCTTGTCATTGGTCTTGAAGATTTTCAAGTAGGTGTGCAATAGTTGTAGCCAGTGATGGATGTTCACAGGGTTTCTTTTGTCAAAGGTTATGTGCCATTTTGTTATGATGGCATACCTGGTTTCCCTAATAAGATCCCTGATAAAATCAGAGGATACTTGCCTAAGTTTAATAGGAATCACTATCCATCAGCAAGAAAACATGTTCAGTTCTTTACTGATGTGATGAATGATTTTGAGGTTTTCCATGAAAACCTTTGGATGAAACTATTTGTTCAAATTGTTGGCTCTTTTCCTTGCAGGACCAAGCTTGAATCAAATAGTTGGGCTTAGACTCACAGGTTAGGCACTCAAGCTTGACAAGAAAAACAAACCAATTGATGAGGATAGAGAGAAATCATCCTTCTTCTATGAGCTCCACATTCACTCAGGTGGGTACTACCTTATCTGCACACTCAAGACACCTCATGAAAAAACCAAAGGCCTACAGATAGATTAATGTGGAATAGCAATCAATCTCCTATAGGTATCCTATACCCCAATGATAGAAAGTCTCATACAATAGCCCTACTTGCATGGAATGAGATTGAAAGCTAGAAACCTATCCTAACAACAAGAAAGGGAAAGGGTGGAACTGGATCGAAATGATTTGAAAATGAGTTTGAAGAGACCCCTAAGATACCCTAAGTCTCTGATAGACCAATGCCTTATCCAATCGGCCATAGAGTCAAAAACTCTACTGCAAGAGACAACTATGAAACAAGAAAATAATAGATTCAATGTGTTGATGCCTAACATCAATCACACACCATGACCAAACCTCAACTTACCACCCACCTGTGCATTCAAGCAAGCTATTATCCATCAAAGGATTTTGACCCTCCCCTTAGAAGAGACCTATGAATAGATAATACATTAACCAGCATCCACTAGAAGACAAGCATGACCTATCTTTGATATCTCAGCTCATACATGCATAAACACTAACCCTGAACCAGTTACCTCTACAAAGATAACTCCACTCGCAAACATGTAGGCAATGCAAATAGACAAATCAAACACCCTTGATGTATGATTAATGCATTCAAAATTCAAATGGAGATAGCTTGGTGACAGTAAGAATAAATTGAGTCCTCATACATAAGACAAATCTGTTACAATATGTATTATATTCTCTCAACCAGCAATGAAAAGAAGAACACCCTATATGTAGAGAGAAGCAAAAAATCTATAGGAAAAAGACCCTTCACATGGAACCAATTCTCCTCAAAAATTTGTAGAAGGAACCCTTACAAAACCAAACAACCTGTAATTTATACCACTAGCTACCTTGGAATTCTCAAAGAGAATGCAACAAGCTACAGACAGCTAGGGCTAAGGTCTCAACCACCCAACAAATTCAAACAGTCACAAAATTTACTACAGGGGTAGGAAGCATAAGTAGCCTAGAGAAAACAAATCTCTGGCAAATCAACAATCATGAAAATCTGCGAGCTCAGCATAGTACACCAGGAATGTCATTCAAATTAGTCTAATCATTGCCTGCAAATAGTTCTTCAAGCTCAAGACCACATGGCACCAAGTACAAAATCACCTCTGCAAATGACCACAGAGCCCCTAGACCACTTCGCAACAACCGGTGCCACCAACCAGATCAAAAAAACTACCAAGGAAGCGTTGAAAACCAATCCTTTGGTCGTGGGAAATGCTATGCAGATTTGAATTTGAATTCCAACGGTCACTTCATGGCTTTAGTGGTAAATCAGCGGCCATTGTTTAAATCTTTGTCAACATTAAGTCCTGACTGTAGATCCTCTTTATCTTTCCTAGGCTTGGCAACCTTGTAATTTCTTCAGTGGCCCAGTCGCACAGTCATCAACCTATCCGCCATAGGAAACCAGGGTACAATTTATGCCTGGTCACATGATCGCATGGCCGAAAGATAGCCCTTGTGATCTTGCAATGGTAGCTTCTTAACCGTGCAATGCAGACCGCAAACTACCCACAAAAATCATCGGCCCCACCACCAGTCGCCGACCAATCAAAACTGCCCACGTTGGCAAGACCCGCACAGTGGACTAACTCCACAACTGCGATGCCTGATGGTTAGTCGCATGACCGCATAGCCCAGAAATGGGCTATACAAACATGCGACATGACATTTCCTTTTACCCTATTGCAATCATCACCGCAACTGCCACCACAACCGCCATGGACACGTGGCACCCTATCGCATGATTACATAGCCTAGAAATGGGCTATGCGAACATGCGACATGACATTTCCTTTTACCCTACCGTAACCATCACCGCAACCACCACCGCAACCACCATGGACACATAGCACCCTCTCGCATGATCGCATAGCCTAGAGACAGGCTATAAGAACATGCGGTAACTTGCGAACACAATCATAACCGCCACCATATAGAGATAACAGCAACACCCATCAGCCAATAGAAAACTATCACCGCACCTAAAAGATGACCCATCACCCGCTACTCGGCCCCAGGGACATGTGGCAAGCGATCGCATGATCGCATAGCCAAAAATTGGGCTATGCAATCATGCGACAGCCAATCATAGGCTGCCACATCATCACCTCGGACCACCAAAGAACAACCACCAATGTCCAATAAGAAACCTCCAAATGCAAGCACGCGTGTCACACCGGACCCATTGAGCACAACAAGCAACCTGGCAAAAAGTAACATCAACTGCTGGCGTAAGATCTCATGGCTCTGACAAATTCTATGAGAACTTACACCAACCATCGATCCTCTGACACTGTCAGGTCCCACTGAGCCTTCAAAAATTTAGGTCCCACCACACATCACACTTGCACACTTGAGGGAAAGAAGACTGCCAGGCAGCTGAACAGAAACTGGGACCCGCACGGCTAGGTGGTAAGCGGTCGCATGATCGCATGTCAGAAAAGTCTGACATGTGGCCATGTGACAGCCAATCAGGAAGAGCCTGGACCCACCATCCACGGTAGGCTTGCGTAGTTGAGGAAACACTAGTAAACAGGGAACTAGTGCGAGGTCGAAAACACATAATTTTTTCGATGAAAGAGGATTGAAAACACACGAAGTTTCTGACATGTTAACAGATAAGCACACAAAGCTAGAAGACAAAAGCTCAAAAATAACATAGGTTATCGGTAAAGGATTGAAAACATCATGTATTTTTGTAAACACTATGGGTTTTCGACACTGTGGCAAATTTTGAAATATTTCCAGTAGGCTTTAACCTTTGAATAACTTTTTGGGTTTTATGATTTAGGAGATGCAGTTTGGACTGAAGCAAGGCAACAATAATAAAGAGCATGAGGCAGGAAATTTAACAAAAACAATATAGGTAACAGGCCAATTTTACAAGATTTTACTATGATAGAAAATTGGCCTAATAGTGGCTCTGTCTGGGGATGTATGCCTCTTGCAGGCATAGCAAGGACCTAGAATCACTAGTTAAAGTAGACCATCCCATAAAACAAAAATTGCAGGGAGCAAGGAACAAGTAGGGCAAGACCATGCAATAGGACCAAAAACTGATAGACCAAGGGAAAACAGGGCAGGGGAAAGCAACTTATATAAAAAAATTTAAAATATTCACAAAAGGCTCATGGCCCCAAAATTTTTCATCAGGTCTTTCCTCTATCAAACAAGTAATTTTCATCTCCACTTAGCAATAGAAAGTTGAAAATACATTTCTCATCCATCCTACCAAAAACACTGAGATCCACATTCAGCACATTATATAAAAAATGATCACCATACTCACCATCATCCGGCAAGATAAAGACATTAGGCTGCCATAGATGTTGACCATTTTGTGACAACAAAATGTTACACTCTCTACTTTCACTGCCATGCTGAAAAATGAAACACTCCAACTCAACACCATGACTACAAGCATCAACATTCTAACCATTAGTTTGCAATGAATAATAAACACTTTCTATCTCCCTGCTCTGCAAACTAATATAAAACTTCTCAAGATAGAAATCTGACTGCATGAAAATGGTAGCAACTTGCTGATCAAAAATTACATCAACATCTTCTAGAAAGGATTAAGCCCTATCAGTCAATGACTCGTCAGTCATTTGAAAATCTAAGAAAACTCCTTCAGAATTGCCGCATTCTCCAACATCAGAATATAAAGAAGAACCACAGACATTAGGCTCTTGAAAAACTAAATCCACATTGGTACACATATCATCATACTCATCATCACTGACATTATCAAATTTACTACAATAATGTGTACCATCCACTTGCATATCAAAAATGGGAGAAAGGACCTCAGTAGAAGTTTCACACACCATGTCGTCACTCATTTTTTCTTCATAAAAAATAATATCCACTAGGCATGGGATCTAAGAAACATACTCGGGAGTGCATCTTTGAAATTTTACATCCAAAAGATCTAAAATTTGTTCACTACTTAGCAGGTACTAGACTTCATACTCTATCTCATTTCCTTCACTGCAAATGCTGCAAATATCTTCCTCATCTGAGACAGGGGCTAAAATTTTTTGTGTCAAGTCATCACTGCAGGAACTCATATCTATAGATTCATATTCTATCTCTTGATAATCACAGGTTCCATCATCAGCAACAGGAACTATCCAATCCTCTTCCTCAACTGACTGATTGCAAATACATTCTGCCTCATATTGAGAAAAGGCATCACTTTCATGACTGCAAGAAAGAGTGTCAACACCTGACACATCTCCTTCATAAATTCCATCATTCTCAATATCAGCACTACTGAGCAAAGCCCCAAGTGCATCCTAAAGTTCAAAACTACCATCACCAAGTACCCAATCCCTAACACATACATAATGCCCTTCCCACAAGGCATCTGACCAACTGGTTGACTTAGGAAAACAAAGCTCCAAGAATAAACAAATGAAATCAGATTCAAGAAACTCAACATCCTCAAGAAGCTCATCATATACTTCACAAAATCTATCATAGAAAAAGGATATGAATAAATCCTTTCTACTTCCAACTTTTAATCTTACTAATCTCATGCAATCCCTAAGGATGCCCTCCTCAAGGAAAGCCAGCTCCTCCTCAAGCTTACCCATTACAACTTAGTGCACTACTTCCATAAAATTTTCCAAAGCTGCAACTAAAAACTTGAAATATGCTAACCTCTGCTTACACCTTATCCTTCTTTTAGTGCTTGACCACTTTATAAGGAACATTTAAAACTTGAAAAATATGAGGAAAAATCTTGCAGCAGAAGACCTTTGGCTGGAACGCAGGGCAGAGCTTGGGCTCACCTTGAAGCTCCATCAGATAACTTTGTCATGCAAAGCTGCCACCTCCTTGAGAGGAAAATGTTTCACTATTTTTTTTCCATCTAGCACAAACCTACACCTAGTATACACACTCTTTATCAGGAGGAACACTGATCAAACAAATAAAATCAAAGCCGCCACTCATAATAGGTGAGAAGATATTAGCAAATGCTTGTTTTTATATTTGACTCTTTCCAATGGCTACTAGAGATTATGATTTCCTTAACAGGATTTGTTGTTTGTCCCTAGTAGAGTGACCATTTTGTTGGCTCTTTTGCTTGCAGGACCAAGCTTTAATCAAATAGTTGGGCTTAGACTCACAGGTTAGGCACTCAAGCTTGACAAGAAAAATACACCAATTGATGAGGATAGAGAGAAATTCTCCTTCTTCTTTGAGCTCCACATTCACTCAGGTGGGTACTACCTTATCTACACACTCAAGACACCTCATGACAAAACCAAAAGCCTGCAGATAGATTAATGTGGAATAGCAATAAATCTCCTATAGGTATCCTATAACCTAATGATAGAAAGTCTCATACAATAGACCTACTTGCATAGAATGAGATTGAAAGCTAGAAACCTATCCTAACAACTAGAAAGGGAAAGGGTGGAACTAGATGGAAATGATTTGAAAATGAGTTTGAAGGGACCCCTGAGATACCCTAAGTCTCTGATAGACTAGTGCCTTATCCAATGGGCCATAGAGTCAAAAACCCTACTGCAAGAGACAACTATGAAATAAGAAAATAATAGATTCAATGTGTTGATGCCTAATATCAATCACACAACATGAACAAACCTCAACTTAACACCCACCTATGCATTCAAGCATGCTATTATCCATGAAAGGATTTTGACCCTCCCCTTAGAAGAGACCTATGAAAAGATAATACATTAACCAACATCCACTAGAAGACAAGCATGACCTATCTTTGATATCTCATCTCATACATGCATAAACACTAACCTTGAACCAGTTACCTCTGTGAAGATAACTCCACTTGCAAACACATAGGCAATGCAAATAGACAAATCAAACACCCTTGATGTATGATTAATGCATTCAAAATTCAAATGGAGATAACTTGGTGACAGTAAGAATAAGTTGAGTCCTCATACATAAGACAAATCTGTTACAATATGTATTATATTCTCTCAACCGGCAATGGAAAGAAGAACACCCTATATGTAGAGAGAAGGAGAAAATCTATAGGAAAAAGACCCTTCACATGGAACTAATTCTCCTCAAAAATTTGCAGAAGAAAGAACCCTTACAAAACTGAACCACCTACAATTTATACCACTAGCTACCTTGGAATTCTCAGAGAGAATGCAACAAGCTATGGACAGCTAGGGCTAAGGTCTCAACCACCCAACCAATTCAAACAGTCACAAAATCTACTATAGGGGCAGGAAGCATAAGCAGCCTGGAGAAAACAAATCTCTAGTAGATCAACAATCATGAAAATCTACGAGCTTAGCATAGTACACCAGGAATGCCATTAAAATCAATCTAATCACTACCTGCAAATAGTTCCTCAAGCTCAAAATCACACGGCACCAGGTACAAAATCAGCTCTGCAAATGACCACAGAGCCCCTGGACCACTTCGCAACAGCTGGTGCCACCAACCAGATCAAAGAAAATTACCAAGAAAGCATTGAAAACCAATCCTTTGGTCGTAGGAAACCCTATGCAGATTTGAATTTGAATTCCAACGGTCACTTCATGGGATTAGCGGAAAATTAATGGCCATTGTTTAAATCTTTGTCAACATTAAGTCCTGACCATAGATCCTCTTTATCTTTCTCAGGCTAGGCAACCTTACAATTTCTTTAGTGGCGCAGTCGCGCGGTCATCAACCTATCCGCCACAAGAAACCGGGCTAGAATTTATGCCTGGTCGAATGATTACATGGTGAAAAGATAGGCCTTGCGATCATGTGATGATAGCTTCTTGACCCTGCAATGTTGACCACAAACCACCCATAGAAATCCTTGGCCCCACCACCAGTCACCGACCAATCAAAACTGGGCACGCTGGCAAGACCCACACAGTGGACTAACTCCACAACCACGACACCTGATGGTTAGTCGCATGATCGCATAGCCCAAAAATGGGCTATGCGAAAATGCGACACAACATTTCCTTTTACCTTGCCACAACTGTCACCGCAATCACCACCATAACCGCCATGGACATGTGGCACCCTATTGCATGATCGCATAGCCTAGAAATGAGCTATGTGAACATGCAACATGACATTTGCTTTTACCCTACCATAACCATCACCGCAACCACCATCGCAACCGCCATGGACATGTGACACCTTGTCGCATGATCGCATAGCCCAGAGATGGGCTGTGCGAACATGTGGCAACCTGTGAATACAATCGTAACCGCCACCACACGAAGATAACACCACCACCCACCGGCCAATAAAACACTGCCACCCCACTCGGAAGATGCCCCATCACTCGCTACCGGGCCCTAGTGACATGTGGCAAGCGGTCGCATGATCGCATAGCCAAAAATGAGGCTATACAATCATGCAACAACCAATCGCGGGCTGCCACATCATCACCTTAGACCACCAAACAACAACCACCAATGGCCAATAAGAAACCTCCAACTGCAACCATGCGTGTCACACTAGACCCACTAAGCACAACAGGCAACCTGGCAAAAAGTAACATCAACGGTAGGCATAAGATCTCATGGCTCTAACAAATCCTATGAGAACTTATGCCAACCATCGATCCTCTAACAATGTCAGGTCCCACTGAGCCTTCAGAAATTCAAGTCCCACCACACATCGCATTTGCGCACTTGAGCGAAAGAAGACCACCAGGCAGCTGAACAGAAACTGGGACTCGCATGGCTAGGTGGCAAGCGGTCACATGATCGTATGAAAGAAAAGTGTGACATGCGGCCATGCGATAGCCAATCAGGAAGAGCCTGGACCCACCATCCACGTCGGGCTTGCGTAGTTGAGGGAATGCCAGCAAACAAGGAACTAGTGCGAGGTCAAAAACACACAATGTTTTCGATGAAAGAGGATCGAAAACACACAAAGTTTCTGACACATCAACAGATAAATGCACAAAGCTGGAAGAAAAAGCATTGAAAACAATGCAGGTTATCGATAAAGGATCGAAAACATCATGGATTTTTGTAAACATTGTGGGTTTTCAACACTATGGCAAATTTTGAAATATTTCCAGCAGGCTTTAAACTTTGAATAACTTTCTGGGTTTTATGATTTAGGAGATGCAGTTTGGACTGAAGCAAGGTGACAACAATGAAGAGCACGAGGTAAGACATTTAACAAAAACACTACAGGGAACAGGCCAATTTCACAAGATTTTGCTATGACATAAAATTGGCCTAACAGTGGCTCTGTCTGGGGATGTATGCCTCTTGCAGGCATAGCAAGGACCTAGAATCACTAGTTAAAGTAGACCATCCCACAGGACAAAAATTGTAGGGAGCAAGGAACAAGTAGGGCAAGACCATGCAACAAGACCAAAAATTAACAGACCAGGGCAAAATAGGGTAGGGAAAAGCAACTTATACATAAAAATTTACAATATAAACAAAAGGCTCATGGCCCCAAAACTTTTCATCAGGTTTTTCCTCTATCAAACAAGTAATTTTCATCTCCACTTAGCAAAGGAAAGCTGAAAATACATTTCTCATCCATCCTGCCAAAAACACTATGATCCACATTCAGCACATTATATAAAAAATGATCACCATACTCACCATCATTCGACAAGATAAAGACATCAGGCTGCCATAGATGTTGACCATTTCATGACAACAAAATTTCACACTCTCTACTTTCACCGCCATGCTGAAAAAGGAAACACTCCAACTCAACACCATGACTAGAAGCATCAACATTCTGACCATCAGTTTGCAATGAATAATAAACACTTTCTATCTCCCTGCTCTGCAAACTAATATAAAACTTATCAAGACATAAATCTGACTGCATGAAAATAGTAGCAACTTGCTGATCAAAAATCACATTAGCATCTTCTAGAAAGGAACAAGCACTATCAGTCAATGACTCATTAGTCATTTGAAAATCTAAGAAAACTCCTTCAGAATTGCCGCATTCTCTAGCATCAGAATATAAAGAAGAACCACAGACATTAGGCTCTTGAAAAACTGAATCCACACTGGTACACATATCATCATACTCATCATCACTAACATTATCAAATTTACTACAATAATGTGTACCATCCACTTGCATATCAAAAATGGGAGAAAGGACCTCAGTAGAGGTTTCACACACCATGCCATCACTCATTTTTTCTTCATCAAAAATAATATCCACTAGGCATGGGATCTCAGAAACATACTCGGGAGTGCATCTTTGAAACTCTGCATCCAAAAACTCTAAAATTTGTTCACTACTTAGCAGGTACTGGACTTCACACTCTATCTCATTTGCTTCACTGCAAATGCTGCAAATATCTTCCTCATCTGAGACAGGGGCTAAAAATTTTTGTGTCGAGTCATCACTGCAGGAACTCATATCTGTAGATTCATCTTTTATCTCTTGATAATCATAAGTTCCATCATCAACACCAGCAACTATCCGATCCTCTTCCTCAACTGACTGATTGCAAAGACATTCTACCCCATATTGAGAAAAGGCATCACTTTCATGACTGCAAGAAAGAGTGTCAACACCTGACACATCTCCTTCATAAATTCCATCATTCTCAATATCAACACTACTGAGCAAAGCCCGAAGTGCATCCTCAAGTTCAAGACTACCATCACCAAGTACCCAATCCCTAACACATATATAATGCCCTTCCCACAAGGCATTTGACCAACTGGTTGACTCAGGAAAACAAAGCTCTAGAAATAAACCAATGAAATTAGATTCAGGAAACTCAACATCCTCAGGAAGCTCATCATATACTTCACAAAATCTATCATAGAACAAGGATATGGATAAATCCTTTCTACTTCCCACTTTTAATCTTACTAATCTCATGCAATCCCTAAGGATGCCCTCCTCAAGGAAAGTCAGCTCCTCCTCAAGCTTACCCATTACAACTTAGTGCACTACTTCCATAAAATTTTGCAAAGATGCAACTGAAAACTTGAGATATGCTAACCTCTACTTACACCTTATCCTTTTTTTAGTGCTTGACCACTTTATAAGGAACATTTAAAACTTGAAAAATACCTAGGAAAATCTTGCAGCAGAAGACCTTTGGCTGGAAGGCATGGCAGATCTTGGTCTCACCTTGAAGCTCCATCAAATAACTTTGTCATGCAGAGCCACCACCTCTTTGAGAGAAAAATGTTTCACTATTTTTTTTAACCAGCACAAACCTACACTAGGTATACACACTTTTTATCAGGAGGAACACTGATCAAACAGAGAAAATTAGAGCCGCCACTCACAATAGGTGAGAAGATATCAGCAAATGCTTGTTTTTATATTTGACTCTTTACAATGGCTACCAGATATTATGATTTTCTTAACAGGATTTGTAATTTGTCCCTAATAGAGTCACCATTTTGTTGGCTCTTTTCCTTGCAGGACCAAGCTTTAATCAAATAGTTGGGTTTAGACTCACAGGTTAGGCACTCAAGCTTGACAGGAAAAACACACCAATTGATGAGGATAGAGAGAAATCCTCCTTCTTCTTTGAGCTCCACATTCACTTAGGTGGGTACTGCCTTATCTACACACTCAAGACACCTCATGAAAAAACCAAAGTCCTGTAGATAGATTAATATGGAATAGCAATCAATCTCCTATAGGTATCCTGTACCCCAATGATAGAAAGTCTCATACAATAGCCCTACTTGCATGGAATGAGATTGAAAGCTAGAAACCTATCCTAACAACAAGAAATGGAAAGGGTGGAACTGGATGGAAATGATTTAAAAATGAGTTTCAAGGGACCCTTGAGATACCCTAAGTCTCTGATAGACCAGTGCCTTATCCAATGGGCCACAGAGTCAAAACCCTACTGCAAGAGACAACTATGAAACAAGAAAACAATAGATTCAATGTGTTGATGCCTGCCATCAATCACACACAATGACCAAACCTCAACTTAACACCCAATTGTGCATTCAAGCATGCTGTTATCCATCAAAGGATTTCGACCCTCCCCTTAGAAGAGACCTCTGAACAGATAATATATTAACCAGCATCCACTGGAAGACAAGCATGACCTATCTTTGATATCTCAACTCATACATGCATAAACACTAACCCTGAACCAGTTACCTCTACGAAGATAACTCAACTTGCAAACACATAGGCAATGCAAATAGACAAATCAAACACCCTTGATGTATGATTAATGCATTCAGAATTTAAATGGAGATAGCTTGGTGACCGTAAGAATAAATTGAGTCCTCATACATAAGATAAATCTGTTACAATATGTATTATATTCTCTCAACCAGCAATGGAAAGAAGAACACCCTATATGCAGAGAGAAAGAGAAAATCTATAGGAAAAAGACCCTTCACATGGAACCAATTCTCCTCAAAAATTTGTGGAAGAAGGAACTTTTACAAAATTGAACCACCTACAATTTATACCACTATCTGCCTTGGAATTCTTAGAGAGAATGCAACAAGCTACGGATAGCTAGGGCTAAGGTCTCAACCACCCAACCAATTCAAATAGTCACAAAATTTACTCCAGGGGCAGGAAGAATAAGCAGCCTGAAGAAAATAAATCTCTAGCAAATCAACAATCATGAAAATCTGCGAGCTCAGCATAGTACACTAGGAATGTCATTAAAATCAGTCTAATCACTACCTGCAAATAGTTCCTCGAGCTCAAAACCATATGGCACTAGGTACAAAATCACCTCTGCAAATGACCACAGAGCCCCTGGACCACTTTGCAACAACTGGTGCCACCAAGAAGATAAAAAAAATTATCGAGAAAGCATTGAAAACTAATCCTTTGGTCATAGGAAACCTTATGTAGATTTGAATTTGAATTCCAACGGTCACTTCATGGCTTTAGCCAAAAATCAGCGGCCATCATTTAAATCTTTGTCAACATTAAGTCCTGACCGTAGATCCTCTTTATCTTTTCCAGGCTTGGCAACCTTACAATTTCTTCAGTGGCATAGTCGCGCGGTCATCAACCTATCCGCCACAGGAAATTAGGCTACAATTTATGCCTGGTCGAATGAACGCATGGCCGAAAGATAGCCCTTGCGATCATGCAAGGGAAACTTCTTAACCATGCAATGCCGACTGCAAAGCACCCATAGAAATCCTCGGCCCCACCACCAGTTGCTGACCAATCAAAACTGGGCACGCCGGCAAGACGCGCACAGTGGACTAACTCCACAGCCGCGACACCTGATGGTTAGTCGCATGATCACATAGCCCAGAAATGGGCTATTCAAACATGTGACATGACATTTCCTTTTACCCTACTGCAACCGTCACCGCAACCGCCACTACAACCGCCATGAATACATGGCACCCTGTCGCATGATCGCATAGCCCAGAAATGGGCTATGCGAACATGTGACATGACATTTCCTTTTACCCTACTGCAACCATCACCGCAACCGTCATGGACACGTGGCACCCTGTCGCATGATCGCATAGCCTAGAGATGAGCTATGTGAACATGTGGCAACCTGTGAACACAATTGTAGCCACCACCGCACGGACATAACACCACCACCCGCCTACCAATAGAACACCGCCACCACACCCAGAAGATGCCCCATCACCCACTACCGGGCCCCAGGGACATGTGGCAAGCGATCGCATGATCACATAGCCAAAAACTAGGCTATTCGATCATGCGATAGCCAATCACAGGCTGCCACATCATCACCTCAGACCACCAAACAACAACCACCAATGGCCAATAAGAAACCTCCAACTGCAAGCACGTGTGTCACACCTAACCCACTGAGCACAACAGGAAACCTGGCAAAAAATAACATCAATGGCTAGCATAAGATCTCATGGCTCTGACAAATTCTATGAGAACTTACACCAACCATCGATCCTCAGACACTATCAGGGCCCACTAAGCCTTTGAAAATTCAGGTCCCGCCACACATCGCACTTGCGCACTTGAGGGAAAGAAGACTGCTAAGCAGCTAAATAGAAACTGGAACCCGTACGGCTAGGTGGCAAGCAGTCATATGATTGCATGTCAAAAAAATTTGTATGCAGCCATGCAACAGCCAATCAGGAAGAGCCTGGACCCACCATCCACGTCGGGCTTGCGCAGTTGAGGGAATGCCAGCAAACAGGGAACTAGTGCGAGGTCAAAAACACATAATGTTTTCGATGAAAGAGGATCGAAAACATGCAAAGTTTTCAACATGTCAACAAATAAGCACACAAATTTGGAAGACAAAGGGTCAAAAACAATGCAAGTTATCGGTAAAGGATCGAAAACATGATGGATTTTTGTAAACACTGTGGGTTTTCAACACTATGGGTTTTCGGCACTATGGTAAATTTTGAAATATTTCCAGCAGGCTTTAAACTTTGAATAATTTTTTAGGTTTTATGATTTAGGAGATGTAGTTTGGACTGAAGCAAGGTGACAATAATAAAGAGCACGAGGCAGGACATTTAACAAAAACATTGCAGGGAACATGCCAATTTCACAAGATTTTGCTATGACAGAAAATTGGCCTAACACAAACTCTAGAGGGTGATGCTAGAGACTGGTTTTCTTTCTTGCCGACATGTTCTATTTCATCTTGGAGTGAGATGCATTTGGCCTTCATGGAGCAGTTTGGAGAAAGGGTAAGCATATCTGATTCTTATGATAAGCTTTTAAAGATTCATATTGAGAAAGATGAACTTGTCCCTCAGTTCAATATCAAATTTCCAAAAGTTTTGAATGAAATCCCTAAAGGTTATAGACCCAATGACCAAGTGTGTGTAAATGTCTATTATGATGCATTTGATAAGAAAATGAATTACTTGTTGAGGGACAAAGAACCTAGGACATTACATCAAGCATTTGTAACTGCAATGGATATTGAAAACAATTTGAAATATGGATTGACTAGAGGTCATTTTTCCATGAGTGTCTGCCGGTATAATGAATATGAAAGAAAAGAAGAATGTAGTGCTAATAATATAGTCCCAAATTAGTATATCAACACTTTTGCTATGGTTTGTAATCAGGTTGAGATGTCAAATCAGAATATATGTATAAATGTTGTTGAGTCTTTTGCTACTGATGAGACATGTATTCAGGATGCTACAATAGTGAGATATATTCCAAACCCTGAAAGGATTGAGCAATGTGCTGGTGCTTTGAGTTGTGAATTAGTTACCGCAGTCAATCCTTGTAATATTGATTATAAATATAATGTCACTAATGTTCCTAGACATGAAATTGTTGCTTCTATATCTCAGTCCTATGAAAATGAAGAGGCTGAAAGTTTTATCTCTAATGATGAGTTTGAAGTTGTTGCACAATGTAAGCAATATGATTCATTTGCATATAAGCCACAGTCAGAACAACATAGTGCTGAAAGTGGTTACTCAAGTGAGGATGATGAAGGCAGTGATGGAGAGGTATTTTCATATGAGTCAGATGTAACATGGGAAGAAGAAGGTAATGATGGTGATGTTGAGACAGATGCTGAGAAAAGTGTTGACTATGGGAGCATGGATGAGGTTGAGAATGATTTTCTTTCTGATGATAAGTCACAGGGTTTCTCTCATGATGCAGAGGATTTTTCTTCACAGTCTTCTATGCTAGTGGGTGGTAATGATGTTGATTACAAAGTCTTAGAGGTTGAAGACTTGTGGGTAAATCCATGGGATGGTTCTTCTAATGAGTACAACACTGACTATTCATATGTTGACAGCAGTAATGGTGAGTCATGCTCTAGCTTTGATTCAGAATTCTCTTCTTCTTTTGAAGACGTGTATGATGATGAAAATAAAGACATATATAATGTGGTTGCAAATGAGTTATTTGATGAGGACACTAGTGAGAACCAGTTTGAGCTTTGTCTGAATTAATATGAGAAACAATTCCATGTTGTTTCTAACCCACTATTTCAGGAGTGTGCTCAGAGGATGGAATTTGTTGAGGATTACTCACCTTCTGCACTAAAAGCTTCACATACAACTGATCTGGAGTCTCCCTCACAAATGAGGCCAGTTGAAAGAAAGGTAATGCAGGATAAATGTTGCTCTGTTGATGAAGACGCATTACATTGGGACAATGTTTTTCTTCTACCACCAAGCAGTGAAAATAATGGTGATAATCTAGTTCATGATGTTGATCACGTGAATCATCCTTATGAGGATAAAGGTGTGATTTATCAAGAGAAATCAAACTTGATAAACCCAAGTAACTTGATATATGAGTATGTTTCAGTTGCCTTGGCTGAGGTAAGTGAGAGTGAGTATAGTTACTTTTCTTTTGATATGCAAGAGTGCATTGGAGATGAGCTGGATGATTGTGGCCAGGAAGAAAAGGTATCGGTTTCTTGTTCCCTTTCATATGTTTCAATCCATGGTGGTTTTGATGATGCTTGTTTTTCAAGCACTGAGTTTGTGGGAGGACATGTGAAGGAAGGCATCGGTGATGGTAAATCCACGGTTGTTCTGCAGTCAGTACCTGACAGTGTTTTCTATCATTGCACATGTGGAAAAGGTTTTAGACCTTTGTTTATTTTTGTGAGCAGAAACCAAGTTTTTGATAGAGGAAAGGATGGCACTCCTTTGGCATCCAAGTGTTGCTCGTGTATATTTTGTATATCTTGTGTTGTGGTGCCAGGTTTTTGTGAGGGGCCAGTCTGTGAATTTTTGGGTTTTAAGGTGGGGAGAGGTCCTAATTGTTTTGTCTGGGTGTGGTCTGCTTCTCCCAGTGATTCTGGATTCTTGCCATGCCTGCAAGAGCCATGCATCCCCAACCAGAGCCACTATTAGGCCAATTTTCTGTCATAGCAAAAATCTTGTCAAATTGGCCTGTTCCCTGCAATGTGTTTGTCAAATGTTGTGCCTTGTGCTTTTTATGTGTCACCTTGCATTAGTCCAAACTGCATCTCCTAATTCGCAAAACCCAGATAGTTTTTCAAATTCTAAAGTCTGCTGGAAATATTATCAAAATCTACCATAGTGTCGAAAACCCACAGTGTTTTCAAAAGTCCATGATTTTTTCGGTCTGTGTGTTTTTGGCCTTCATTGTTTTTGACCCTGTGCTTCCTGATTTTTGTGTGCTTATCTTTTGGTCTATCAGAAACTTTGTGTGTTTTCAATCCTATTTCGGTCTGTCGAAAATATTGTGTGTTTTCGACCTCGCGCTAGTTCCCTGTTTGCTAGCATTCCCTCAACTGCAAAAGTCCAACATGGATGGTGTGTCCAAGCTCTTCCTGATTGGCTGTCACATGGCCGCATGTCAGATTTTTCTGACATGCGATCATGTGACCACTTACCACCTGACCATGCGCGTCCCAGTTTCTATTCAGCTACCTAGCGGTTCTATGCTTTGGTGCACAAGCACGATGAGGGGGTACAGATGGCATGTTCTTATTGGCTATTGCATGGCTGCATGTCAAACTTTTTTGACATGCGATCATGCGACCGCTTGGAATTTGTCCGCATGGGTCTCGGCTCTTCACAGTTGGTGGTGTTTCGTTGGTGGGCTCGGGAGATGAAAAGAAGTGGGTGACATGGCAGCTTGTGATTGGCTGTCGCATGGTCGCATAGCCTAGTTTTTGGCTATGTGATCATGCGACTGCTTGCCACATCTCCCTGGGCCTGGTAGTGGGTGATGGGGCATCTTCTGGGTGTGGTGGTGGTGTTCTATTGGCGGGCGGGTGGTGGTGTTATCTCCGTGCGGTGGCGGTTGCGGTGGCAGTTATGGTAGCGATCTGTGGGTGGTCGCATGTTCACATAGCCCATTTCTAGGCTATGCGATCATGCGATAGGATGCCACGTCTCCTAGGGCCTGTTTGTGCCTGTTTGGTGGGCCCAAGTGATTCAGCGGAGAGGATGGTGTGGTAGATCTAGTGGTTGGCGCATGATCTCGTGCGAGGTGTCAGACCCCTTGCGATCATGCACCCACCATTCGATTTCAAAAGCTTGCAGAGCATGGGTCCTATGGCAGGTGTGATAGGGCATGGATCAGTGAGTGACAAGGTGACATGTGGCTTCAGGTGGGCCCAGTTGGAGTCTAGTGTTTGGCGGTCTGAATAAAAAGGTGGCGGTGCTGATAAGATGTAGTCTTGTCACTGGTTCGCGAGATGATTTGGTGGTTCCCCAATTCATTTGGCAACTTGGCAAATAGCGGTCACGGGATCGCTAGATTCTTTAGCGGAGGCAGGAAGTATTCCATGAATTGGCGAAAGTTCCTTTGTTGCCAATTCGCCAAATGACTTTAGTGGGCTATTTTAACATGTGTAGTCGTGTGTTCACGGAGTTGAACTGGGGTTAAGTATTTCATCCCGTGACTAGGATTTTGCCTTGTTGCTAGTTCACGAAATGAAACCCGAGGTGCTTGATGGGTTAAGATCTGAAGCCCGGGAAGATGAGATCTTACGGTTGGTGAGTTTTGATCTTCTCCGCCGTTCCATTGTGGTCCAAGGTGCTTGGTGATTGTTTGCAGGGATCTGTACCATGTAAGGAATGATTACAATCTTGGCACGAGGCTTTTGCAGGTTGCTTAGTTTCCTCCCCCTGCAATAAATTTTTGACCGTTTCCAATTGCCTTGGTTGGTAAAGGCTATGCCCTAGCTGTCTGTAGCTTCTTGCAACCTGTTTTGGGTTCCCATGGTAGCTAGTGGTATAAACTGTCAATTTTTTGACTATGTTGGGGTTCTGAATTTTGTCAATTCCAGTGAAAGGCTCTGTTCTGTAGATTTCCCCTTCTCTCTGCATATAGGGTGTTCTATTTCCATTGTTGGTTCAGAGAATACAATGCATGCTGCAGTAGATTTGTCTTATGTATGAGGACTCAATTTATTCTTACTGTCACCAAGCTATCTCCATTTGAATTCTGAATTCATTAATCATACATCAAGCATGTTTGATTTGTCTATTTGCATTGCCTACATGTTTGCAAGTGGAGTTATCTTCGCAGAGGTAACTGGTTCAGGATTAATGTTTATGCATGTATGAGCTGAGATATCAAGGATAAGTCATGTTTTTCTTCCAGTGGATGCTACTTAATGTATTGTCCTTTCATAGGTCTCTTCTAAGAGGAGGGTCAAAATCTTTTGATGGATAATAGCATGCTTGAATGCATAGGTGGGTGTTAAGTTGAGGTTTGGTCATGGTGTCTGATTGATGTCAGGCATCAACGCATTAAGCATATTGTGTTCTTGTTTCATAACTGTCTCTTGCAGTAGGGTGTTTGACTCTGTGGCCCATTGGAGAAGGCAATGGTCTATCAAAGACTTAGGGCATCTCAGGGGACTTTTCAATCCATTTAAAATTTTTTCCATTCAACTCCACCCTTTCCCTTTCTTCTTGTTAGGATAGGTCTCTAGCTTTCAATCTCATTCCATGCAAGTAGGGCTATTGCATGAGATTTTCTATAATTGGGGTATAGGATACCTATAGGGGATTGACTACTATTCCACATTAATCTGTCTGTAGACCTTTGGTTTGTCATGAGGTGTCTTGAATGTGCAGATAAGGCAATACCCGCCTGAGTGAATGTGGAGCTCAAAGAAGAAGGAGGATTTCTCTCTATCCTCATCAATTGGTGTGTTTTTCTTGTCAAGCTTGAGTGCCTAACCTGTGAGTCTAAGCCCAACTATTTGATTCAAACTTGGTCCTGCAAGGAAAAGAACCAACACCTAGTTTGATTTCTTTGAATATCTGTAGAATGGGATGTGAGTGGACAAGCTTTTAGTGGAATGATTGACTAATCAGAAGCATAAGAAATCCTCTGGATCCAAATTCTATATTTGGATACAAGCTTTATGGTATTAGGAAACTCCTTCTTCACATTCATTAGTAAGCACAACCATGAGGAAGCTGTAGATTTTTTCGAATAGTGAGATAAGTAAATACCCACTTTATTCCCAATGATTTGCATTAATTCCATATTTCTATATTCAACCGGGAGATGTGGGAGGTTGATCCACATGGGCACAAATCTGATTAAATTTTTTGCACTGCTGAAATTGGGGGACCATTGTTGCATGTGTATACCCTTATTCTTATAAAACCATCCCTTTTTCCTAAAGATAGAATCCCTTTTTATCTTAGTATCAAATAACACCACAAAATAATCTGACTCATTGTCCAATATTTCAATCTTTGAGTAATCTCCCCAAGTGGTGGAAACCCAATTCTTGAAATCCTTGTATGATATTTTCAAATCACAGAACTTACAAATGATACCCTGATGGAGATAAAGAAGATTTTCCTATTTTAATATATCCTTAGAAAGGGTAATAGATAATACCTTGTCCATTTTTGAAGATTTGTGCTTGCGCGATGCTTGTATGTCTTTGTTGGGCAACTGAGCTATCTCTCTCTCCATTTCTGGATCTGTTTGCTTCTGTATTGGGCCCATATTGCTCTGACGATTCATCTTGTTGAGAATCAGATGCCTTATCTTTTTTGAACCCCTGAAAGACTCCTTAACTTGTGATCCAGTTTTCCTTGGCCCAAGTAGAGCCACTCTCTTTCTATGTATCTGCTAATGAGCTTCCGACCAAGCCTTTCTGGGTAGAGGAGGATTATTTGGGATGCCTCTAGAGGATGTAGGAAAGATAGGAATTAGATTTGGATTCAAATCTATAATTTGGGATGAGGAATATTGAGTGTTAATATTCGAATGTTTGAAAAATTTAAAAAATAACCATTTGTTGGGCAAGGCGTGATTTGAAACATTATTGCTTTGATATCCTCCTCTATTTTGGGTATTAAATCTGTTGTGTTGAGGATAAGCTCCTGGACGAGGATGATTTCCTTGGAGAAGGCTTTGCCTGTCAAAAGTCTCGAGCCCTTTCCTCTCCCAACTGTGAAACCCCCCAAACCTCCGAGCCATACCATCTTTTTGTGTTACTTCTTGACTGTCTATAATTGCTGACCAGCGATTACTTCTGAAAAATAAAGGATAGCGGCCCTTCCCCCTTAGGTTCTGGTTTCCTTCCAAAGCCTGGTTTCCTCTAAAAGTGTGAAAACCTCTTGAATTTCTCTGAAATCCTGGTATCCTCTTCTCCATGCTCTTCTCCTAATATCACAGCTTTTAACAGCTACTCAATCTCTGTATTCTCCGCTTCTGAAGCCTTAATCCTTGCTCTGCCTCAGAAATCTTCTACAAATCCATTGGAGTCCTGCTACATTATTTCATTCATCATCACAGTCATCAGAGTTTTATGCAAGGAAAATGGACCGTTGGTCATGCGAGCATAGACGGTGCCCTCCAAGATGACGACAACCACAGCGAGGGTGTTCTCGGTGAAGAACAAGCTCTCAATGTACCCCAAATATTTGGCAAATCTGATCGACCCTATAGCGAGGGTGTCTGGTCAAAGTCTCCCTATAGCGAGCCTCCTGGCTCGAGCCCTAGCCGCAGGAACCAAGAATGAAACAAGAAGAACCGATAGTGGCGGCTTCTCCAGTTTTGCCGGCTTTTTCTGTTAAAAAAATTGCTTGAAAGCTTCTAAGCATTTTTAACAAAACCCATCCTGGGCATATCCTAAAGTTACCGAATCCCCTGATGAAGACTCGCAGCTTCCCCGCTCTCACAGCTTCTTGTTGAAAAGTTCTTACCATGGTCTATAGTTCTGAATCACAGCCTAGTTCCACAACCGCCTCTGATGAATGCTCTCCCAATAATAATGGGGACCAATCTTACATGAAAAATATGCATCAATTTGTCACGAGAGCACTCAAACACTTCAATGCCTCTATCTGATGCTACACCCCATGAAATCGAAGGTTGAAACTTGATAGTGTATTCAGACTTTACGGACTTAGCACAGTTAGCGCACTTGATAGTGTTTTCAGACTTTACGGACTTAGCGCACTTGATAGTGTTTTCGGACTTTACGGACTTAGCGCACTCCAAAGTTCCCTCTCCTTTTTCGGACACCGAACACTATTTGGACTCTGAAATATTTGAACTTGTTTCGGCGGTTTCGGACTTGGAGCACTCCGAAGATTCCTCCCCTTTTCGGAGGCCGAAGTTTTTTGTCCCCAAAACCCTAGCCAGTTTATTCGTTCTCAATATTGATGTGCAGAACAGCAATATTATCATTTATCAACGGATCGGATGAGTTCGACACCAGAATCAATGTTAAGAGCGGCAAGGATAGCTTACAGTCAAGCTCAGTCTAGCGTCAAGCTCAACTCTGTCAAATCATGGAGCCTGTGGATCAAACCCAGGAAACCAGAAACACCGATCCCGATCCACAATACTGCTTGGCTAACAGATCGGGAAACTAGAGAGTCGAAGACGCGGGCGTCCCTGTATCTTTTAACACGAGAATCAATGTTAAGAGCGGAAATTAGATGGTGGCGGTTCAGTTCGACACAAGATTCAGTTTACAGTCAAGCTCCATTCGGCTTTTCTGCTTCCAGCGTCAAGCTCAACTATTTTCAATTCTCAATAGTTCCCCATTCTCGCAGCTTCCCCGCTCTCTCCCCCGCTCTCGCCATCTGGTTCAATCTCGGCTTTTCTGCTTCCAGCGTCAAGCTCAACTATTTTCAATCCTCAACAGTTCTCCGCTCTCTCCCCCGCTCTCGCCATCTGTATTCCATTTTTAAACTTAAAAGCCATTGACCATCTTGATAAATTCTAATATTATAAATAACCGCCCACTAGGAATATTATAAATAACCGTCCAATGGCATTTAAAGTCTTATCATAATATAATGTGCACGTCATGATAGCCATGAAGTGAATAACGGCCTCAGAAGCAAAAAGTATGCCGCAACTGCAAATAGTATGATAATCGGTACATTTTATATATTACCGACAACGCATGGATCCCAAACCACTTTCATAAAAGTTAATATGAATTTACTAGTCCTCACATTTAGCATTATATAATCACTTACTTGTTGGAACTACCGGCCTGCAATCATGAGTAACCTTTGAAAGCAGGATTGTTTGTTTTGAGATTTTATATCACTAAACCGGACACTCATGTTTTCCATACATTTCATAAAAATATTCAGTTTCATGCTTTCTAAAGAATGCCGAACTAGTGCATTACTATTTTATACATGCACCTTGCACATCTGTGTCTGTCATTATAAGTGTAGATTTTTCATATGATGTTCAAATATTTTGATACTAACCATTGTAGATGTCCTCATTAATTTAATTGGTAAGTGAAAGTTGTGGAATTAGTTGAGAATAACAATCGAAGGCTCCAACTGTGCAATGGTGTTATGAAAATTTGCTTACAAAGTCAAAATAATAATATGAATATTATTTAATAAATTTCAACATTATCAAAGATGAATATGATGAAGACATTAGTGTGGATTTAGACTCTCTTCGCAATAAAATAGAAGCTTCGATAATAGAAATCATGAATGCCCGAATCAACATTCAATCAGATATTCCCAAACATTACACAAAATGGGATGACAAGATGTTCAAGAACTGGTTCGGCCATAAAATTCCACAAGTCATTGGCTTTGGCAGGAAAGCAAATACTCTCAGTAGAGTAAATTGCAAATGGTCCCCTCCCGCAGATGGTTGGTATAAATTAAACTTTGACGGGGCGTGCAAGGGCAACCCAGGCCCCTTAGGCGCAGGCTACATTATTCACTCAAGTAATAGTAACATCATAGCAAAAATGTCTACCCCATTGGAAGAAGATACTAACAACATAGCAGAATGTAAAGCCTTAAATGTTGGACTAGATTTATGTCTGGAACTGAATCTCAGGAAAATTGAAATTGAAGGGGATTCAGCTTTGGTTATCAATGCTATCAAAAAGAATAGTACCCCTAATTGGAGACTTCAAGCTTTGATTGAAGCAGCATTAATAATGATCAACAAATTGGAAGGTGTGACTATAAATCACATATACAGAGAAGGTAATGGACAAGTTGACGAACCAGCAAAGTTGGGAGCTGACGGAGTATTCTTTAAATTCATCTCTCATCAGATCGTATCTAGTGGGTCTTGAGATTGCAACCAGGGCAGATCACTTCAACCTTTGGATAGACATTTCTAGGATGAAGTCATGGTAGAGGTTGGGGTTGAGGCATAGGTTAAAGAAGAGGCCGCAGGAGATGTTGTTGTTGAAGGTGATTCAGATGTTGCCACAAACCTAATGCCATGGAGCCCTAGCAGGAGCATAACTCAGATTCTACCTCCTTTTCAACCTGATGAGAGTAGCATCCTTTGCCAGGTTTTTTGGTTTCATGTTGAAACATTTCAATATTAATTCTATGTTTAAAATCTTAGCAGTTTGTGATCATAAGGATCATGATTTAGACAGTTTCTATTCTATGCTTTTACTAGAAGGCCTTCTTGCTGCTTAGCTTTAACTCGCGCCCATAATCCCCTATGGATTTTGGACTGCTTCTTTTATTTTAAGCCTTTAATATGTACTTTTTGCTTTTTCTTATATAATTAGATTTATCGGCTTTGGCCCCTTACCAAAAAAAAAAGATGAATATGATGACTTTTGAAAATATAATTTTATAAACTATAAATATATTTTTATAGATTGAATTGTAGTCGTATATACCTATTCAATCCAAATATTATTCTTTTTCTAAATTATATGAATTATTTAATAATTAGTCTCGGAATGATCAAAAATCTGATTTTAATAGATAATGACAAACAAATGATCATTTCCCTAAAACACAAAGAAATATTAGTGCTACCCAAAATTTAGGGAATCATTAAGAAAGATTAGTGTTGCCTAAAATATAGAAAATTATTAAGATATATTGATATTTTTTAAAATATAAAATATTTTATAAAATATAAGAAATTGTTAAGAAATGTTAATCTTCCATAAAATATTAGAAAACTGCTCGAAACTTAATATTCTCTAAAAAAGAAATATTTGCAAATAAATGTTCGCATTTCCTCAAACCTATAGAATAATTAAGAAAGATAAGTCTTTCCTAATGTAAAGAATTATTACAAAAGGATCAATACTCTACTTTAAAATATATAAAAAATTCTTAAAATTGAATTTATTTAAAATATAAAAAACAAATCTCTTATTAAAATATAGAAAAATTATCTATAATTTTTTTAAATATTAATAATTATTATTATTTTTCAAAACAATAAGAAACTTCTTACAAATCTAAACCAACTATTATCAATCTTTTACCATATATATATCCCGGAGAAAAGAATCAGGGGGAAAAACTCCATTGATAACCCCATCATGCAAAATATAAACCAAATTGGTGAGACAATTACGAGCTTAATTCACCGTATATAATGTCACCTTACATTACCAAAACAAAATTGGTGAGACAATTATGGGCTTAATTCACCGTATTGAATGTCACCTTACAATACCAAAACCTGATTTCGGGCTTAATTCACCGTAATGTCAACTTTTTACAAAAGATAGTATAATCATAGATTTATACATGATCAATTGACCATCTTGTCTAGGTAATCCAACTTAATCACTCTGCCAAAATCATCCATACTTATAGACATTGTCCAAGATTACACTAACCATTGAACTGTTATTCGTCAGAATTAAACAGTTTATCGCATGATACCAAAATTATGTAGTGCCCAACTAATGGTAACAAGAATTATGTAGGGGTAAATTATAGATCCTAACCCAACAAGGAAGTTACTCTACTTGTGTTTACTCACATGATCACAAGAGTTAGAAAAGTGCTTTGCGATCATGCGACAATGAGATGGAATGATTATGAAATATAATATTTTTCATTTTGAAAATAGCATGCGCCAATGATAGAGTAGTCACATGATCGCAAGATTTAGAAAAGTGCCATGCGATCATGCGACAAGGAAAGCCCAGGTAGGTGAGAGAAGTCAATGAAATGACAGAGAAGACTAAATAAAATTTGCTTTACTGGGACCCATGTACGCCAACAGTGTAGATGCAACAATGATAGAGGAGTCGCATGATCACAAGAGTTAGAAAAGTGCCATGCGATCATGCGACAATGAAAACCTGGATGGATGGAAGTGCAAATACAAAGGAACTGATGGTGGGATTCAACCAGGAGACTACAACCATGCAATTATTTAGATGATTACAATATTTCTATACCAATTAGTGGCCACCACTTCACTAATTGGTATAGAAACAAGTCCGTTGAAGCAAAAATTATGTAGTGCCCGACTAATGGTAACAAGAATCATGTAGGGGTAAATTATAGATCCTAACCTAACAAGGAAGTTACTCTACTTGTGTTTAGTCCCATGATCGCAAGAGTTAGAAAAGTGCTTTGCAATCATGCGACAATGAGATGGAATGATTATTTAATATAATATTATTCATTTTGAAAATATCATGCGCCAATGATAGAGTAGTCGGATGATCGCAAGAGTTAGAAAAGTGTCATGTGATCATGCGACAAGGAAAGCTTGGGTAGGTGAGAGAAGTCAATGAAACGACAGGGAAGACTAAATAAAATTTGCTCTGCTGGCACCCACGTATGCCAACAATGTAGATGTGACAATGATAGAGCAGTCGCATGATCGCAAGAGTTAGAAAAGTGCCATGCGATCATGTGACAATGAAAGCCTGGATGGATGGAAGTGCAAGTATAGAGGAGCTGGTGGCAGGATTCAACCAGGAGACTACAACCATGCAATTATTTAGATGGATCCTAGAGTGTTTACATGGCAGGAAAAGGACCAGGATTTGAGGGAGCTAACAAGGGCTTCCCTTCAGGTGTCAAAGTGTCATCTAAATGGGCAGACATCCCATTTGATGAAGAAGACCTAGCTCAGCTTCAAACCTCTGAACATGTTCCACAGTGGGTTCTTGAGAAAGGTAAATGGAGGGATAGAGCAACCATCATTCCTCCTCTATAGTTCCATCATTCACCAGGCCGTCATCGGCAGAATTTCTCTACTCATCCTCAGCATCCAGCCACGTTTGTAGGTATCCTTGGCCTCCATCCTCTGGTAGTAGCAGACCATTTAATGCCACCTTTTCAAAAGAATGTTCTTCACCACCCTCCTTTCTAGCGTCGATATCAGCGGAAACCCTCATCTCCTCAACCCATATTTGATATTTGTCGTCCTCCTTCCCTGACCCTTCCTCCACACTATTTCTCCTCTACCTCTGGTTTCCCCCAGGTTGTTTCATCCCCTAATCGTAGTCCTCTTGCTCAACCTACCTTTCTTTCTACACCCAACAATATACCCATTCACCATAGAGGTCCCTTCAATCCAAACTCTTGTGCCCAGAAGAATGCTCTCAACCTGCCTTTCCACCACTAGTTTGCCCAACCTCCATGGTAGGAGCCTCGTCAACAGCCACCAATGGTTCCTCAGTTTTCTTTTCTTTTTCACATGATCGCATCTAGGGTGGATTTATTGAGCTCTTCAGCACTCATTGGTAAGTTGCAGACACCTGTGGATTATGAATCTTTATCTTCTTGGGCAAGTCTTGTATGGGTAGGGCTCAAAGAGATATTTCAGTATGAGAAAGACTCGTGTTTCTTTGTTGCAATTTTTTAGTCTAAGGAACATAAATCAGTTGTTCATAAGTTTAAAGGTTGGTTCTACCAGGAGATTGCTATTATTACATTAGCATGGACCCCCCATTTTGACCCGAACTCACCTGGCCTTCTTTTTTATCCATGGTGGATATCTCTTCTGAATCTTCCCCATGAATACAGAAACCCCACTCTCGTAGAAGCCCTTGCTAACAGGCTGGGCATCTTTATCAGGCATGATCTAGTACCCTACGCCCACCTTCATCTTCCTATCAATGTGTTTCTTCTTGTGAAGTTTAAGGATCCCATTCTGTCAGATATTTCTATCCAATCAAAGTTTGGGATTTGGGTACAGTAGATCAAGTTTCTTGATCCATGTACCATTTCTTCAAAGACTGACTCTCTAGAACATTTTTCTTCTCAATGCCATTGATCTCCTGAAAATTCTCAAGATATCTATCATCATCTTGAATCTAATCCTTTTATCTACCTGTCATTTAGCATTATCCCACCTATGGTACCCTCTAGTCAGAAAATGACCCCCCATGGTTGTCAGGCGTCTCCCCCTCCCAAGGCCTTGACTCTTTCACTGTCAGCTCCTGGTCTGGGCTTGCACCCTTCTCTGTGTTTTCTGTCTCTGACCCATCTTTTTGTCTCTAGCTCTCTTGCCTTTAAGCTAGATCTTCTTTCAACTCTCCTCTTGTCCTGTCTCATGCTTCCCCCTCATGCTATTCACCTTAAACTTCCCCCTCCTTTGTCTTTAACTTCTTTGTCTCCGCCACCCTCTTCCATCACTTCTATTAAGCATTAATCTTCATCCCCCCTTTTATTTCTACTCCTATGGATGTCTAACTTGTCTTACTGGGTCGATCGGCCCATGTTATGTCCCCCAGACCCTTTGTGGGGTGAGGAAGATATCATTCAGAATCTAATTTTCAATCACCTTCCCTTTGTTTCAATTTCTTCTCCCTCACAACTATTGGTCTCAGATGAGGAGATCCAATTAATGTCAAATAAGATTCTTATCTTAGTGGCCTCTCAAATAATTGATGAAATTGCAATTGAAGAAGGTATTCTTCCAGAACCTTCTGACAAGTACAATCATTATTCTAAAGCTGATATTAATCTATCTATGTCAGTAGACCTTGGTCCTCCCCCCATTTTTGACAATTTTGATTATTCACAAACTCTCTCGATCCATAAATTAGCTTCCACTCGGTCTTCCTTGTCAATGGATCCAGCTATGGTTACCCCAAAGAAGAGGGGGATGAAGCCTCTAGTAGCCAAAATTAAAGATGAGATTGCTGCAAGTATCCAATCAACCCTCTTGGATTTGTTTTCACCCATTATTCATACCAAGAGAGTAGTGCACTCTCTTGGCCCTCAATGAAGATTCTCTTGGGGAATGTCAGGGGCTTAAATGCCCCTGACAAAAGACAAAGGGTCAAAAAATATATTGACTCTTCCAAAGTAGACATTGTTCTTATCCAAGAATCCAAACTCTCTCAATCTTCATTTGATAAGACTGTTCATAAGTGGTCCCCTTGGGATTCAGCTGGTGTCCCCTCTTTTGGGGCATCAGGTCTTATTGTCCTCTGGAATCAGAAAAGCATTCAGGTGCAAATTCTGGTTGTCAATCCTAATTGGATGCTTGCAAAAGTTGCCTGGTTTGATGTCAAATTTCATTTGTTCAATGTGTATGGACCGACCTATCCCAGTGAAAAAATTCTACTATGGGAATCCCTCTCTATTGAACTAGAGTAGCTTGAGGATTTACCCTACATGTTAGGTGGTGACTTTAATGACATTGCTTCACTTGACAAAAAATTAGGAGGTAATGCCACAGCTCAAAGGGTAATTGATGAATTCTTAGCCTTTATTCAGAATAATGCTCTGTGTAATATACCTTTCCTAAATGGAAATTTCACATGGACCAATCGCAGATCTGATACACCTATCTCATCTAGATTCAATAGATTTCTCATAACCTCCAACTTTAAGCTCTTATAGGTCTTTTTTTCTTCAAATATACTATCTTCCTCGGAGTCAGATCACTTCCCCATAGTGTTGGACATTAATACAGTGCCTTCTGCTAAGAAGAGTCCCACATTTAAATTTGAAAGCATGTGGTTCATGCATCCCCACTTCCTGTCTCTCCTACGTCAATGGTGGGTTAGTGCACCTTCTCAAAAAGCCACCAGGATGTATCAGTTCTCTAACAAACTCAAATTTGTGAGGTCCAACATTGTCAAATGGAACAAGTTTTAAAAAACATCTTTCATGAGAAGTCATGGGTAGAGCAGGAGCTTGTTCAGATTTTGGAACACATTATGAATCAAGGGCTAACTGAAGAGCTAGCAACAAATCAAAGATCTCTCCAATCCTATTGGGCTATTCTTTGCTGTAGAGAAGAAATCTATTGGTGATAGAAGTCCAGAGAACTCTGGCTAAAAGCGGGTGATAGGAATACCAAGTTCTTTCATGCCTCAGCTAAAATGACAAAAGAAGCCTCTTCCATATTCTCCATCAAAAGTGCATCATTTGGGAAAGTCCTATCCTCACAAAAAAAAATTATTAATGAAGGAGTTTGTTTTCTTTTAAATCTGTTGGCACTAAACCTTCATCAGCCTGATATTAACCTTGACATGGAAGCTCTCCTTCAACATATCCCGACTATTGTGTCACAACAAGATAATAGTAATCTAATGAGACTGTTTACTCTTGAAGAGATTCACTCTATTGTATTCTCAATGCCTCCTGATAAAGCCCCTAGCCCAAATGGGTTTACTATGACATTCTTCCAAAAATGCTAGGATGTGCTAAGCTTTGATCTTCTCATGGCCATAGAAGAATCCCATAAGGGGGGCTACATACTCAATGAATTTAATAGGACCAACCTTGCTCTGATCCCAAAGTGCCAATCCCCCCAAACATTTGCGGATTTCAGACCTATTGCTCTCTGCAACTCAGTATATAAAATTTTCACCAAAGCAATCTATATTAGGCTCAAATCTCTCATTCCCTGATTTATCTCACCGCAAAAAGGAGCCTTTGTCCCTAGTTAGGATACTGTAGATGGTGACCTTGTTGCCATGGAAGTTCTACATTCCATTGAATCATCTCAAATTCCCTCATTCATCTTGAAGTTAGACATGATGAAAGCCTACGATAAGGTATGCTGGTCCTTTCTGCTTAAGGTCCTTGCAAAATTTGGCTTCTCCTCCGATTGGTGTAAGTGGATTAGGCATTGTCTAGCTAGTGCATCTTTCTCGGTGCTTGTTAATGGTTCCCCCTCTAAATATTTTCATGCCACTCAAGGAGTTTGGCAAGGGGATCCTATTTCCCCATTTCTTTTCATCATCTTGGTTAAGGCTCTTAGTAGATCCATTCTGGCACAAAATGCTCTCTCTAACTGGAAGGGCATATGTATTCCTAATTCGATTCTTTCCATCACTCATAATTTATTTGCGGATGACACACTTCTCTTTGGTAGATCTTCTATCCATGAGGCTAGATGTGTAAAATGAATTTTGAATCTATACACTTCAGGTTCTGGTCTGGTGATCAATCCAATTAAATCTAACGTCTTCATCCTCTTTGTTAGGCCTATTTTCTGTCATTGCAAAGTCTTGTGAAAGTGGCCTCCTTCCTGCATTTGTTTCATGGTTGTGCCCTGCCCTGTGTTCCTCTTGTCGTTGCCTGGCTCTATTCCAAACTGCACCTCCCAATTCGCAAAGTCCTGAAACTTATTCAAAATTCTAAGCCTAGTGGAATTATCTTTAAAATCTGCCTCAGTGTCAAAAACCCAGAATGTTTTCAAAAAGTGCATGATGTTTTCGGTCTGTGTGTTTTTGACCTACGTTGTTTTCGACACTGTGATTCCTTCTTTGTGTGCTTATCTATTGACATGTCAAAAACTCTGCGTGTTTTCGGTCTTCCGCTATGTCGAAAACCCTATGTGTTTTTAACCTCATAGTTCCTTGTTAGCTGGTGTTTTCTCTAACTGCGTAGGTGCGATGTTTGGTGGGGCCCAGTCCTTCAGGGTTTCTTTTTGCCGATTCTCCAAGTCTCCGGGTGATTACTTTTTCTATTCCGTGACCTGGCGACTAGCAGTTATCTATTGATCTCCCATTTCTGGCAGTTAAGCAGCTGACATCCAGCGACTGTAGTCACGTGATCTTTGAAAGGTTGGCGGCTATCTGCTAACCTCCAGTGACTTGGCTGGTAGTTAGTCGCATAGTCACTCAATGCTTAGTGGTTGGTTCGGGGGGTCCCAGTTCTTTTCATTTCCCAGTGTCAGAGATCAAAGATCTACGGTCAGTGTGTGATCACATGGAATATTCTTTCCCCATGTGATCATGTGCCCATCATTGGATCCTCCAAATGGTGAGGCTTCTTTAGTGTGGTCCCGAAGGTGATGATGTGGCATGTTCTTATTGGCTGTCGCATGGCTACATGTCAGACTTCTCTAACATGCGATCATGCGACTGCCTGCCACGTGTCTATGGCAGTGTGGTGACGGTTGCAGTGGCAATTTTGGTGATCAGAGTTGGTGTCTTCTTGTTGGTCTGCATGGTTATGGGTTGGCTTGTCAAAGGTGCCCACATTGAATCTTTAATCTAATGATCGATGTATGATTGCAAGGAATATTCCAAGCCTTTGTGATCATGCGCCATCCATCAGATTTTATTCTATTTTCCAGGTGGTGTGATGTGTTTGGTTTTCATTGGCCGGCGGGTGCTAAGGTGGCATCACAGTAGCGGAGTTAGATGTGGGGCCATTGGCAGTGGGATCTCTGGCGAGGATGGATCCTATAGTTGGCGTAAGTTCTCATGGGGTTTGTCAGAGCCATGAGATCTTACGCCAGCCATTCATTTTCAAAGGCTCGTGGATGGTGGGTCCTATGCCAGTGACTGGGTGTGGATTTGCGAATGGTTTGATGACATGTGGCTTCGGGCAGGCCCGGGTGCAGTCTAGTGTTTGGCAAAGTTGTAAAATCTGGCGGTGCCAACAAAGTTTAATGTGGTCGCTCATTCGTGAGAGGAAAAGAGGATTCGCTAGTTGGTTTGGTGATTGCGCGAATGCTAGTCTCAAGGTCGCTAGATTTTTAGCGAGGGGTGCAATGCTTTTCGCGAACTGGCAGAAGTTCTTTCGTCGCTAGTTTGCCAGTTATGTGGGACCCGTGTTTGTGATGCCCGAGTGTTTTTGACTTTGGTGGTGAATGCTGACGCTTTGTCGCATGTTCGCATAACCCATTCCTAGGTTATGCGATCATGCGACCAAGCATAATTTGTTGACCAGTTTCTGTGGCGGTGAGGTTCATGACCGCGCGGCTACGTGACTAAAGATTATTGTAGGGTTGCCGAGCCCATGAAAGATAAAGAGATCGACAGCAGGGATATAAAGTTGGTTGTGGTTTGACTATGGGTCGTTGTTTCTCTGCAGGTGCCAAGAGAGGAAGTAACCGTTGGTTTTCAAATTCAAATTTCTGAGGAGTTTGCAGTGACAGGAAGTACCTAGTTTTAATGATTTTGGGAAGATTTCTTGCTAGTTTGATGGTGGTAGGTGTTGCAAGGTGGTCCAGGGGCCTATTTCTTGATTGCATGTTCACTTTAGTACCTAGTGAAGGACAGTCTTGGCTCAAAGTGTATTTGCAGTAATTTCTATGACTATTTTTAGCAGGTTGGGTGGGTGAAGCCTTAGCCCTAGCTATCTGTAGCTTGTAGCATTCTCTCTGAGAATTCCAAGCCAGCTAGGGGTATATGTAGTTGAATTTTTGACTTAGCAAGGGTTTTAAATTCTGTCAATTTTAGTGAAGGGTTTTGTTCTGCAGATTTTCTCCTTCTCTCTGCATATAGGGTGTTCTTCTTTCCATTGTTGGTTCTGAGAATACAATACATATTGTAACAGATTTGTCTTATGTATGAGACTGCAGCATACTTGTTCTTGTATCAGATTATCTCCATTTGAATTCTGAATGCATTGATCATACATCAAGGGTGTCTGGTTTTTCTTCTTGTTTTGCCTAAGTGTTTACAAGTGGAGTTGTCTTCGCAGAGATAACTGGTTCAGGGTTGGTGTTTAGATATGTATGAGCTGAGGTATCAAAGATGCATCATGCTTGTCTTCTAGTGGATGCTGGTGAATGTATTACCTATTCCTGGGTCTTTCTTTGGATAGGTGGTACCATATTTGGGTGCACAGGTGGTTTGGTAATGTATGACCTAGTCGAGGTGAGTGTGTTGTGTTCTTGTTTCATAGCTATCTCTTGCAGTAGGGTATTTGACTCTGTGGCCCATTGCACAAGGCACTGGTCTATCAGAGACTTAGGGTATCTCAGGGGTCCCTTCAATCTCCATTCAAATCATTTCATTTTTGTCCCACCCTTTCCTTTTCAAGTTGTTAGTGTAGGTTTCTAGTTTTCTTACTCACTCCATGCGAGTTGGGCTATTGCATGAGATATTGGTTTCATTGAGGTACAGGATACCTAGATGAGTTTGAAAATCATTCCACAGTTAGTTACCTGTAGGCCTGTAGTATGACACAAGGTAATATGTGTGTGCAGATGAGGTATACCCACCTGAGTGATGTGGAGCTCAAAGTGTAGAAGGATCTTTCTTTGATCCTTGTCAGTTGGCCATTTTTCCTATCAGATTTGGAGTGTTGAGTGAATGTGACACTAGCCCTGTCAATCCTGATGCCAAGCTAACCTTTGGGGAAAAAGATCACCAACAAGATGGTGACTCTACTGGGGAGAGATTTGTAGTGTGTTACCTGGATTTGCTGATTGATTTACATGTGGCTTTGCTGTGGGAGTGCTCAGAGTCTAATGAAGTTTCAAGACATATCAGTAAGTTTGTGTCCTCTGAAGAGAGGTGGTGACTCTATGCTAAAGAACCTGAGTTGTCCAGTTATGTTGGGACTGCACTTAGTTGAGAAGAGGGCAGCAGCATTCAAAAGGTGTTCCAGGTATTTCCCCTTTTTCTAAGTGTGTAGTGGTTTCAAAGGAGTTCTCAATTTAAGTTTCAAGAATTTCAATGGTAAATGGTTTTACTCCTTTGAAAAGATTTGTTAAGTCATGGGTATTAAAGGAAATTCTTGCTTAAGAGGTTACCCGATTATGAATTTTGTTGGTATACCTGGTTACCCAAACTCTATTCCCCTAAATGTTATGAAAGTTTTACCGAAGTTCAGTGGGGAAAAATTTGAGTCTGCCTATCAACATGCTAAAAAAATTTCAGATCTGATGTGTGACTATGGTGTTGAGCATGAAGATGTGATAATGAGATTATTTATTTGCTCACTGATAGGAGATGCAAGGGATTGGCTCTCATGTCTGCCTGATAATGACATCTCTTCATGGAATGATTTAGTTGCAAGTTTCTTAGTCCGATTTTCTGAAAGGGTGAATGAATTTGACATGCTTAAGGCCCTTGTGGATATACAAATGGAGGAAGATGAATTGGTTCCTAGTTTCAATGACAGATTTATCAAGACATGGGAAAATATCCCTGGGAAGTGCAGGCCAAGTGATGATGTCTATTTGATCATCTATTTGAATTCTTTTGATAAGAATTACAATCTTGACTTAAGGAATAGGGAACCACTAACTTTGTATCAGGCTTTTCAGTTTGCAATGGATATTGAATCTAATTGGAGATATCATGTTGTAAGAAGACCACATGTTGCTGCTGATTTTGATTCTCACTCTCAGAATGTGGTAGATAGTAGGAAAAGGGATGCACTGAAAGGTTTAGAGCCATATTGGCATATTCTTGTCCCTATTAGTGATGTGCCTCAATTTTCTAGGCAAGATATGATCCATGATCATGTAGAGGAAAGTAACTTACAGCCATATCTTGCATCACTTGAAGAAGAGGATTGCATTGTAACTGAAGCTTATATGGATGATGAACTTATTGCTGATGTATATCCAGTTGAAACTCAATATGATGAACGATTATGTGCATGGCACTTGTAGCAAATTGAGGAACTGGAGTTAGCCCTTTCCATTAATGGTAAGAGACTTGAAGAACTAGAGGTGTGTAGAGCCATGGATAGAGAGCTTGTTTGGCCCACTGAATGTGTACCTTCAGATTATGACAACTGGATAGATGTCTATCAGAGGAGTGTTATGCTGAAAGTGTATTAGATGAAGGTATGATTAGTAATATTTGTAATCAGTCTTTTGCTAATGATGAATGTTCATCTGATGAAGTGGGTAGTTCTGGTTTGAATGATGATAGCCGGGTAGCATTTTTGCATGAATTAAATGAAGATAGGTGGTATCAATGTGAGTATGATTCTTTTGATACCGATCATGAGTTTACAACTGTGATGGATTTGAACTAGCAATGGTTTGCTGATGAACATCACTCAAGTTGTGAATCTGGAGGTAAGTTTATTTTTGAAGATAAGAACATGTATGGAGATGTTAGTATGATCCCACTTTCAGATTTCTATGTGCTAGTAATTGAAGATTTTTCAATGGAGACCTATGGAGATATGGAAGAAGAAATCAATATTTTGTTTCAGCCAGATAAGGAAGAACTAGATTGTAAAGTGAGTGTAAATACTGCTTATCTGGTTGATTCAAATACCAGGTCTACATTGGAAAGTGAAGAGGAAAGAGGAAGTGATTTTCCTCTTGAAATGTGTTTTACAGATTTGGAGATAGTGAGGAGTTATGATATTTTGAAAATGCACTGCACTGTGTTTCCAGAGCTATTTCAGCCAAAATATCTCTGTTTCCAACAGGATCTGGCTAGTGATGAAAAGGATGTCTGTGATAGTTTGCTAGTTTCTGATGAGCTTGAAGACATGCCTTACTATGAAATGTTTTCTTTTCATAGTTGCTGCAGTAATTATTTGTAGGGTGCTGATTATGTTTCTGAGTTGGATGAATGTGACTATGAGGGTTTTAGTTTTGAATTGAGTTCAAGTGCTGAACATGGTGATAAAGATGATGTTAATTCTCAGCTAGTAAGTGTACTCACATTTCATGATGATCAACCTTACATTAGCTTGCAAGATGTAATGGGAAGAGGTTACAAAGTTTTGCTACAAGCTAATTTTACTCTTGGTTTTGGGGAGTATATGTGTGAGGCAGTCTGGTATGACAAGATAGATTTTGATCCTCATACACTGGGCAAAGATGAATACACTTATTACATTCTTGTGGATCTACCTATCAAGATTTTTCATGAGTTTGACCATGCACATGAAAGGAAAAATGCCAGGGTCATCTTTATGCAGGGGGATGAGGACCAAGTGTTTGATAGAGGTAAATGATTGGCGTGG